>CM076582.1:826927825-827374026 GCA_034641835.2 Pinus albicaulis | reverse complement strand
TAGCATCTGCCACAGAGCTTCTTCAAGAGGGTGAGCATTGGTTTAAAAATAAAAGCATTAGTGATGAAGCCTGGAGAATAATCTTACGAAACCAAGGTATGGACATAACTATTTTTAAAAGAGGAACTCATGTTCATGCATTGAAAGAGGAATGGGCTACTTTGCTGCTAGTTGTTCAAAAATTCATTACTTGTGAAGGCCGTTTTGGGTCCATGTATATGTACCATACCAGATTGCTGATGAATTTTCTAGTTAATCAAGCTCTCAATCTCCCATATTTTCTATTAAATAGTTTGAAGAAAATGTTTGTGACTGTTCAGAAGCATTTAGGAGATGTAGAACCACATCTATATCACCACGGTCTTGTAAAAATTTTGATTGAAAAAGAGTTAAAGGAGAAGAAAGACACATGGGAACAATTTTTGATTAGAAATTTCTTTGAGGAACCTCAGGAAATTCCTGAAGGTAGCACGGCAAGAAGGAGTAGGAGAAAAAGAATAAATGATGAAACTCAAAGTGCTCCTACTCAAGAAATTCCTGAAGGTAACACATCAAGAAAGAGTAGGAGAAAGAGAACAAATGATGAAATTCAAAATACTCCTACTACTACAATTGAAAGAACTGATAGGGAAGAGAGACTATCAAAGAGGAAGAAGAAAGAAACTAAGGGTAAAAAGCCAATAACACCAAAAGAGAGAAAAAGTATTGAGGCTATACATCAAACCCCTTCTTCCGAAGAAGAAGATCATCAAGTGTTATCTGAAAGATTGGTTCATCTTCAAGAAAAGTTATCTATAGCCAAGAAGAAAGAGAAATGAAAACAAAAGCAAAAGGACGGTGGTCCACAATGTGTGAGAAGAAGTTCCAGACTTAAGGGGAAATTGAGGAAAACACAAATGAAAGGACCCCATTTCATTGATTTGGGAGAAGAAACATCTGAACAGTCCCCAGCTGACCATAGTCCATCTCACTCTCAGTCAGTTAGTGAACCTAGTTCATTTCATTCTCAGTCAGACATTGAACATAGTCCATCCCATTCTCAGCAAGATGTTGATGTGAGCCCTTCTCAGCCAGATTTTGAAGATAACTCTCCTTCACAGCATTTTTGGGACAACCCAATATGACACCTGATATAGACCCCAAGCAGTAGGAAGTATATGATTATATAGAATCTTTGGAAAGAGCAGCTACGGGCCCCAGTACTTCATCCATTCATCCTCATACAGTACAAGATGATTTAGTCCAATCACTAAAACAGGAAGTCTTTGAGCTAGAACTTTTAAATAGACACATCAAAAATGAAAATGAGACATTGAAGGAACAAAGTAAATTGGACAAAATCATTCATGATAATACCATGCTACATTTGGGAATATGGCAGAAGAAGAACAAGAAATTGAAAAGGAAATGCCAAAAGTTAAGCAGAGCACTGGTTAATATCAAATTTAGGTGCTTAATGAAGAAGCCCAGGATGATGGCAGCACCAAGGAAAAAGAGGAGAGGGTTGGATGTACTGGCTGAAGTGTCAAGGCATATGAACTGAGGAAGGATTATCAAAATTTTGGTTGCATGAGGACATGCAACACCTTCACAGTGGGGGTATGTTGAGTCTCAAATCTGCATCTTTTCCATACACTTTTCTATACCTTTTTCATCCACCTGAACCTTCCAAGTTGTCAATATCATTGTATATTAATTACAAAGAGCATCTAACATGGTTTTTAATTATATTTTTGTGTCTGCTGTTTGATTTAGATTTTTCTCATTTAGCTGCGGAATCTTGCCACTTTCCGCAGCTGCTGCAACTTTCCGCAGCCATTTTGTGAAACTCTATGTTACAGGTGTCTACAGGAAAAACGAACCACATGGGCAAGTATGAAATGATGTGGACATGGATCGTGTCCTATTGGCTCGAGAAAATCCATCTAAAGAGGTTGCGGTCAAAGGTACCCAAATGGAAGTCGACCGTAGAGTCCCACGGTGACAGGACTTTGTTTCGTGTCACGTGAAGGTTCATATGGCCGTTTCTGAATTGCGGGAGACAAATCAACATCTGTACACGACTCCATAGCCGAATTCAAACATCCACTCCTCATAGATTTACTCTTCAATACGGCCATGATCCTAGATCTGTGGACGTAATGGTCTACGTGTTCTCCATCAGCATAAAATTTAGGGAATCAGTTGTATTTCCTTTGTTATAAATAACGCGTTTTATACGCATATTAGATTAGTCTCTGTTAGTTCTTATTAGTCTGCTCTGTAATGTAATTACGTTGCCATTGTGCCGTAATATCACATTTCTGTTATGACTGCATTTTAATATAAGAAGACTCTGTTTCCAAACGTAATTTGTACTTGAAGATTGTTGCCAAGGCTGGTGTAGAGGGCCCCTGCACTCTCCAAGGTTCTGTGCATTATTTTATAGTTCTTGTTTTATTTCTTTAAAGCTCATTGTGACATAATCCATTCACATGTTTATACATTGCATCTTTCATGGTATATATGCTTCATTTATGTTTATAATCTTTCATACTTTCCATTTTACTTATGTCTTTCATGTTTTATGTTATTAATCACTGATCAGTGTTCTTGTTTCAGGTTATAAAATATTCCAGATTTTGACAACTTTATTTAATATATATCCCATGCATACTCATGCTAATTTTCTTTTCTTAGTTTCATGACTTTAGTGCATCGTTTGTTCATTTCATTTTTTCATTTGTTAAAGAGACTGAGAGATACATTAAATTTCAACATCTTCTGGGCTTGCTCTCCGAAAGCCACTGCTGGACTGATGGTGAGGGATTGAAGTATGAGTATGTAGTTTGATATTAGTTTACTTTCTGCAAGTTAGATATATTAAATTTCTCATGTCATTTTCAGTTACCTCCGAAAGCCACAACTAGACTGATGGTGAGGGATTGAAGTATGAGTGTGTAGTTTGATATTAGTTTCTTTCGGCATGACAGATGAATTGCTCAACATCTCTGCTTTGAGTCCAGCTTCTCACTAGACTGATGGTGAGGGATTAATTATGAGCTAAGTTTAGTTTGAGAGCTGAGTTTGCTTCTGCTAGATATCAGTTACTCAAGTTGTTTATGTTGTGCTCCCAAAATTCAGAGAACATCAATGATGAGACCTGAGAAGGTGCACTTGGATTGACTGCCTGTTTTGGATTTCTTGGATTTCTTCCAAAGATAATTTCTTTTGTGTTTGATGTTATAAGTATACATTTCATGCTCAATAGTTCACTGTTTTGATTCATTAGACTAGCAGCACATTTTCCTTTCAACAACACATTTTCATTTCCTTTCAAGTTTTGTCATTGTATGTTTCAAATTCCTTTTTAAGTTTCAAGTTGGAAAATAATTATAGAGGATATCATTTCCTTGAAAAATCATAACCATACTTGTTTTAGAATTTCCATCTCACATTAGAAAACCAAAAACGACAAAAAGTTAAGAAATAGGTTATCTTGCACATATAGTGCGCCGCACTTCATCAGCTTACGAATCCCGGATTGACAAATTAAATGCAGCAATTTAGGACACACTAAATTGACCAAACGCCAGGTTGGATCGATGCTATTGAAGTTGTTTAAGATTATACACATATCTAAAAGGTATCTGAATTTGGTGTATTGATCATTGGAGTGATCAATTTCACATAAAAAGGATTAAAATCAAACTTCAATTATGATATGATATTTGGCATAACAGTTTGAAATGCGATGATGGAGGGTTCAATCGAATGCAGAGAGAATGATTGAAGGATTTAACCTGTTCGACATCACGAAGTGAATTTAGGAACAGCAATACGGGTTCGAAGGTCTCTGAGCAACCAACGGTGAAGGTGGGTTTCCCAAACAATGAATGTATTCGCAAGAGTAGAATCTGGTGAAGGCTATAGCAATTGTTTGGAGATTCGAGTGCCTAGAACTGTAAGTCGATGATGAAGTGGATCCATAAAATCAAATGTAAATCCATGGCAAATTCTCTGCGTGAAGGATCGAATGGCAAGTTACAATTTAGCATTGGAAAAAATTGGTACATAATGAGTACCATAATGAAGGTTGAAGCGGAAATTTCAATGAGAGGCATAGTTTGAAAGAAACGCACAATTAAAATAATTAATGTTGCGTTAGAATTAAGACGCAGAGAAAGAACAGAATGGTAAATGCGTTGGAGAAGAACAACGTTTTGTGAAGGTGTCACGCTTGTATAATGATGGCGCAGTACAATTGTGAGGTAGTTTTGATAAATGAATCTGGTGGAATCGTATAAGCACTCAACTAGTAAGTGAATTTTGATTCTGAAGTTGGGCAAGAAATCCAACGATGTTCACCTTCGAAGCTGAACATAGGATAAGAAAAGTATGGTGGACCATATATGGAGGTGAGTTTGGCATAATACATATGTGTTTGTTGGCATTTGGAAGTTTTAATATCAACTGGCAAATATATAAGAAGTGAGCCCATATGAACATGGGTAAATGTTGATGCATTGGTTTAGTTTTATCAAATTATGAATTCATGTATGGTTGAAGTTCAAATATGCGATGGAATTTAATTAAGGCGTGAATTTTGAGGTAATTGAATGCATAATATCCATGTGCTTTGGGATTTAATTAACCAAATTCAATCTTTGGGAATTGGGTTTATAAAGTTGGATTTTTAAAACCAATGGGTTTTAATTAAATTATTTTATAAGACTTTTGAAAAGGCTTATGTTTATGGAACAAACCTTGGTATGGAATTTGTTTGGTAGTTAAATGAAATCTGGATTATGGTTTTATAACCATGCATTGAAAAGGTGAAGAAATCTTCTTGAAGATTTAAAGTAATAAAGCTTCCGCATGAAATATTTTAATTTGGGTTGATTGTTTGGTTTTAATAGCCATGGTTTATAACCATTAGAGAAGATAGAAGCTTCTGCATATTGTGAGTTTGTCCAGATTGGGAATTTTATTGGAGTGTAAAGTTGAAATGCATTTCATATGCATCTGAGAGTGAAGATTGTGGGTTAAGCAGGGTTTGCTCGCTATCACCTCAACATCCTTAACCCGGAGCCACAAACTCAATTCACTCGATCAAAGAAGAAGGATTCTGAAGGTGAAACTCCTCGCGACAGAGACATGGGTATGATAGTGAGAACTAAACTTGTGGGAGCCAAATTCATGGAGGGTTATCCTCAAGTAAAGAAAATGTTGTAGAAGGTGTAATGGCTCCGGTTTATAGAGAAGTTCGATGGTTTTTATAAGGAGGTCACCAAGTCATTTGCAAGATCTTTTGATGGGACAAAGGTAGAAATTAGAGATATAAAATTCTCAGTGACAGAAGCCTTTGTGGCCGAAGCTATAGAACTCACGAAAACTGGTGAGAGATGGTTCAAGAACAAGGAAATTCACAGCGAAGAATGGAAATTTTTTCTAAAGAATCTAGGTATCAACACTAATTTTTATAAGAAAGGAATTCCCAGTAGAGCACGCAGAAACAAACGGATAAATATGCTTTTAATTTTACAAAAAAAATGTACTTGTGAGGGTATATTTGGCAGTATGTTTTTTTATCATGCCTAATTGTTAATGAACGTTTTGGAGGATGGAGAAATAAACCTCCCATAAATCCTGCTAAACAGTCTAAAGAAAATGTCAGCAAATGTGCAAAAAAAAGTGCAATTCATAGACAATACCATACACCATCATGAACTCATAAATATACTTATTGAATTCCATCTAAGGATTGTATGAGACTCCTGGGAAGGTTTCCTAATCATAAATCACTTTCAAGATGAAGTACCAGAACAACCTAAGGATGAAAAAACCAGAAAAAGGAGAAGGAGAAAGGTTGATACATGCATCGAGATTAAATCCTCACCTGAACCACAGCAAGAAGAAGAATAACTCACCATTGTAGAGTTAATGAAAAATATGAAACAAAGTGGAGTAAAAAAGAGAGACAATGTAGATAAAAAGGGAAACGTTACAAGTTTAGAAGATTTAAACCCTCCACGACTAAGGAGAAGCACTAGACTTCGTAAACCCTTGAATAAGACACCATCACAAGTGGCAAAAATTTTTAATTTAGATGAAGAAACCCAAGTTCCATTTCCCATTACTGTCTCTCCTGCACATAGCCCGATACACTCTCCTATACATAGTTATGTACACAGTCCAAGCAGGAAATCCCCAAAAATTGACCAAGCACAATAGGAGATATATGACTATATTGATTCATTAGAGAAAAGACATGCAAAAATAAATCCAAGTATGAAAGAGAAGCCTATCAGTCCACAAGAACCTTTGGTAAACACCCTCAAGCAAGAAATTTATGAGTTGGAGATACTGAACATGCACATTAAACAAGAAAATGAAACCCTGAAAGAACATAATCCGTTGGAGAAGGTCATCAGTGAAAACACTATCATACATTTGGGGTTGTAATATAAAAAGAATAAGAAGCTAAAGAAAAAGAACAAATATTTGAACAGGAAAGTCATCAGCCTAAAGTACAAACTCCTTATGAGGAAACCTAGAATGGAAATCACTTCAAGGAAAAGAAAGAAGAGGAAGTTGGATGTATTGGCAGAGGTATCAGAACAAATGCAATAGGAGGTGAAGGCTCACAATTTTTGGAATTTCATGAGGACATGCAATGGTCTCTTAGTGGGGGTATGTTGAACCTCAAAATTGTTCTTATTTTGACACCCTCTTTCATCATTTCCTCCTCCCTTTTAACAAACTCATGACTCCAATCAATGATGATTGACATATTCCACATCAGAGAAGGAATTTAAATGATCTCTACTTTATATTATGATTTTTCTTATTATTCAGATGAATTTATCTAATTAGCTACATAATGTGTGCAATTCTACAACTAATCGTTGTTTCTGCAGCCAATGTTATGATTTGATAGGTTTTGATTAGCAAATAAGGAAGCGGGTCATATGGGTATATTTGGAATGATCCATACATGGATCATATCCCATCCACCTATTTGAATTCAAAGAAAAATTGTGCCTATTCTCACGGGAAATATCGGTCAAAAAGCGTGATCTGCGAATGAAATACTCTTGATTTTCTCTGAGGTACAAAATCAAGAAATTTCCATTAAAGAATTTTCTTCTATCCAGACTTCTAATTTCAATTCTATTTGTTATCTATAGGTGGAAATGCCTCAAATAGTTAAATTTGAAACCTATATAAATATCAGTCTTTTGAAATTGGGAGACCGTCCTAATTTCTGTAATAACCCGGTGTATGTTTTTGAAACTTTGTTTTGATAATAATAAGACCAGTTCCAAATCCTTTGATTCATGCATATTCTATTAGATTTTCGACTCATTCTGTTGCAGAGGGCCCCTACACGGAAAGAAGGTTTTAATTGTTTTGTAATTTGATTTCTGTAATTTAATTTCTTGTTGATTCATTATTTTTCTCCTGTCAATTTGTAATTAAATTTGTAGTATTTTCATTGTTAGATTCCTATCATTCATAGTTTAATCTGCTCACTATTTTATAGACTAGTTTCCTGAATGCTTTCTTAAATTAGTCTCCAATTCGTTGTGTATCTTCTGCTCGCTAAGTCATCTCAAGAAAGTGGCTCTGTAATTTTCCAATTGGATCAGATTTGGGTATTCGGTCATACAACAGTTGTAGATTTCTTTAAACATGCTTTGTACTTGTTTTTTATTTCAATCAACATTGTCATTTAAATTCTTAGTAGTATGATTTATTCTTTCAATCCATGGAACAAAATTAGATTAATTTATGCCAGAGTTAGATTAGAATTGTGTTTTTAAAATAGAACAAACGTGTTGTTTTCATAGGAATAAAGATTTCAATGGATAAGATAGGGAATGGTTTCATCTTGTCATTTGAAAGCAATTAGATTTATAATAATGCTCTATTTTTAAACTAGATAGATATTTTTCATAGATGACTTTGTCGGCCTACTAACATCATTCAAAGTTTGATTTATTTTTATGCAATTTATATTATTTAAAGAACATTTCCTTTTCTTCCTTCTTTTATATTTCATATTCCATTAAAAATAGTTTGTAATTCAATTTCTTTTCTTAGAATAAAAACAACATTTATTTTTCTTCCTTATTTAAGAATTAGTTTTCATCATTAAAATTCATTTAGATTTGATTATTCACTAGCATTTAAAGATTTCATAAATTTCATTTCTTAGACCAATTTTAGAGATAAGACACAAAAAACTCAAAACAACATAAAACATACACAACAAAGTAAGAAAACAAGGTTACCTAAGAATATATAGTGCACCACACTTCATCAAATTTCTAACCTCGATCTATAATTCATGATAGAAATTTGAGACATCAAATTGACTAAACAGGTATAGGTGCACAAGATGTGCATAATCGTCTCACAAGAGATGGCTTGGTAAAATTTAGGGACAAAATATATGTGTCATCCAACGGTGAGATAAAGAAGATGAAATTGAGGGAGTTTCATGTGAAACCATATTCCGATCACTCGGGATATCAAAATACATTGACAATAGTGAAGAAGTTCTACTACTGGTCGAAATTGAAAAAATAAGTGGCATAGTTTGTGGTGAGATGCTTCAATTGTCAACAGGTAAAGGTAGAATGTAATCATCTAGGAGGGTTACTGCAACTGATATCGATTCTAGAGTGGAAATAGGAGGTCATTTCCATGGACTTCATCACCGGTGTACCAAGGACATCTAGACAACATGACTCAATTATGCTTGTGGTTAAGAGGTTGAAAAAGGTACCGCACTTCATTCAAATGAAGTATAATTATCTTTCCAATGATGTAGCAAAGGTATTCATCAGATATGTAGTGAGGTTTCATAGTGTTCCAAAGAATATTGTGTCAAACAAGGATGCTAAGTTTAGTTCTAGGTTATGGATAGAGTTATTTGTAGGTTTGGCTACAGAGTAGGCCTTCTGTATAGCTTATCATCCGCAGACATATGGACATATAAAGAGGGTGAACAGGATATTGGAAGACATGTTGAGGATGTATGTGATGCATAAACAACGAAATTGGGAATACTACCTTCTTTTGGTTGAGTTCACTTACAACAATGCTTATCATGAGTCTTTGAGTATGATTTTGTTTGAGGAAATCTATGGTCATAGTTGTAATACTCCTATTAGTTGGCGTGATATAGTTAACATGGTATTGATACAACTACATATATTGGAAGAAATGGAATAGGAAATTAATGTAATCAAGAAGAATCTAAAGGCAGAACATGATATACAAAAAAATTATGCAGATCGAAATAGGTTGTTTAAGGAGTTTCAAGTCGGGAATAGGTGTACTTTCACATCGAGCCTAGGAATATCCCCTTAAGGATTGAATCATGTGCCAAGATGTAACCTCAGTTTTGTGCCTTTTAATATTCTTGAAAGGATCGAACTAGTATCCAATAGAATTGCACTTCCTCAGACAGTGAAATTCCATGATGTTTTCCATGTGTCATTTCTTAAAAAGTATGTTAAAGATGTTCATCATGTGATTGAATGATCTGTATTACATATGGATCCAAAAGGAAAATTCTAGATGGAACCTCAATAGATTAGGTTAAAGTGCAGTGGCAACACTTTGGTCCCGATGAAGCTACATGGGAGATGGCTGATAAAATGTAAGTTATGTATCCTTCTCTATTTTCTAGTTGACTGAATGTTTTGGTCTATTTTTTCCTGTGCTGATTTGGTTTATGTGCATATGTATATGGATGTAAATACTATCACGAGCTATGTTATAAATCTCCAATAAGAAGTATAGGTGTTATGTCATCATGATTGTCCTGATGTTATGTTTTCATGTTGGTTTTCCTTTCAGTAGGTGTTCATTGTAAATAATGCAATGAGCTAAGTTATAAAGCTCCATGGGAAGCATTTTTTTCTTTCCATAGTCTTGTTATTTGTAGGTATCATTGAATAGCGAGGATGGTTTTCCTCCAAGGGCGAGCGTTCATGGGACACATATTCCAAGCTTAATTTTGGGAAAAAATATCTTAGTGTGGGTGTTTGTATGCTTTATTCATGGTTATGGAAATAAAAAAATCCAATGGCAAAGGATTAGGAAAGCCAAAGTGGCATTAATTGGCATTTATTTATTAAAATAATAGAAAATATGAGAAATGAAGGTGAAAGGTCACAGGTTTCATGTGAGGAGGAAAGTGAAGGAAAATAATGGAAAATTGAAGAAATTAGAGGCCTAATTAATAAAAAGGATTTTGAGAATCAATTGCTACCTTTTTTTAGCTCAAAGATTTGTCATTCCAGTTTTGGAGCTCTCATTCCATTCTCTCTCTATCACACTCTTAGAAACTTATAGTTTTTCTTGGATAACTCTTGGAGGAGTGTGGATACTTGGGATTAGAGCAAGAAGGCAAAGGAAAATAAGGAAATCTCAATATGACATTAAGATTAGTAGCTACAATGGAGTTTTCTTGAAGGTACCGATTTGCATATAGAATTTCCTTACCAGTTTTGGCATGCATGGAATATGCATGTGGTTATTTAGTTATGATATATCATTGGCATGGAGGATTTCCTAGATTGACAGTGGTTTTTCCTAGCCTTCCAATTTTCTGGATAACCATGGTGTTGTGGTTTCCTTTCGTTGTGGGTTGATTTATTAGTTCTTGTAATCCATGGTCAAATAAATGCTCTAGAATCCATGTAGTAGCTTAGGTTGAGTTACTAGTCTCAGAAGCCTTTATTGGAAAAACACTCTGGAAGCCCTTGATGGGTTGAGTTACTAGTCCTAGAAGCCCTAGTTGCACAAATGCTCTTGAAGCCTAGTGGAAGTTGTGGGTTGAGCTACTAGTCCTGGAATCCTTGGTTGGAGAAAATGCTATGGATACATAGAAAACTTGGGTAGAGAAAAATTTGGTGATGGTTAGTGATTTCTAAACATAAGATGGAATTACTAGTTGAGGGTTCAGATGGTTTGGCATTTAGAATCCATGGTTTGGTTTTTCTTTTTTCTTTTTTATGAGATCCCACATTCATGCTTGGAATGTGGCATGAGGGTGACTACCTGAAAGAAATATTTGGTTGAGCCTAGTCTATGGTCAAGTCATTCATGGAAATCCCATATCTGGTTAGTGAATGAAATCTTCAATAAGAACTCTTTCTCATTGGTATTTTATGGGTAAATATACTTTTTTATATGTGGTATATATGGTTGCGATATCTTTGATATTTTTTCTAGTTATATATTGGTTATGAGTGAATTTTATGACAATGATGGTGTATCTATCTCATCATGTTTTGATTAATCAGTGATTGTAAAATGAAAGTGTGGCTTAATAGATGGTAAATCATTTATTGTGATGAGGCATCAATGCTTCTAAGCAATTTTCTTATAGGTGTGAGACCCCTATGCTCAGATATGTTTTTTGAACCTGTAGAATGCATATTTGAGACATGTTTAATGAAATTTATATCATGATTTGTAGGGATTAAGTAAAGTCCTTGTTAAAGTATTTACATTTGTATCATTTTTTTTATTTTACTTTCAATTTCTGGAAGTTTCGTGGAGTTTTGCGAATTGGCCTAAGTCTTGGCACTAGAAAAGTGGCACATAATCTAGATTTGGTGGCATAGAACTACCCAAAAAATTCCCTATTCATGGGAATGCCTTGTTGTGGGAGCGACTAGAGGGTCCTAGTCATATGCATTCCCATCTCATGGGAGAAAATGAGACTTTAATGTGGTAAAATGTTAGGTTGTCTCAAGGGTTGGTCAGTTGGAAGGGTTGGATGGCTCGTGGGGTTTTTTTTGCATGTGTAGAAGGTCAGGTTGGTTGTGTTCTATCGGTTTCACTTCCTTAATTTATACATAGGGAATTGAATCATATCATAGTGACTCTTCATCACATGTTTACCCCTGTTGGTCGATTACCGTAGATGTTGGAGGAGGGTGTTACACCATGTCATCTTAGCCAAATTATCTTAGGCCATGTCATACCAGGCCACATAATCTCAACCTCAAGTGCTTGGAAACATTTTTGTCTGAGGTTAGACATCCTAATGTTAAGGTTTTAATAACCAGGCTCCTACTCTAATCCAAATCTCCACTTAATTATATTTAAGAATCTCGATTGTTCGAATGCCAAAAGTCCTAATAACTCACTCATCCATTTCATAACCAAAGGTTAATGTTTGAGACCCTTGTTGAGTCCCTTGGCATGATTCCATTGGAACAAGGTTCCACCCTTAGTCCCAAGGTGTCTAGATCTTGTCCATACACTTATATGTATATAATGATGCTTTTTCCACTCACTAGTCCTAACAAACATCGGAAGCATCGAGTCGGGTGTTCACCAAAACAAACAAGGGTGGTTTCCTCGAGGCATATCCCCTATGCATTGAGGTCCATGGTCTTGAGGTCTAGTAACATGATTGTTGAAAGAAAGCTACAAATTAACCATCAATCATTACAAACCGTCCTGAGTAGGATAAGCCATTACTTAAAAATCAAGAATCTCAAGTAAATAAAAAGAGAGCATGAACACAGTGTCTATGACTTCCATCAGGAATAAAACATTAACCGACACAAACTTAAACTTTATTCCACTACAAATAGACAATATAGTTCCATTTCACAAGTATGGAAGAAACCTTTATAATTCAATCATTGAATACAACTATATAACTATAAGGTAACTTGTCAATATTTACTTTAACAATGAAATTTAGGAGATCCATTACAATATTTTAATATATTTATCAACCATCCATATGTTAGTGAACTAATTATTTGAAGCATATAACTTATATTGATAAATGCATAAAAGAACTAGTTAGTTGTAAGCATAACCGTAAGTTTTAGGCATTCACTCATGGACATATACAATTATACACCAGTCATAAGGACAAAAAGGAATATCATATTCTGTAATCCAATATGTATGAACAATTTTACTTATTTTTTCATGTTAAGGTGGTTGGAAACTAATGGAGGTACTTCCACTCTCCACCCAACCATAGTCTAGCTAAACTGCAATTTTCTTACAACTAACCACCCTCGATCTAGATCCAAAATATGGGGGTTCCTTGTTTATGGATTTGACACTAAAGGCTTGGATAAGCACTCAAGTGTTGGATTCTACCCTCTTAGTGGTTCATCAACTACTCTTTTGTAGTAAGCACCACAATAAACCACACATTCTTTCTGAGCCTCCCACATAACTCCTCAGGAATAAAGACATATCCAAGTGGCCTCAACATAATAATATAAGGAACAACACCGAGGTCTCTAAATGCAAGGCTTGGTAACAATTTCTAGAACTACTATGTCATCCTTGATTTAACTCTAAAAACTCTTTGTGATTTATAGTCTTCCTCTAGGGGATTCTCTAATCCTTTCATAATTTTCTCCTCCCTTGTGTTCAAATATCTCTACTCAGTGTCAATTTATTCGTATCTTCTCATAGAGGTGCCCCCTTCCCTACTTGTTTTATGATATTTATGATTGCGGACAAAGGTATGTCCCCTAGGTTTGGTGGTCAACCTAGAACAATAAAGAGACAAGGAACTCAATGCTTTTTGTTAAATTGAATAGATGACGGAGTGAGGCTTACCTGGAAACCTACGCACACTTCACTCCTTCTTTAGATTTTAAGCTCAAATTCCATCTCCAATCATCAAAAATATAACCTGCATAGTCAAACACAAGCCAAGAAACTACGAGATCTATGCAGTATCATCTAAATACTTTATTCAATAGATCAACACGGTATTGGAATAAGTGAAATAAGAACATAACATATAGGAAAACAGAGAATTACTTTCAATAATATAAATTGAAGGAGATTACAACCATAAGTGGAATTTGATATTGTATAAGAGCTCCTCCAAGTTTTTGACTCGTCCTTTCCTTGTCACAATATCGACCTCCAGTCACCTGATGCATGAATTAATAACTACTTACTACAGGAACATAAGGGAAAAATCACTCTCCAAATCTGACCATTACCTCTTTCATATGAGAGGGTAGATATATCGAAGAGTGGGGTAATTTGGGAGTTCTTATCCAATTACAATTCTAAGGTTTTATATCCACCTTTGATGGAGGGATAGGATCAAAATAATAAGTGGTGAAACCTCCAACATAGGGTAGGACAGGATCTGAATGTAAATCCCAGATAAGTAGTTGAAACAACTTTTGGAAACTCCTAGAAGATGAAGCTTTCATAATCCTGATCATCCTCCCAGAATTCTAGAACCAACACAGGTGAAAAGGATAGTAATATTCTGATGACCAATGTTGGCCACAGTGGAGCAACCTCTGGGTGGTTGCACCCTAATATTCTTGTAGGGAGCATTGATCCTAAAACTGTCTCAAATAGGTTAGTTTAGGGTTGAAATTATGAGGGATGAAAGGTACATAATTAGGTACTTGTGCATATCATGTTGATTTATCCCATTAGGAGGCTCACTTGATCGGACGTGAAAAAATGGCCTATAGCATAAACCCTATTAGAATTTATGGAAAAAATAATATATTTACTGAGAGGGAAAATAACCATGAAAATATCCAGCATCAAATAATTAACATAAACACAAATGTTTATCTAGGAAAACCCCAAATCCGGGGAAAAACCCAACCAATGAAATTTCATTAAGCATTGGCCAAAACCCTGGCCAATCGAGCCAAGTGAGCCTTCTTCGCTCACCTTCAGGCCTACATTACAATGAAGTATTCCCAACCTTTTATAGGCTCCATTAAATGCAATACCATGGGCCAAAAATCATGGGTGCACAATACCATGTGCCCCAAAACCACTACTATTTACCCTAGTCAACATTGACTCTATCTCGAGTCAATTTTACCTAACAATTCCCCCCTTAAACTTGACTTTGGGTTTCTTGACTAAATCCAGCCAAAATTGTTAAGTGAGACAACCCCGCTCACTCTAACCCTTCACCCCTCAAAGTTAATTTTTACCCAGTGTAGTTGTTAACTTGGCATCCCCCTATCACCTAGGTCTAACCCAAACTTTACCGGTGATTACTCAGGGGTACACATGCCATACCAGGTCTTACAACAGTATTCCCATGTAAGTGAAAATATTAACTCCGTTATAATAATTATATTTTTTTTATTTAATTGTTACTGTATTTGTACATATGAAATCAATGTCCATATAAAAAGAACACATCTACCGGATTACATGGGTCACTGGCCATTGTAACTGCTAGTCCTCTATGAGTTCTCTTCAAATACATGGTTCGTCAATTAATCAATCTACATGCACATATCCTCTCTCACGTTAACAACCTCTAAGCCTCATGGTCTTCGAGGCTTTAAGGATCACATGGACAGTCCCTGTGATTCCTCGTTTCTTGATGCACGAGATGATAACTTCCACCACAGCCTTCACAACCACCAACCCATATTATTTCCACATTACTACTATGATTATGTGATTCATAGTGAATCATGAGGCCACCTCTTGGGCCACGATCAATGCGTCATATAGTTGGTATCTAACCAAGGCCACCTCTTTTATTCTCCCACACCCCATTGTAGGAATTTCTTCTTTGCTCTGTGACTCTTTCATCATCTTTTCATAGTTTGCCTCCAATTTCACGAGTGTTGCAAAAAAAATTTGATACTGATGTGCATCTTCTTATTTTAAAGTAACTAGCTACGACTCATAATATCCACCGGGCTTCTTGAGATCTTTAGCAGTCGCTTGTTTTCCAAATTCCTTCTACTTTATTAATTTATTGAGCACTAATATAGTGTGCCCTCATTTGATCCTACTCTCAAGGTATCCAGACGAGGCACTGTAGAAAGAATCTATCATCGACTAGCGAAAACCATTAGTTTATATCCCATATGATATCTTTCAGCGTGCTGACACTAAAGAAAGCAAGATTCTTTGCATAAAAGGACAACAACGCTTTCTGTTTTTGGTAGATATGAATCCCTTTTCTATGTGGCATCACCTTTATCTTGCGAACTGCCATGAGCTACATAGAACCCACAGGAGAAAATTTCTCCATGCCTCGAACATTGATCAGTAATTTCCACATGCTATTTACCATTGAAAATAAATTATTTCACTATGTCATTGTATTGACATGCCACACTCTCATTTTTATTTCCATACCAATTTGCAGTGGTCAGCTTCGAGCCATTACCCACAACCACCTCCTTGCACAATATCACTAGTGCGATGACAATCACATAATTTAAAAGAAGAGAGCCTCAACGAAGTCATCCACATAAGTTCAAACTATTGGACCAGTTGTGCAACTTCTATAATCGAATTTTCTTTTTCATGTGATCTTTGTATCAATCAATGGTATTTGGATGTATTTCTCCACCAGATGCGAGATTGCATTCCGGTTCGTTTGATCAATATTTTCCCCCACATCTGATCTACCTCTCACCACCAAATTCTCCTTGTACAGTTGCATGGATGTGCCCATAAAGCTGACTTTCCTGTCATTTACCGATCCACACCATATCTAACTGACTTCTTGTCTAACCTTCTTATAAATTTTTTGTAAGATAAATGCTACACAATATATTCATCTTCTTCACTCATATATCTAATCAGATCTCCATGTAGATCTTGCACCTTCACACATAGATCTATTATTTTACATCTGTCTATGAGAAAATTTCACATAGTAGCAGCAAACTATAGATACAGTAAAAAGCACTAAACTTGGCTCTGATACCATTTGTTAGAATTTACGACAGAAATAATATATTTATTGAGAGGAACAATAACCATGAAAATAGCCAGCAAAAAATCATTAACATGAACAAAAATATTTATTCGTGAAAACCCCAAATCTGGGGCAAAACCCACCCAATGAAATTTCATTAAGCATTGGCCAAAACCCTGTCTCCTCCTTGATTTCTAAGGATGGCTACGGGTAAGGAAAAGGAATGTAGAAATATATGTATGAACCGAACCCTAGTTAGTTTATCTCATTGAGGAACCAACGGGGTCTCACCCCATTCGAAGAGATCCAATACTTGGCCAATCCGGCCAAGTGAGCCTTCACCGCTCACCTCCTGGCCTACATTACAATGAAGTCTTCCCATCCTTTTAGAGGATCCATTACATGCAATACCATGGGCTGAAAACCATGGGTGCACAATACCATGTGCCCCAAAACCACTACTATTTACCCTAGTCAACATTGACTCTGCACTGAAATGAAGAAAGAATATACCAAAGAATATAAATAATTACCGAGAGGAATAATAAAAGTAATAAAGAAAAAACACATGAACATGAACAAAAATGTTTATCTGAGAAAACCCCAAATCTGGGGAAAAACCCAACCAATGAAATTTCATCAAGCGTTGGTCAAAACCCTAGCCAATCCGACCAAGTCAGCCTTCACCGCTCACCTCCAGGCCTACATTACAATGAAGTCTTCCCATCCTTTTATAGGCTCCATTACATGCAATACCATGGGCCGAAAACCATGGGTGCAGAATACCATGTGCCCCAAAACCACTATTGTTTACCCTAGTCAACATTAATTCTCTCCTGAGTCAAGTTTACCTAACAATCCCCCCTAAAGAGGAAAGTAAAAGATGGTGACTAATGAATGCAGTGCCTTACCTTGTGCCAAGTAGGGATAAAGGAAAACTAGCAAGATTCTTCTGTTACAATACATTTATCATGACATTTTTTTGTTGAGGGATGCATACCCATACTCAACTCATAAGCTATCATAACATGTACAATTATCAAAATACATTTCCATAGTTGCAACTAATTGATTAGATGATTGTCTATATGATCATGACCGTTATACATTGTGATATTTGTATAACTCATGAAATCATAGCTCGGGTGCATGAAAATAGATCATGGGTCTTCTCTCTCATTCACATGACCAACTAATGTATGATTCTATCCATGTGAATCAATGATATAGAGTCAAACATGGTAGACACCATCTAATTACCGTCCAATGATGTAAGTAGTTAAAAAACATTACAGACCACTGATGATATTAATGTCTCTCAAGGTATCACAGTACAATCAGTATGGTGTAAGTAAATGAGTTGATTTTTAACATCAATCAAAATATTTCAGTTGAAGTTCATTGATGTAAACCTGTCGTTGAGAGTGAGGAAAACTTGCCATTTATGTATGCAAGGAATAAGGTACCAAATATATTTTTCTAATCCAACTTCCAGGATGATGTATTGATGTCGATAGGAAGAGACCCTTCGCAGGAGGGCCTTGATGTATCTCCCATCAACGACATGAAACGATTATCATGATTAAGACTGATTGATAAGAATGATGATGATATGGAACTGTATTAGGAAAGGTAGACCTGAAATGAATGATTAAGATTATTTTAATGGAGATCAATTGAATGAATTCTCTTGAAAATCGGTGACACTGAATGGATTTGGAAACATTGACCCAAAACCAAATTGGAGGCTCTGAAAATATGGTATGATAACAAAGAGATAATAATATTACCCAACCCAATGGCGACATAGATGGAGTGGAAAAATCTTGTGGTCAAGAGAGACTCTTTACCATCAGAAAAATGGAATCCCCTATTTTCCCAATATCTCTAACCATACTGGTTAGTACCTCTTCATTTTTTTACAAGCTTGAGGAGGATAACATATGCTTGATTTGTAAGTTCACCATTCG
The DNA here is from genome assembly GCA_034641835.2 of Pinus albicaulis. Classification (NCBI taxonomy): domain Eukaryota; kingdom Viridiplantae; phylum Streptophyta; class Pinopsida; order Pinales; family Pinaceae; genus Pinus; species Pinus albicaulis. The sequence continues at coordinate 827,355,345 of CM076582.1, read as the reverse complement.
AATGAATGCCTCCAAGTATTTTTAATGAACACTGATAAGGATTGGTTTAGTCTTATCATGTTTAACAATTCCATCAATGTTTGATGTTTTAACGAGTCCAACGAAGGTAAAACTCGACATATTTTTCATGTTTAGAGAGTTTGAAAAAAAAGGCGGAAAATAAAACTCCACATATACATTTTTATAGATAATATCTTACATCCGAAAAGGTAGAAAACAATACTCAAGAGAACATCTTATCCATAATCGACTAAGGTATTCGTTTTTCGTAGTTAGTATATCTCAGCCTGGAAAACGGTTAAATGTATTCTGAATACGTCTTTTCATTTACTTTTACAAGCTCAAAGGGATGAGTGCTCATAAATATTTTCATATTTTAGGAGTCTAAAAAGAGCTGAAAGAGGACTTCAGGGGGTTCCTTTTTCATTTGTTTATAGAGCCCGAAAAATAGATAAAATTTCACTCCTTGGTCAAAGTAACTTATTAAAGCATAATAAAAATTTGCTAACAGTTGTCTACCTACTCAAAACACCACATTGAGAAGGATTAAATAGATTTGTTTCATAGTAAAAATGAAGCATATATAGGGGAAAATACTAAAAATGAATAAAATAATGAGAAAATGACCATAAATATTGAAAATGATGTTTCATTTTTACCATTTAACACTTTACCTTCAACATTAAATATTGGGATCCCTTTTTCCCTTGATTTTCTGCAGCTGATTGCAACCAATCTAGGGAACCATTTCAAGTGTCTTAATATCTAGGTAGGAATTAAAATATTTCTCTATATTTCCACAGTGCATTTTTTTGCTTTTAAGAAAAAATTTCAAGTTTTTGAGGCACCTCGGTTTCGTAAAATATACCCTAGGACCAACACACCCGCTGTGTTTTGAAAATGGAATTTCACCTGTCAGAAAGTGTAACTAGGTTTTGTATTCATATTGACTATGTAATTATGTATTTATGTAATGAAGAAGACAAATATCATAAAATATATTTTTGTTATGCTTGCTTCATGGGTTTCATGAGAAACGTTTTTATTATAGGTCAAAAGACTAATTCTTGATGTCTTTTAGGGATTTTTCATCTTGTCATAAATGTACTAATTGAGATTCATGTATATGAAGAATCTAGTCAAAGGATTATGCCTCAAGACCTTGTCTTTTAACCTTGGAGGAATGGTTGAAGTATGTTTCTAGCACCACTGCTCAAATCAACCTTCAAGAGAACCTTCATCACACTGGAAGATAAGCTCATGTAGTCGGCCTATAAGCTGTGGAAAAGCTAGCCTCCAATCAATTTGAATGGTTGGCCTAAAATAGAGAAATAATGTCTATATATATAAATATCTCTGGGGTCATTTAAGGAAGTAGAATTCGGACATGTGTGAGATCTTCGGACAGCATTACAGGAAGAGTTCGGATCACATATTGTGATGAAATTAAGGGATGAAGAAATGAGATTTGATGAGAAGTCTATGGTCCTGATTTGATGCGAATTTTGTGGTGTTGATTTGATATGATGTCTAGGGGTTAAGGTAAGTCTGTGATTTATCTCCAAATTGTAGTGTAGGAAAAGAAGGAAGGTAAATTTATGATTTAGCTTTCTAAGTTACAGTCCGAAAAGAGGAGGTAATATATCTCAAGAGAATGGGATTCAAGGACATGCGAAGTGAAGGATAGGGTCTCGAGTGACTTTTTCTACAACATCTGAATATAAATAAGTCTGTGGAAAGGCATCACTATGTAAAGTGAAAAGACATACTATAACAGCAAGAAAGATATTTTTTAGGGTACTAAGGATAAAGAAGAGTAATCAGAGAAGAAGTGTTTGGGTAACCAAGGCTAGATCACTAAATATAGACTTATAGACTAATTTCTCTAATGTTGGTGCAGGACAGTGAAGGTTGGTGCATAAAAGAAGGATTAACTTAAAAGTTCAAGAAAGATGCAGTGACAAGGTCTTGGAAGCATACTTACATCAAGGGTATAAGTCTTGGTCATTGCACTTGTTAATTGAAATTCTACAAGAAGAATTCCTTTGGGGTTTTCTTCTCCAAGAGGGAGAGGTTTCGGCCATGGCTTGAAGAGCCTATATTTTTGTCTCTTGTGTTTTTGGTAATTCACTTGATGAAATATGCAGTAATCTAAGAGGAGAATACACAAGTAAAGTAATATCACAATTAATTATCAAGAAGATAATTTGAATTAATCAATGCCACTCCAAATTATCAACATGGTATCAAAGATAAGGTGCAAAAGACATGGGATACTTAGCAAAGAGGCACTCAAGGAAGCAAGAATCAAATTTAAGGTCAAATTTTGCATTGAAAAGTCAAATCAGTTTGCAAGAAAGATTATCAAGCCAATTCAATAAGACCTTCAATGTCATTCAAAGGATCCAATCTTCAAGAAAATAATATTTTACATCAATAATTTATATTCAAGACATTTTTGGAAGAGACATCATATTTTTGGAGACATCCTTAGTCAACAAGGATCCAAGATCACCTACATTGGAGAATTCAATCTAAGAAGAAGTTCCTGACTTCATCTTCACCATCATCAAGGAAGTTGTTGGGAGGATAAAGTAACCTTACTCAAGTAAGTATCTCTGAACTTATCTAAATCTATCAAAAGACCTATTGTATAGAGAGAAAAAAATTGGTTGGGTCATAAAACTTTAGTGCATGTAATAAACGAAAAGATTTGATTCGAATTTAAAATGAGGTTATGGTCTTCATCGAAGGAACTACAATTCAACCTCCAAAATAATACATTGTAGCATATATAAAATAAATTAAGGGAGACATAGGAGCCTAAAGGATTCTTATAGAATCCATAAATGACTATCTCATTCCCTATGTATCAAAGATAGAATACTCAAAATAAATATATGATAAATTCGTAGAAATGATCTCGAAAGGCTCTGCAAAGGAAATAATATCCCTGAGACAAAAACTATACAAATTGAGAATGTCAAGAAAGGAAGGAATAATTCCATATATTATGGATATTTTCGCAATATGAGATCAACTACAAAAATTGGGAGAAGCAATGTATGATGGATAAATACTCACTATGGTACAAAATTCTCTACTGAAATTCTAGGTAAGATTTAAGAATCAAGATTGAAATCCAAATCTGATACAAGATCAAGTGAAGAGAATCAAGCCTTTGCAGCCATGTCTAGGAAGAAATGAAGATTCAATAAATATGGTCCTCAAAATAAGAGAATAAATATGGAAAAAGCACGATGCTTTGGATTTAATTATTTCGGGCATTATAAACGAGATTGTGCTAAATTTACAAAGGAAAAAAGCAAAAGGGAAGAATCCCATGTCATAGATAAAAGGAAAGAAGTTGATCCAAAGAAATCTAAGAAAGAATAAAATGAAAGATCTCTCTGATCATATTTCTCCTCAAGGAATTTATGTTGGTTGTAAAATAATAGGAAGCAATGTATATTAATAGCATCATGATAGAAGCATGGAAAGAACACTTCGTGAAGCATCTTCTAAAAACCTCATTAATAAACAATATTGATGGAAGGCAGTCATTAAAATCAAGGGTCATCATTAAATGATCAATATGGAAACAAGTGCTGACATTTTATAATGGAGTTCTCTATGTATTTTCTGGTTAGAAAGAAAGTAAAAGGTTTCATCAAGAATTCTATGTTACAAAATTCTGGAATTAGGATATGATGACATATTGATGAAGCAGGTCAAGGGAATGATGTTCTTCATTCTAGTAAAATTGCTATAGGATGACTCAAAGGGAAAAAGGTATGAGGTAGATATATTTATATGTTGACCCTGGATGTTGTGAATTCATGACATATGGTTGAAGGTAATGTACTTCTATATACAAAAGTATGATCTATGAAGGAGGATCTCTTCTGGCGCATAGGTTTCCACTAACAAATGAAATTGATTATGTCCTCATATGGAATATGAGGTAGTTGTATACAAACTAGGAACTTGATACTCGGATTTCCGGGGTATGAAGTTGTGCATATAAAGAATTGAAGAGATCATGAAGTGCAACCATGTAAAGAGGCGGTTATCATCCAGAAGACAAGAAGATATGACTAGGATATCTCTTGGGAAGATATGTCGACTGTGATAGAAGTATGGTAAATATAATATTCCAAAATTAGCTTGCAATGAATTGGATTATTAAAGTTTTTTTTTGTCACTTAGATAGGTGAATAAGTGGGTAGGGAGACCCATAAATCTCTTTAGTAGGAATAAAACCACTTCTCATGTGAATTTGGATCATTATAACAGCTAAATAAAGCACCCTGAGGTGTGAAAAGGGGCTAGAGCATGTGGAAAGGGTCAAAGTTGACCAAATCAGCAATGTTCTTATGGAGGTAGTGGAGGACATCGCAGTCATTTAGGAGGAGTGTATGCATGATAATAACTCCTTTAATGAGTGGTACCCAAGGTGAGGAAGCTCAGTAAGCATAAAAGGAAGAGGATGATAGAATTAGAAGACATGGATTTGTATCATTTATTTTTATCTTTTTAGATCTGGATTTTTCATGTGACATATCTATGCATGCTTTTGATGTTTGGCAGGGTCTACAGTGTTGTTTTGCACAAGGGTGTTTCCGAGCCAAAATCCCACACTCATCCTCGGGGGACTTCGAGTGCCTACTCAAGAGAGGTTATCTTTAGCTGAATTACCACTATTGGAATTTTTCCAAGATACAATCTTCATGTACAACACAGTCTATTCCAGATCTATGTTGTGTTGCAGGGTTGTAGCAGTGGAGGAGAAATATCTCCAATTTCTGAGCTAGTTTTCCATTGGAGGGATCATCCTTTCATCCAGGAGGCTTGTGAGGAAGTCCTTGGTGCTTCATTTCCATATTTGGAAAAATTCCAAGTAGCTACCATCAACTACAGTGCAAATTCCCTCAAGTACTACGTTATTTTAGAGAGCAGCTGCAGTAGTGGGTTTATTTCCCTAGTTGGAGGAGTTGGGTTTCCCGTGTGGGGATCATCCCTTAATTTAGGAGATCTACTAGAGGAGGATCATCCATCTGATATATCAGATCAGCCACATCCTATCAATGATTCAGTTGCAGTGGTTATTCATCCCTAGGTCCATATCTACTATTTTTGTATGGTGTGTATTTCTGGGAACCTTTTCTGGGTTGTCTTGGAAATCTATTTTGGAGAAGAAATCTCTATTCCCTACACTTTTGGAGCATTGTATCAACATAAATATATATTTCTTTCTTTCAACTGTTATTCTTTAATATACAGCGTAGTTATAGCATTCTGGCATTTCATGTATTAGCAACATTCCATATTTAGGTGTATTCTTTCATGGGAGGCTTGTTTCCCCAACTTGAGTGATATTTTCCTCAAGATTTTGTACCTATTTTTATATTATAATCATAATCGAATGGCTCTATGGTTGTCTCATGTTTTGATCTATTGATATTTCATTATATTTCCAGTTTTATGTCTTGTATTGCTGCTCACCCAATTTTTGGATATTAAAGTGGTATCAATGCATAATCTTGGCTCGGCCTGTGTACTTAAGCTATTATGTCATCTAAAGAGGCTTCTCATAGAAAGGAGAATATTTGTAGAAGAGATGTAGGAAATACTCCATTATGAGGAGGAAAGGAGTTCTCAAAACTTCTTCTCCAAACTATTTCGAGTATTAATAGAGACATCAAAGAAATGAGGATGGAGAGATATAAAGATTCTCCAAGAGGGCTTGCACATAAAGAACGCTCCATTTTTTCACATTATGGGCATGAGCATTCAGCTACATCATTAGATCCACGATGATGTACCATTCCTACATTCTTAGCAAGAGAAGAAGAGGATACAGATACACCAAAGGAGGAGACTCTTGGTGAGTATCTCCAAGAATATCAATCTCACTCTAAGAGATTCAAGGAGCATCTAAACTTCCAAGGGTTCTTCCAAATCAAATAAAATAGAATACCCAGTAACCAAAATAGAAGAAAAGGGTGCATGGAGCACACTTTGGGTAGATTCTTTCTACCTATTCTTGATGGGTAACCCAAGTGCACAACCAAGGCTTGGGTAAGGAAGTTAGACACATTTTTACAGCTACATCAAGCTTTAGAAAAGGAGCCCATTAAGGTAGTAGCACTGCACCTTGAAGGTAAGGCTTATGCTTAGTGGTTTTATGAATCTTCTTCATTGAATCATGCAAATATATCTACTTATGAAAATTTCACTAGGAGGTTAGTGAAAATATTTGATCAAGAACATTCTGAAACATCCTTGGGTGAGCTAGCCAAACCCAAGAAAACAGAAACTTTGCATGAGTTGGAAGGATCCATGAAACAAACTCCATTTCATAATATTGTTGAGCGGGTTAAATATCTATAGGATGCTTTTCCAAGGACAAAAGCCCCACTTCAGCAATAAATTTCTTCTCAAGAAGACACGAGGATTCCTCCTTCAAGAGCGGATGAAGACAAAGGATCTCCTAATGATGATATTATCCAATGATGAGGAGAAGGAAGAGGAATATTTAGAAAGAGCTTCCAGCACTGTAACAATAGGAGGAGATCCACCACCATTTAGAGATGGAGATGAATCAATTTCTTCAACTAGAGGAGCTCTTGTATCTTTGCAAGAAGTTCCAAAGGATCTCACATATGAAGATCAAGAGCAACATGTGTTTGTATTGATGGGCAGTGAGACTAAACAATGGAGGGAGTATGTTCCAGCATTGACCATAGTTTTGAAGACATACACTATGATAGATCACTTCTTTGTGATTAAGACTCTTGACACCAATATGACATTACGTATGCATGAGTTGATTACATTGGAGAAGAACACCTTAGACTGTGAGATCTTGCAAATGAAGAGAGAAGATAAGAAGGATGGCCAGGATCAAGTGATTGAAGCATACATCCCTATCCATTTCAAGAGATTCATTCACAGAAGAAGGAGACTAGTTTGCATAGTGAAAGTGGGGACAAATCGGTCCACTCACATATGCAGCCTACTTTAGGCCTTGATGTCTCATTACATGGAGGAATTCCACCAGGGAGACCCCCTGATTGGAAGATGATTAAAGAGCTCTCTCAACATGGTACATCATTGATATATTTGGCTAAGGAAGGAGCCTTGGGAGGAGCCAGCACAGTGCAGAGAACCTTTGATGGGTTCAAAGGAGAGATGAGAAATTTTCTAATATGGACATTTCCATCTCCCACTCAACCATTTGTGCTGAAAGATGATGATTCAGGAATATATGATGGTACAAGGATGGTGTCAAAGGGCTACTCCATAGCCTTGGAGCAGAAAATGATACTTCCACACATGAGGAAGATTTATGAGTATGACAAGAGGTTATTGACACTCTTCTATTCATTGGCCAAACATGGAAGTTTTGGATGGGCAATACCTTCCAAGAGGAGGTCGACCTCCATATTCTTCAGTCTTGTCTTAAGAAATATCAGCTGCAAGGGAGGCAACAAAAGTGGGCTAGCAGTACCCCAACATGTGGATTTGGAATTGAGCATGTCAAAGTGGAGAGCTATGAGGTGACAGGTGCTTCATTTCAAAATTCAACAGCGCTGTCATTGTTGGGGCGCACAGATCCATATTGGGAGTCCCAATTATTGGTTGATTATTCCAAGAACCTCCTCACATGTAAGGTTCTTGATGGGCAAGTGATATATGGGATATATAGAGTGTTTGATGGAGTCATTTATTTCCATGATTAGATCTACTTGGCTATACTCCAAGCTCAAGGAGGAGATTCTTCATGCAACATATGAGGAATTCTTTTCCAGGCATGTAGATTTCATTGAGACTTATCACACAATCATGGAGATATTATATTGGGAGGATCTCAAAGAAGATGTACTCCAACATATAATGAGGTATGTATCTTGTTTGATGAGAGAGGTGAAGAAAAACCACCTTGCAAGGTTGTTATAACCACTTCCCCTTTTGATGGAGATATGAGAAGGCTCATCTATGGACCTCTTCACTAACTTGCCTACAATATATGGTAAGGATTATGTCTTGATGCTTATTGATCAACTAACCATGTATGATCATTCCTTTATCATACATTTGCAGCACATTGCTCCACAAGAGAGCAAGACTCTCTTTGGATTTCATGGTCCTATTGGGACTACATTCAGTGATGGGATTGGCCACTTTCTAGAGGAATTTGGGAAAGACTTATTTTTCTTGGTCCATATTCAGCCAAATGTCCTTTACTATTTTCAAGCTTTTGAGAAGATTATGGCAGCAAGCAAGTGGTTGGATGTCCACTTACGATATCATGTTTTGAGAGAGCTAGGAGTAGAACAGCGCTGGCCTCACTTGAAAGACTATTGTCACCATCGAGTATGTCATGTGACACTTATTCCATCTTTATTTCGGAGCCCTAATGGTGATGACATTCTATTCACCATATGTAGGATGGATTGGGAAAGAAAGGTTCCTGGAACCAAAGAGTGGGTTCATGATAGTCCATGTGCCTTTTGGCATCCTGAAGACAATATTATTGTAGCCCAAATTCAGCAACTCCATATTTATCATTAATGGAGAGAGAGCCAGTGTGAGTTGAACAATTTTATCTCTCATTTTCAGCCATATAGCCCCTATACATTGCAGAAGCAGGGGATTTGTGAGTTTTTATATGAGCTACCAAGGATGGATCACTTTTTTTGGATGATAGCATGGAGATTGAAGTTTCTCATTGGGATGGTTTTGCAGCATCCTTGTAGTTTCTTGAGGACAAGAAACATTTTGGAGGGGAGGACTATAATATTCCAAAATTAGCTTGCAGCTAATTGGAATATCAATTTTTTGTTTTTTCACTTAGATAGGTGAATAAGTGGATAAGGAGACCCATAAATCTCTTTAGTAGGAATAAAACCACTTCTCATGTGAATGTGGCTCATTATAACAGCTAAATAAATCACCTTGTGGTATGAAAAGGGACTAGATCATGTGGATAGGGTCAAAGTTGACCAGATAAACTGTGTTGTTATGGAGGTAATGGATGATTAATGGAGGATAGCGTAGTCATTTAGGAGGAGTGTATGCATGAGAGTAACTCCTTTAATGAGTGGGGCCCAAGGAGAGGAAGCTCGCCAAGCATAAAAGGAAGAGGATGAAAACATTAGAAGACATGGATTTTTATTATTGATTTTGATATTTTTAGATATGGGTTTTTCATGTGACATATCTATGCATGCTTTTGATGTTTAGCAGGGTCTGCAGTGTTGTTTAGCGCAAGGGTGTTTTCAAGCGGAAATCCCACACTCATCCTTGGGGGACTTCGGTTTCCTACTCAGGAGAGGTTATCTTGAGCTTCATTACAACTATCTAGCATTTGGCCAAGCTTCAATCTTCATATACAACAAAATCTATTCCAGATCTGTGTTTTTTTGCAGGGTTGCAGTAGTGGAGGAGAAATATATCCAATTTCTGAGCTATTTTTCCATTAGAGGGGTCATCCTTTCATCCAGGAGGCTTGTAAGGAATTCCTTCATGCATAATTTCCATATTTGGCAAAGTAGCTACCACCAGCTACAACGTAGTTTCCTTCAAGTACAGCGTTATTTTAGAGAGCAGTTGTAGCAGTGGGTTTATTTCCCTAGTTGGAGGAGTTGGGTTTACTGTGTGTGGATAAACCCTTCATTTAGGAGATGTACTGGAGGAGGATCATCCATCTCATATATTAGACCAGCCACCTCCTATCATTGATTAAGTTGCAGTGGTTATTCAACCCTAGGGACATATCTGTTATTTTTTTATAGTGTGTATTTCCAGAAACTTTTTCTAGGTTGTCTTGGAAAACTGTTTTGGAGCATAAATCTCTATTCCCTACACTCGTGGAGCATTGTATCAGTAGCATTATATATTTCTATCTTTCAACTACTATTCTCTCATAGATAGCACAGTAATAGCATTCCAGCATTTAATGTATTAGCATCATTCCATATTTTGGTGTATTCTTTCACGGGAGGCTTGTTTGCCCAACTTGAGTGATCTTTTCCTCAAGACTTTGTACCTATTTTGTTGTTATAATCATAATTCAATGGCTTTATGGTTGTCTCATTTTTTTATCTATTGATATTTCTACATATTTCCAATTCTGTCTTGTATTGCTGCTCTCCCAATTTTGGGATATTACAGTAAACAAGGAGACCCTTGACAATACATATATTTTGGAGATATGTCAATCTGAATAGAAGATTTTGATACCTACAAGAAGATGTCATGGTGAAATATCATCATTGAAGTAAATTTTGATTGAAAAGTTACTATGTATATGTTTATCTGGATAAGTTTATGCAGGGCTTCCAATCATGTGGAAGGATGTAATATCCTTGGATATGGTTCTAAGGAAAGTGGCATGGCATAAAGGTCGACCATATGAGAAATATTGATAAACAACTTTTTGACGATCAACATGACTCATGAAGAAAATTGATGGATGATTTGTGCCCTATGAAGTCAAAATTTGAAGATTCCTCAATATATAAATCCATGACATCGAGGGGAGGAATTCTTCATGAGCATCTAGGTGTCTCACAATTGTTGCTACAGGTCCCTCATTGAGAGGGAGCCTGGTGGTAAGTTTCTTACTTGGAAGAAACTTGAAGTATTTCCTTCCTAAGATAAGAGTGAGTTCCGTATATGATTCTATAATTCATGTGTCATGAAATATACCAGGACTAACAACTATAATACTTAGTGAAGGTCGTTATCACTTCCCCCAACTTCTCAAGGCTGAAAATGGGATTGAAGAAATGTAACCATAGAGCAGGCTTTAGGTCAAGTAGCTAGCCCTACCAGGACCAGAGAGGGCTCTCTCGTTGTCACTTTTGAAGTCAAATAAATGACCGAGTATCCAATTATCATAGGCGACGTATGTAAGCTCACTAAATATGATTTGTTTGATGTTTTTAGTGTTGGATAGAAAGGTCAATTAGAAGACTATGTGTAAGGTTTTTAGGTATGAATTCCATGGTCAATTTGCAGAGAATATGTGAGGCTAGATAGGTATTTTGAAAACATGTTTAATATTTCATTGAGTATAGGATGAATTAAGAGAGAGTCTGAATGAGAACTGAGGTGAATTCATTCATTTAGAAGCAAATAAACATAACATGTAAGCCTTGTCTAAAACAGAGCACGAACAAACATGATTTGTTCTCATAAACTTATAAGATAAGCATACAAAAATATGTATATGAAAGAAAAAGATATATCATTTAGCATGAATATATAAACATACATAAGAATAAAAAATTCTCCAATGCATACCACAAGTATCTCAGCACAAGTTCTGCAAATTTTTCTCTGATTTCATTCCAAATTGTTGATTACAAAAGCTCCACTACAAAAAGAGACTATCCAACCCAAAAAAGGACTAAAGAGAGTCTACTTATAGATAATATGGACTATGGTGCCTCATCAGGTCATAAACCTATCCAAAATTAATCATAAATACATAATGTGTCATTTCCTAGATTCTAGGGAGGTTAGAAACCATTCCCTGAATTTTACCTATAAACTAGGAGTGTTTGTCCCTTACATTAAATTACATATTCCCTCATGATAGGAGGCAAAAACCAAATAAATAAATATAATTCCAACTCATAAGAGATCAAAAACTTGAATTTGTGACATTTTTTGAGCTTGGCATGTGTCGTGAGGAATCCAATGCTAATTTCTGGCATAACCATAGCATTTTTACATATAAAGGTAGTGAAACGTCATAAAGGTAGCTTTCTCTTCTGCAACCAATTTGATGATGCTCCCATGCTCAATTTTTACTTTGCAAGTCATTGTAGATAGGTTAGTGTGTCTCCTAGCCATATGAAGTGTTTTCCCAGCAAAAACCATCCTCCAAGATCTTCAAATACCCATTCTACCAAAATAGGTGCTATAAAGGCAACATGGCTTTGAAATCGAGGCAAAGAGTTGATTTTTAGCTAGTTTTTTTATCCTCCTAAGCATAATAAAAACTGATGTAGCAAACCAAGTTTATATCAATAATGTATTCATCACTCTCAATTCAATTTTTTTTTTTCTTTCATCAATTGGATGTTCTGAGAATAAAGGTAGTGTGAACACATTGTGTTTATGATGTTTGTAGAAATTGTTAAAATTTACCCAAAATTGCAAAAATGCCAAAAATTCTCCAAATTTTCTCAAAATTGGTCAAGAATTTCTCCATGAAGACCTAAAATGGCATGCTATGTTATGAGGGAAGCATCAACAAGAAAATCCAACTTCACTTTCGCTTTTTGATTGATTAGGGTTTCCTTAAGTTTTTCCTTCAACTGCTTGACCTTGACCTTGGAGACTTGATTCCTTGTATATTAATGAGTAGCCATGTGTGTTTGCAATTTTTGTCTCTTTTGGCCCTCTTCAGGAGATTTTCCAAATGTCCATTGACTCTATCTAGCCAATTCTCCCTGTCTTTTTCAATTTCCCTCAAGATGAGCTCATACACTGTCATCTATGTTTCTAGTGGAGATGCTTCTCTTTATTGCTGCAGTGCCTTTTTTAGGCCTCTAGTTCTTGGCCTCTTCCTTCTAACATGTTCTTCATCCTCATCAAAGTAATCAATATCAACTATTTCTTTTCCCTTTACATTTTTCTTTATAGCATCAAACTTGTGTCTATTCAAAAGCAGTTGGTTTACCTTTAATTGCATGTTTTCCTACTCAAGGAATGAAATCATGAAGTTGGCCCTCAAAAAGTTGTCCTTAATTAGGTCTCTGATATGAGAAATTTTCTCCATAATTTCCTATTTTATGGATTTTTGCTCTTCATCCATCTCCAAATATGCTATGTCGGCATCAAAATGGATGGGTTCCTCATGTTGTGATGATGATCTATGTCTTGTTTATGTAGGCTTGGCCCCTTCCACAATGTTTGGAGCAAACACAAGCCTCTTACCTCTCTAATATGTCTGAGTCATCTCAGGCCTAAGTACCCTCTTGAGTGACACTCTGCTAGTTGAACCAATATCTCTTTGCCTAGATGGTGCTGATGGTGTATTTTATGATGTACCTTGGCTAGTTGGCTAACTAGCAGGAGGAAAAAAGAGAGTAGATTGAATGAAGGTCTCCCAAGTGATATTCTTCTCTTCAATCTGGTGCAAGAAAATTATTTTTATCAAAAAATGATGAAATAGATTGGTATGATTGTCCTCTCCTTTTCTCTGCACCTTTTCAACCAATTTAGTGAGCCTCTTACATTGTCTTCATGGATGTGAAATGCAATAAAAGCCGAACATGGTATTGATACAAAGTGGAGAACCTGCCTTCACATGTGAATTATCTCATAATAATCTTCATCAAAGGTGTATATGTGTCCAATAGTTTTCTCATGGGAAAAACATGTGTAGGAGCCTCCCTGTATAGTGCTTTAAAGAAGGGTTTATAGCTCTAAAGGTCTAGCTATGATTTCTTGAACTAGATTTCCCCCTTACTAGGGATCTCGGTGGATGATGCAATGCTTTCTGTTGATATAATGACCTTCACTCGTACAATCATAGCTCGATTCTTCTTGAGTGAAGTGGCAAATAAACTAGTAGGTTTAACATTGAAACCCATTTCTTGAAATCTCTTACAAAAATATAAACAACTGACATCTTCAAATGATTTTTTGATGAAGGGAGATGTCATTATCTCCTTTTTTGTAGTGGCTCAAACCTAATAAATTTTTCTCCCTGATTATAGGTCTTCTTTTCTGTATCACTGCTTATAGTATCCATTTTGGAAATCTTTTCTTGGTTGCACTGGAAAATAGGGGATTTAACATTTTTTTTAATGAGAGGGAACCAAGGGGATAGGGCCACTCTAAATTATTGAGAAACTTTATAGGTATAGGGAAGAGTTTTTGGAAGCAAATTGAATTTAAAATGGATGAAATGGGCGAGGGGAAAGGGCCTAAAAAACATAAACACGGGACCACACTGTAAAATTGTAGCGTAAGCCTAGGGTTTAGTGAGGAATAAGTTGAATAGGATTAAATTATTATGGGTTAGGGTATGAGAGAGGTGTTTGGAGTGTAATGAGTCTAAATCAACCAAAATTAATGTGATTTTTAGTAATTTCATGCCAAAATTGATGGAGGTGATAAATGCAACAGAACACCTTAGCAGCGAGCTATTTTTTGAAATTTAGCACATGTCGAGACAAGGAATTGATAATTACTAATGCTAACCTATCAAATGAGTGCAAGATATCCCAATTTTCTGACTTGGACCACTACAATTGGTCATTCAACCCTTGAACTCAAGATTTATTATGCATTCGCATAAAGGTAGTGAATCTGTTGATAAAGGTAGCGTGGGGAAACTTGGGTACCTTCGAGGGAGTATGAGACAATTTGAAAGCTATAGTTTGGTTTGTTGAGTTGATGTGCAGCTTCAGAGCTAAAAAAATAACAATGAAGAGGCTTTCCAATGGTGTATTTACCATAAATGTAGAGAAAGGAAAAAACGTTGCAATTTTGCATAAAGGTAGCAAAATTACAGCGATGGGAGAATTTTTACTTATGATAGAAAAGTATTCTTGTTCTGAGGCTAAAATTGAATTTTATTATTAGAGAGGTGAAATATGAACATGAAATGAGAGAATGAGAGGCTTTTTTTGGTCTTTATATCCTTGAAAAGACCTTTTTTTCCTTGCAGTGAAACCATAAGAAAAAATAGACTTTTTTGAACTTTTTGACATTTGAATTGTTTTAAAACAAGAGAACTTGTATTCATTTAATCCCTAAGTATTGTTGGAACACCTAATCCTCCATGGGTAGGTGTGGAATGTGAAAAGTCACAATGGAGTCCAAGTGACCTTGGAATGTGAAACCAAGAGTCACACCATTGTACTATAAATGTACATCATGTATAATGGAAAAATAATAGAGCTGCATGCTTATCTTCATTGTGTGTTGAGTTTCTTGTTGTGTGTGTATTTATCTTTCTCTCACACCATGTGTGTGCTTAACATGGTATCAGAGCTGATACATTCATAACCAGCTCAACCTTGAGTGAGCCATTTGTTTTTATGGCCTGTGCATATCTACAAAAATTATTGGCATTTTTGCAGCACTCAGAGTTTTTTTGCAGCAGTATTTTTGCTGCATTCATCAAGCTTTTTGCGGCATTCAGAAATTTGCATTGAGAAGAAGCAGCATTCAGAAATTTAGTTTTGAAGAAGAGTAGCAATGTGCATTCTGCAGGTTTTCTAACTGCACATTATTCTGCAAATTCTCCGTTTAATTTCTGCATTGGAGAGCTGATGGAATATTGTTTAAAGCAGAAGTCTGGGGTTTTTATTAAAAATTTCTGAGTTTTTTCATCTGAAAAATTTCTGAAAACTCTGGTTTTTTTTGCTGAAATTTCATGCATTTCCTGGAAAACAAATTCTGCTGTTGCCCTCATTTCTGCATTTTCTGCTGCTTAAAAATATTCTCTGTTGCATGCATTTGTGAAATTTCTTACTCCTCTCTGCTGTAATTTTTTTATTAAAAAAATAAAAAATAAAAAATAAAATAAATATTCGGAATCTCCCTATCGGCCTTTCGGCCCTGCTCTCCCTACGCCCTCTGCAACTCATCTCTCACCCCTCTCTCTATGCACATACGCTCCCCCACCCCCTTTCCAACTCACACCCCTCACCTGCATACACTCCGCACACTCATCGATCGGCCTACTCCCTATCCCACCCGACCCCCTCACCGGTCGCTCTCACTCTAATGCTCAGCCCTCACTACAATACCCTACCCCCTACCCCCTACCCCCTCTCCCTATGCCCCCTCACTCAATGCTCCTTCCTCACTCCCCTCCCCGCTCAACTCTGCACACACCCCTCTCACCTTACGTATGATGCCCCCTCCCCTCAACACTCCACTCAACCCTACCCCCTCACCCATTCACTCGGCCCCCCCTACACTCATCTACGGCCCCTCCCCCTCTCGCTCTCCCCACAACCACCTCACTCGCTCCCGCAGCCATCTCCCCACTTGCCGCTCCCCCTACCCTTTCCCTCCCCCACCTACACTCACCCGCTCCCCCTCTCGCCAGCCAACTCACCCCTCAACCCTCCGCTCCCCCTTACCTGCATTACCCCTCCCTCTCCCAAACCCCCTCACCTTACAACTCACCTCCCACCCCATCGCTCCCCCTATCTATGGCTCTCCCCTCCCCTCACGCTAACGTACCTTCCCCATACGTATTACGCCCTCCCTTGACCTTCCCAATTTTTTAATTTTTTTTTTAATTTCAGACTTTTAAATTTTAATTTCAGTGTTAATTTTTTAATTAACCCCCCCCCCCCCCCCCCTCCTTCCCTTTTTAATTAATTCCTCCCTCCCATTTTTTAATTCCAGTTTTGAAATTTTTTAAATTCCTTCCTTAAAAAAAATAAAAATAATAATAATAATAACTGTAAATGAATTTTTAAAGATATACCTCCCCCAGATTTTTCCTTCCCCAGTTAAAACCTTTCCCAAATACAACCTCCCCCAGTTTTACCTCTGTTTCCCTAATTTTTTTCATTAAAAAAAATAAAAGTAAAAAATAATACAGCAGAGAAAGAGGAAGAAAGGAAGTAAACATCAGAAATGGCATATGAGTAAATGGACTATACACGTAGAAGAGGAAAGTGAGATTTGCATTGTGATTTGTGGCATTAGTAGAAGGGTGATTTTCTGCAAGAGATTTACATTTGAAGACAAATTGGTCCTCATTTTCAAAACAGCAGTGGCATTCATAATTTGGGCACACAAAGTTTCCGAATTTGTGGAGTTTCTCTTAATTTCTATTGCATTCTGCAGTACAGCAAGGTCAAGCATCCAAGCTTGTGAATATCTCCTCCTCTTGTTGAGTTGAGTTGAGTTGTTTTTTGTGGTGTCAAACAGCTCTTTGAAGGAAAACAATTCAGCTGCCTTAAAGGCTTATTGCACAAGTGTTTTTAGTGCACATTCATACAAATATTTTGCAGTGATGTGTATTGAACTGAAATTGTATTGTGTGTGAATATTGCTTCTTCATAGTTCCAATCAATGAATTTGAGATGTTGATGTAAGTCATTGTTGCTTTCTGGGTAGACATCCAAGTCTACACCTTGAGGTCCTCCATAATTTGAGCAGATTTTGTACTTTGAGAATTCCATAGTTGGAAGTTCTCTTGAGTCATTTGTATTTCTTGAAATTAAGTTGAATCACATTGTAAACGAGTGCATTTTCGGTTGAAGCCGACACCCTTTCATTTTTTGAGCCTAAGTTTTTGAAAATGGCTAAAATCAATGAGGCATTAGAGTTGTTGAATAACCTCATTCATTCCAATGTTGATGATATGATAAAAATGAGCAAGAATGCTCTTTGTAACATTCAAAGTTGTTTGCAAGATGCACAAGAAAAGATTGAGTTTTTTTCAGTTGGAATCTCAGCTTCAGCAAGATGAACTTTAGCAAAAGAGTCACCATTCTGAACCTATTTCTGTTCAGAAGATTGAGAAGGACTCCCATCAGCAACAAGTCAGTAAAGTTGAAGTTGATTCACATTCAGTTCCTTGTACAAGAGCAGATTTACATGCAGATGCAGCGGTTCAACCTGCACTTCTCAAGCCCATCATCAGACCTTGGGAAGAGCTTGTCCACAACAAGAACCAAACTGGTCTTGGATATGACAAGGATGTGTCCTTTCATATTCCAGACTACAGCAAGCCCATCATATTTTAGAGTGTCGGATTCCTGTATGATAGTTCACCTGCAATTATTTCAGATCTTGCTTGACTTCTACAACAACAACAGATTGAAAAATTCCAACACTGTGATCGAGTTGGCCATATGAAATATCATTGTTTTGATCTTCATCCATGCAAGCACTGTGGTCGGCACACCCATTCTTCAGACAGATTCTTCAGAAACAAGCCTCCTGCAAGAACAAAGATTCATCTTGGATGGATCGCTTCTTGGAAATGGGCATCAGCAGCCAAGAAGATGTTTAAGTCACATGTCAGAACATTTTCTAGAATATTGAGAAAACTTGCAGTTGAGTTTTGGCCATCATCTCACCTTGTCCCTGACAGGGGAGAAAATGGTGGTCATCTACAAGCTTCGATGTCAGATCAAGCGAGCCTAAGCCACAATCTCTCATTCCATGTTCATATTTGTAGCCAGAGACACAACAGTTCAAGTGAGCCTGAGCCACAATTTGTCATTCCAGATTCAAACATGTAGCCAAAGACACGGATTCCCATGAGCATGCCTTTGGTTGGTGGACAGCCTTAAACCATCACAGGTTGTAGACCTCCCTTCCTTTAGGTTGAAGGTCTCCCTTTCATATATGAGGGACACTTCCTCTAGCAGAAGCCTTCAGCTTCTTGCTAGCTTTGGTTGAGTTCCAGGAAATTCTTCAAGCATTCCAGTGTTGTTGGTAATCCTTAAACCATCATAGGTTGTAGACCTCCCTTCTTTTAGGTTGAAGGTCTCCCTTTTTTATGAGGGACAATTCCTCTAGCAGAAGCTTTCAACTTCTTGCCAGTTTTGGAAGAGTTCTGGGAACTGAAACAAGTATTGTGTTCCAGTGTTGGTGGTCATCCTTAAACCACCTCTTTTTGCCAACATTTCAGAGAGTTGATTCATCCCAAGTGCTGCCATGTATACTTTGCAGATTTTTATTACAACTCTCTTCTTGGACTCACACATACCCCTTCGGATTAAGGGGGGGAATGTTGGAACACCTAATCCTCCATGGGTAGGTGTGGAATGCGAAAATTCACAATGGAGTCCAAGTGACCTTTGAATGTGAAACCAAGAGTCACACCATTGTACTATAAATGTACATCATGTATAATGGAAAAATAATAGAGTTGCACGCTTATCTTCATTGTGTGTTGAGTTTCTTGTTGTGTGTGTATTTATCTTTCTCTCACACCATTTGTGTGTTTAATAAGTATGATAGCTCCCTTTTTAAAGGTTTCTGAGTGAAATTAAGTGTGAGTGCCTTGTTTTGATGACAAATTGGACAGTTTTGAAAGGAAAATGATGAACCCTAGACAACGATCTAGGTGAAGTGGAGAAACATGAACCTAAACCTTTAAATGATAATGAAAGAGATGGCCTTGAACATGATGATGGAGATGAATGAGATGAGGGAGCAACAAATTTGACCTAGACCTTATCAATGACCAAAATTATTATTTTTTAACACTTGTTTGAAAAAGTGAACATTTTGACCTATGACTTTTATGAAAACAACTCAAAGAGTTATTTTTTATCACCAACATACCGACACTAATAAAGGCCATGTGGATAGAATGGATAGACACATCATCCTCTTCTTCACCTGGAAGATAGAATGGAGGATTGGGTAATCATCTGGCATTTGATACTCTTTGAGAATGTGATAGGGAATTGAAGATAAGAGTAGTTGAGACCGATATTCTTTTAGGGTTGGCTACCCAAGAGAAGAATAGTCCAACAAGGTCATACTCTTGGAACACTTGGGTAGAGTATGTACCTTGGAGAGACAATGATTATGGTGTCTATACGTCATGTGTCTCGCTAGCATTGTAGTCCATTGTCTCATTGAGATATGGGTTTATTATTCAAGGCTTTGCAATAGGAAAATGCTACTTGATATGATGTTATACATATGTGATTACCAATCTGATTCTTCTGATGATATTCTTCAGTTTGAAAGTGACCACATACCTGTATTAATACCTCACAATTAAGAGGGAGTGTTGGAAAGTGTGACTAGGTTCGGTCTTCATAATGACTATGTAACTATGTATTTATGTAATAAAGAAGACAAAGAAAATAAAATGTATTTTTATTATGCGTGTTTCATGGGTTTCATGAGCAAGGTTTTTATTAAAGGTGAAAAGACTTCTTCTTGATGTCTTTTAGGAATTTTTCATCTTGTCATAAATGTACTAATTAGGAGTCATGTGTATGAAGAATATAGTCAAAGGAGAATGCCCCAAGGCCTTGTTAATTATCCTTGGAGAAATGGCTCATGTATGTTGCTAGAACCACTGCTCAAATCAACCTTCAAGATGGCCTTCATCACGTTAGAAGATAAGCTCCTCTAGTTAGCCTATAAGTTATGGAAAAGTCGGCCTCCAATTAGTTTGAAGGGTCAGCCTAAAACAAATACATAATGTCTATATATATATAAGTAGCTCTGTGGTCATTTGAGGAATTCGGACATTTCTAAGATATTCAAATAGTATTACAGGAAGAGTTAGGATCACATATAGTGATGAAATGTGAGGATTAAGAACGGAGATTTGATGCGAATTTTGTGGTCCTAATTTGATGTGAAGTCTGTGGTCTTGATTTGATACGAAGTCTAAGGGTTAAGGTAAGTATGTGATCTATCTTCGAATTGCAGTATGAGAAAAGAAGGAAGGTGAATATGTGATTTACCTTCATAAGTTACAATGCGAAAAGAGGAGGTAATATATCTCAAGAGAAAAGGCTTCAAGGACATGAGAACTGAAGGATAGGGTCTCGACTGACTTTTTCTATAATATCTGAATATGAAGTTTGTAGAAAGGCATCACTATCAAAAGTTAAAAGATGTACTACAACAGCAAGAAAGATCTTTTTTTAGGGTACTAAGGACATTAAACAATAAGCAGACAAGAAGTGTTTGGGTAACCAATACTAGATCAAGAAAGATATATTTAGATACCGAGTTCTCTAGTGTTGGTGTAGGACAATTCAGGTTGGTGCCGAAAATAAGGATCAACGTAAAATATCAAGAAAGAATCAGTGACAAGGTCTTGGAGGCATACATAGGTCAAGGGTCTAAGTCTTGGTCATGGAAATCGTCAATTTAAAGTCTATAAGAATAATTCCTTGAGGGTTTTCCTCTCTAAGAGGGAGAGGTTTTGGCCCTAGCTTGAAGAGCCTATATTTGTGTCTCTTATGTTTTTGGTAATTTAATTGATGAAAGATGTAATAAGCTAAGAAGATAATACATAATTAAGTAAAGTAAGATCACAAGTAATTATCAAGAAGATAATTTGAATTAATCACTGCCCCTCCAAATTCTTAACAACACCTAAGCAATGGAACACTATAAGTATAGGTGTGATGCTTTGTCTTGGCCTTCTGGGGTGCATTGGGCACATTTGTCCAAGTTTGTTATCATTTTTTCCTAAAATATTGTTAGGTTTTTTGCATGGGAAAGAGTCTAATGAGTCATTTTTTGATGTTTTAGGTACCCATTATCACAAAATGGCACTCACTTGGAGAGAAAGAGAACATGAATCACAATAATTAAATGCAGCAAATGACCCTACTACCATTCGGGCACTTAAAAATTGTTGGTTGTTAAAATTATTTTGGCTTCCTAGTATGAGGAAACAAATGGATTATTTGAAATACCTTATGTGCTCGTGGGATTTTCAAGCATAGGAGTTAAGGTTTGGGGAGAATCTACTCAAGGTACAGGTAGATGACATTTACTTTATGAAAATATTGCCAAAGCGAGGTGCCCCCATCTCTCTTTTAGGTGGAATAAGTGGCAGTGAGATGGTTGTTATAGGCCACTTTTTCACATCCAATCAAAGTGGGCCTCCTAATGGGATCAACCAACATATTATTTCCGTTTTAATTATCTTGGAAAAATCCCTTAGAATGTACCTTTCATCCCTCCTTTGTACCTGCATTGGTTCTACAATTCTGGGAGAATGAGCGGGATTCTAGAAGCTTCACCTTCTAGGAGTTTCCCTAATTTTTTTCAACTACTTACCTTGGATTGACATTTAGATCCTATCCTACTTTGGAGTTTCACCACTTATCCTTTGATACTATCCCTCCATCAAAGGTGGATCTAAAACCTTAGAATGGTAATTGGATAGGAACTCCCAACTTACCCCACTCTTCTATATGTGTACCCTCTTGCCTATGATAAGGTTTCTGGAATGAATGGTTGCCTTTGGAGAGTAATTATGCCCTTATTATGCTGCAATAAGTAGTTATCATCTCATGCATAGCGTGACTGGAGGTCCATATCATGATAATGAAATGACGAGTCAACAACTCAGAGGAGCTCTTCTAAAAGATCAACAACCACTTATAGTTGTAATCTCCTGGTATTTATATTAATGCAAAGAATTCTCTATTTTCGTATATGTGATGTTGATTCATGTGTTTCAATACCATGTTGATCTATTGAATAGAGTATTTAGAAGATATTTCATACATCTCGTAGTTTCTTGGCTTGTGTTATCTGACTATGCAGGTTCTAATTTTGGTTGTTGGAGCTGGAACTGGAGCTTCCAAGCTAAACAAGGAGAGAAGTGAGAAAAAATGTATAGGTAGGCATCACTCCATCATCTTTTTACTTTAAGGAAATGCATTGGGTTCTTTTTCCCTTTTTGGTTCTAGGTTGAACACAAACCTAAGGGAGATACCTTTGTCTGCAATCATAAATCTCTTATAAAAAATTGTCTACCATACTGGGGAATGGAGTATTACCTTGGTGGTTTTCCTTTTCCTTTGTGTTCGATTGCCTCCTTAACCTACCTTTGTTGATCCAACCAAGAACAAACCTAGGAAGTGGCTTCTCTGAACCTTATTTGTATTGTTTGTGGCAAAATCCTCTTGTTCAAGCCTTACGCTCCCCAGTGCCTTTGAAAAAGTGTTGCACCTCACCTTTGCCCAATTTGTCCCAGTGTTTCAAAGAACTAGTGCCCTCTCTCCACCAGCATTGGTCCCTATTCTTGGACAATTTTTTCCATTTTTTCTTAGACTCTCATCAATAAGAATGTTTCCAGCTGAGCTTCCTTGAGTCTTCAATGCCTTTTCATCTCTCTAAAATCCCCATTCATTTTGCATTTGTGTTTGTTTCCATTTGATAAGAATTGGTTTCATTTTTTCTTTATTATTATCATTTGGTTACTTGCAAACGTATTTATTTGATTGTTGATCGCTTGGATGAAGTGTTGTTCAAGTCCTCATTTTGAAAATTGTAACTGAATCAGTAATTGAATGTTTTCATATTATTTTTCTTCATTTCAAAAATTAAGTGTGCTGAAAAGAAAAAAAATTCATTTTTCATTTAGGATTTTTCGTGTGCATTAGATTAGGAACAATCACATGATCAAAAGAAATACTGCATCTTGCATCTCGTTTGCTGCATATTTTCTATTGCATCTTGATTTTTTCTTCCCTTCCTTACCTAGATTTTCATTAAAAGAGAAAATATTCCTATTTTCTCATGCTAGATTTCCATCTTAGGATATTCAGGTTACATCCTTGGTGAGCCCTAAAAATGTAACTTAATCAAATATAAACAGTAAATTTTTTTGAATCAACCAAAGCAGCATTAATAACATTAACACAAATATTTAGAGGTCTAGGCTAGAGACATGTTCTGGCATCGTTAAACGTAGGATTTTTTGTTGTTTGCAAGCATTGTATTCCTAGGGTGAAATATCGTTCCACATACGTAAGTGTATAGGATTGTTCTCCACGTAACTTCAGGTATATCAGATGGCACTCCATGCATGAAAAGTATATGGGAACGCTCTCATCAAACAGTTACGCAGTAGACAAAACTACTACGGATTGCACTCCCACATACCATCAAGTATATTTTGGTAGTCCCCAATAGGTTTGTATCCATCCATAGGTAATCGAGTATGCCACATTGTATACTGTGATACACCAAACACAACATTCAGGAGATTGGTTGTCATGCGTTAAGTCCTTGGTTCACCAAGGTGTATATTGTAGGTCATGGTTGCTTGGTAATCATTTATGGCTATATTACCCTGTTTTTTATTTATTCATTTTTGCATTAATAAAGTTTATCATCAAACGTGGAGGAAGAAAATACCTTTCCCCGTCGTTCGCGTAGAATGAAAAATAAGCCTCCTCTACCTCCAGGGGCTACTCCTAACCAACATCAAGAACATAACAAAACACAAACTGAAACAAGAAATTCAGGAACTACTTCTGGCCCTCCTCCTGATACTAAATTTCCATAATCATTTTTCTATTTGAGTTTTGAACTCGATATTACATCTACCCTTGTTGGTGACATTGAAACAGTTGAAATGAAAGTCCCTAAAACTTCATTACCTGAGGTCACTTAACCTGACCTTCCTGAGTTAGACACTTTGTTTCCTGAGTTCATTGAACCTAAGGATCCCCAGCCATCCTAGCTTGATTTAGCGGGACCTTCCTCTTCTCTTCCTTTGTCTCAGATAGAACCAATATATATTGGGCTCAACGGTGAACTTCTTCCATATGGATTTGTGAATATTGAAGAGATCCCTCAAGAAGGGCCACGTCTTTCTTCCCCTTTTCATTGTGAAGGACTTCATTTTTATCAAATTGAGTCTTTTTATCCTCTTCAAACTCTAACACAATATCCTTCACCTAATTCTTTGGGATTACCCAAGGATATTTGGAAACAATCTTTGTTTGGATTGTCAACTATGTCTAGAGCTAATTCAAGCTCCCAACCTCTGTCCACCATTATGGTTGATACATCAAGTTTCGCTTCCTCATCTATGTTCGAGAAATTATCAGAAACTAATTTATATGGTGGCCCGTCCATCCAACCTGGATATTTTATGCAGCCGAAAGGCTACAAACCCACATAATTCATATAAAAATTTCCTGGTTCATTCATCAACAAACCTAATTGTCAAACTAAGCAAACATTAAGGTAGAATATTTTTATTTAATCTTCAAATGAATATTTCCTCACTCATTAGCCAAGGTTATAAAACCTAACATATGTGGAAGTTGTCCCCCTTTATGTAACTGTGATTATAAACCATAATTAAACCCCTTTATCCAAGGTTTTCTCCTTTAATTCATTCACGAGCAGAAGCCATTTTCCTTTGTCATTTACCATATAAAATACCATTTGATATTTCATACTCCTAACTTTGACTTTGGTTTAAAACCCAAAAAATTAACTTTATAGCTCGGAATTAAATTCTTTTCTCATAGCTGTGGTTTAAAAAACCCAAATTACCAAACAGAACCATATCCGGCCCCACGCTTTAATACCTTGATAATACTTTGGTTTAAAATAAATACCAAAGATCTCAGCATATATTAATATTCAACCATATGCTTACCAATTCATCCACCTTTCCGC
Source organism: Pinus albicaulis (assembly GCA_034641835.2). Taxonomy (NCBI): domain Eukaryota; kingdom Viridiplantae; phylum Streptophyta; class Pinopsida; order Pinales; family Pinaceae; genus Pinus; species Pinus albicaulis. The sequence goes on along the minus strand of CM076582.1, from coordinate 827,330,199 downwards.
TATTTGGCATATATTATAAACCATAATTTAAACTCACTTAAATTATGATTTCCACATCCTTATGAATTCACTCTTAAAACACCACACACCAACAAATAATGTAGGGTCCACAGTTATTATTAACATACCGGCATATCTTTCCATGTCCATCCAACGGCATTTTCATATCACATATGAAATGCATATAATCCAACATCCATCGCACAACAAAGGTTCCCGACCTTTAATGCTCCAACCTTAAGCGAAATAAGTGGTTTTAAGATACCATGTGTCACTCGCTGGGCACTATCGCGTTCAATTTATGATTTACCACTTACCGTCTAAAAGCCACACGAAAACCGCTGGTTGGTTTTCTGAATCCGCCTTCACTGTTTCCATCGCATGGTTCCAAATATCATAATATTACATCCGCTCCACAGCTTATCATTTCACTTCACCTTCTCATTGATTTTGAAGTTTCAATGTATTTCATTTCAAAGCTCGAACAGGGCTAGGGTTCCATCCAATATTCAAACCCTCTTCGGCATACATTCCACACATGACTTACTCATCTTAATACTCAACTTTCGTGGTCTAAATCCATTGTTTATGAATGTAATAAAACCCTCAAAGTGATTCCAAACCCGGATTTCACTACACTGTATATTCACAACAGAACACCTAATTTCTCCTTTTAATGCCTTATTTGATGTCAACTCCAAATTCAAAATACATCCAGGCAAACTGTATACCTTAATTTAGAATTCCATGGCGATTTCTTTTAATAGCATCGAACCATTCTGTGATCGATGCTATTTTGCTCAATAAATACAAATCACACAAAGTTCAATCCTCAAACCCAATTTCATCTACACACCATATAACTCAGAGATGAAACATGAACTCAGAAATGAGTTCTCTATATTAACACAATAATTACATAGGAAATTCTTCCTCTCTAGCCTGATACTCAATTAGTGGCCTTTTTTCCTACAGCCTGTAGGCTTCAAATCCTATCTCTCTCAAACCCTGAATCACTCTCTCTACTCTCTACTTTTTTCCTTGAGGCTTTACAGTTTATACAAAAGACTATGAACCAATTTAGGTTCAGGTCCTTCATTATTTTAACAAAATCCTCCAAATCCTCTAAGTCCTAAAATCTATCCTTTATCCCTAAAAATCCTTTCAAACTCATAAAATCAAGGAACCAATTCTACTTTAGGAATTACAATCAAATCTCTCATTTCCTATGGAATCTCAACTACCCTACTTCCCTCATGTTCTCCAATCATTCGGGAACATTTACAAATTTCTCTCAATATTTAATATCTCTCATTAAAAAGCACTCAAAAACATTAATAATTACGTAAGAAACCAATAAAATGATAAAAACATAAGACCCCTATATCTATTAAAATACAAAGGATTTTCTTGAGCCTAATGCTCCTGCATCATTATTAGTCTTTATCTAGTACCTTTTTTGGTGCGACTTCAAGTCCTTGGACATCTCCCATGTCATATAATTCAGGAATAATGTATGATACTTATCTTATGAATGCCACATATTCTAATATTATCCATCTAGATACACCTACAATAGAGTAGCAGGTTGGTCCTTACATCAGTGGACAAAGCTACCCTCAACAACATGACTCTCCTTCTATTGGGTACCATCCATTGGGATTGTGGTTGCCTCTAACATATTCTCCTCCTTATGCAGGGGGGAAACATGTTGTTGTTATAACTCCATATGGTAACTTCCAAATTATGGCCCACCTTATCCTATAATGTATTGCAGTCTTTGGAAACCTACTTCCCACATTCAATTTGGTTCATTTTGGGATCGATTGTTGAACCCTCAGGTTGAACCATCCTCAACACGAATTCCTATCTATCCATATACACCTCAAAAAGCTCAAATATATGTGAGCCAACATTTAAAGCCTATTTCGATGATATCTGGCCCTTCACAGGCACCCCTTAGTCAAACTATACAAGGTTCTTCATCTTCTCAATCACTTGCGTAAAGTGATCCTCAAGTTACGGTAGGTCAAATTTTTCAAAATTTGGCACAGTATAAACCAAGCCCATACCAAGGGGGAATAAAGAACCCTATTAGGAAACAATATGGACCTCATCATAAGCCTTTTGAAGGCCAAAAACTCTAGACCCAACCATTCCATTAGCATTATCATCATCATGGGATTGGGAAACAAACTCACTTGTATGTTGGTTATCAGCATCTTGCATATTTTGGTAACCATGTTCCTTATTATCAAAACCCTCCTTATCGAAGTAGGCAAGTACGCATTTCTTAGGCTATCTCTTCTTACCCAAGACCATCTCCTCCAAAATTTAATAGGAATTTCCCTATAGTGGCTACCCTCGAATTACCTTATCTAACTCACCTTACTAATGACCCCCTCCATTATTCTCCATCGTGGACGATTATTCCCACCAAGTTTCCATATGATATTCCAAAGTTCAATGGGTATCCTAGAGAATACCCATCGACACATGCTATGATGTATCATCTATGGTGTTCATCTAACTCCCTTAATGTTGATTCCATTCGACATCGTCTTTTCTAGCAAACGCTTACAGGTACTACAACTAAATAGTGTATTGAATTACCTAGAGAATCGTTTCATGATTTCAGTACTTTAGCCACTACCTTCCTCATAAATTTCTAGTTACACATCAGATACGAAACTGGAATGGAACTATTGAAAAAATTCAAACAATCATATTCCACTCACATTTCAGATCACATTCATGAGTGGAGGCGTCGTCACCAATTGGTCAATACCTTTTTTCCCGATCATTTTTTGGAGGAATGATTTGTCAAATATATTTTATCTCTTATGAGAGAAGATGTGGCCAAAGGTGGAGTCATGACTGAAGATAAATTGATTGCTCATGCTCAAAATCTAGATCTATTTTATACCCAATCAAGCATGCTTTATGATAAGATACCAAATTCTCTGTGGCTTCCAAAAATTTCTCCTCTTCAACCTGGTAAATAATATCATGTCATTGATGGAATTATTGGTTCTACTAGTTCACATTCAGTGAGTAAACCATCTACTATTTCTCTCGGCGCTCCTACAAAAAACCCTCAATCCCACCCTCTTGCGGCTTCTACTTTCGAGATAAACTCCATTTCATCCGATAAAGGAAAATCTCAATAGCAACCTAGAAGCAAGAAGAAAAGTAAAGGTAAGAAAAAGTAATATTCCTCACCACATGATAAACAAACAAATTCATCTTCCGATGAGAATCGAAAGCCTCGATATCCATACTTGATTTGCAACAAGGATCACTTTACACATGATTATCTGCACCACGTTGAAGTGAATAGGTTTCTTAAGTAATTTACTTCTCCCGTTGTGTTGAATGGCCTATTTTCCAATCAGGAGACTCATATGGTTTCCCAAGAACCGACTTCCCCTAACACGGTTTTGATACTTTCCTCCTCAAAGAAGAGATCTGTTGTTTTGGTGGCCACTCGAAAAAAATTCTATGGTAATGTGAATACACCAAATTTCCATGATACTAATCAACCTGCCAGCTCAATTCCAACCTCATATTATTTTGTTCCACCTTGATAATTGACTATCAAGCCTCGAAAGAGTTTTTATCATAAGTATTCTTACAACCATCATTCAAGAGCTCCCCAAAATTACAATGTGCTTGAAGACTTGGATCAATATCCATCAACCATGTCTACTCTCGAGGTGTTGTAAAATTTCCCCGCAAAAAATATGGCCTTATTTTTGGTTATTGGATGTATGGATCCATGAGATTCTAACATAGTGGTTTTATCTCATGAAAAATATACTCCTTGAATTCCATCTCAGTTAGCATTTATGATTCAAATCACTATCCACGACAAGAACATTCATTGTTCCATTATGGGCGAAGGAGAAAACAATTCCATCATGTCTATGTCTTGTTGGAAGGTGATTGGTTCACCTCAATTATATCAATCGACCACCACATTAAAAGCCTTTGATGGAAGGACATATAAACCCTGTGGAATCTTGAATTCCCTCCAAGTGGAACTTGGGGGAAAAATCATCCCTGTTGAGATAGAAGTTATTGATGGACCTCTTGATTATAATATTATACTAGGACATCCATGGGTTTATGCCATGGATGTCATTGTTTCAACCTACTTCCACATTATCACCTTTACTCATAAAGACAGGATCATAGACACAAATAAACTCAACATATTTTCCTCTAATTCCATTGTTAACAGAAGTGTCCCTCTTGTAGGGGAAGCCCTACAATCCCATCAACATGTTGGAGATGAATTATTGAAGGACTCATCACTTATGGGGCTTTTCTCCTCTCCCCACCTCCCCCTTCCAACTCCTCACCTTCGGTTTCTTATATCAATATGGCATCATCCTCAACTATTTTGGTTGATCCATGGATTGTATCAGATGAAATTGACATCCAAATTTTAGGTGACCAAATGTTTCCCGGCCCCATTGAGCAATATTGTGAAACCATTTACTCGGCTTAAGAAACCCACATTTATTCTTTGATAAATTGGGTAGATCAATATCTGGATTATGGCATGCACTCTAATCCTTTCTCATGTATATTCTCAACTAAAGAAAGCATCATTGATATCATGATGTCAGGTGATGCACAATGGGAAGAGGATCACCATGGTTCCTCTCTTCTTGATTCCATAGAATATAATATAGGTGGTTTGTATCTACCTAACTTAATTGAATCCTCTATGAATTTCTTTTCCATTCATGAGATCAAATCTGAAAAGAACCTCTCGAATATTGAAGAAACCATTCCTCTCGATATTTTTATCAAACCAGGGATAGTTGAAAATATTTACATTGAAGCATATTTTTCTTCATCTAAATTCAAGACCTATTGAGCCCTTTCTTGTGATTTCAAAGATATATTTTCTTATATGTATACACAAATGCCAAGCATTGTCCCAAACATAGTGGTGCACGAAATTAAATTATATCCTGATGCCAAACCCATATGACAACACCTCTGTCTGGTCCATTATAAGAAGGCTATCAAGATAAAAGGCTAAGTTGAAAAGCCTCTTCGGGCTCATTTTATATACCCCGTATTATTAACTAATTGGGTTTCAAACGTAGTCCCTATCATAAAGAAACATGTAAAGATTCGAATATGCGTCAATTATCAGGATGTTAATCAAGCTGGTCTGAAGGAGAGCCACCCAACCCCGTTTATCAACCATATTGTTGATCATTGCATTTTTTGCTAGGTCTATCCATTTATGGATAGATTCTTGAGTTACAACCAAATCAACATTCTCCCAGTGGACCAACCCAAAAAAACAATTATTTGTCCCTCAAGTACATCCAGTTATAAAAATATCCCATTTGTTCTTAAGGACGCCGGGGCCACATTTCATCTTGTGATGGATTATGATTTTCATGATATTAAGCATATCGTGAAACCATTTTTGGATGATCTTCCAGCTTATTCCAAGCATTGAGTTTATCACCCTCTCCATTTAAGAGATATTTTTCTCCATTGTAGGCATTATAACATTTGAATTAACCCACACAAATGTGTGGTCTATGTTGGTTCTGGTTGACTCCTTGGATTTTTATCTACAAGAAAGGAATTTGTATTGTTCCTGTCAAAGTCTAGGAAATTTTTTATTTGTCTGCGGTCACCTCCTTAGTTCAGTTACAAAGACTCCAAGGGAAAGCTAACTTCTTGAGGAGATTCATCCCTAATTACTCTGAGCTAACCAAAGGATTTAATCACTTACTAAAGAAAGGGGTTCCCTTCCATTGGGATGATGTTTCATGGAAAGCATTTGTGCCTTGAAGGATGAATTGGTTTGGGCATCTCTCTTATATCCCCCTCACTATCATTACGACTATTTCATGTATCTCGTTTCCACCATCTCTACTATAATATGTTGTTGGTCCAAGAAGAAGACATTGGGATTGGACATCCCATTTACTATCTGAGTGGAAACCTCAACAATACTGAGATCCGGTATACTCACGACTAAAATTTGGCTTTGGCGGTCATTCAAGCCATCCAGATATTTTTTCATTACATCTTACTTTTGAAAAATACGGTCATTTCAAATTGAAACTGATGAAATATATACTATCATGCCAGTTTTTGGGGGGGGAATTTCTCATTGTTGATTCCCATTGACTTCTTAGATGTTTGAACTCCCACTGGTTGCTGAAGATGTCCATTGGCTATTATATATGCCCACTGGCTACTTTTATTGATGTTGTCAAAACTTTCAATCTAACAACTTCCTTCAATTTCATTATTATTTTACCCCCTTTGTCAGTTGAAAGGAGAGATAATCATCTGCATTTTAGTTTTGAACTACCCCCCTTTAAGTGTAGGAGAGTTTCACTGGTGTACTCCCTTGCACGAGAGTACCATATTCATTTAACTGTCGGTTACATTAGGTGTGATTGAATTCGGTTGTAAAAATTATACAATCTTTTGACTGTTGACAACCATTCCCAAGGATCAATACATTCATAATTGATCTTAAATCTGGCCGGTTGGTTTTGGTTGCAGCATTTCTTTGATGAATGATTCAAATTTCCATAATGGCGATAAGGATGGAGATCAAAACAACGATCTTCCATATGACCTGTTCTTTGACAATGTGAGAATTTTGGTTTGATTGTAACTTCGGTTTGCGTACATGTTGGTTTGTCTTCAACTTTCGCAGAATTTGTTGATGTGATTTTTTCAAGAAAGCCTGCAGTGACGAACTTGATGGGTTTTTAATAATTTGGGATATGCAATTTTTCATCATATTTGGCATATCCTAATCCTCATTGATTTCTGTTACTTCGAATTTCTTCCCATGGCTTGATGATTGGCTTGGAATATAGTTGAACATGGACAACTTTGACACTTGAAGTTGTTTGGATGAGAGGCTTGGAATCATAATTTTTATCTATGTGAGTGAATGGCTTAGGAGCATCACTTTTCTGTTTCAACTCATTTATTGGCATTTGTGGCTCCAATTGAGGGAACTCAATTTTTTCATTTTTCTATTTTAGATGCCTTGAAATATCAAGAGTTGCTTTGTTGATTTTCACCATGTCTTTAGCACTTGATAGGATCAAATTGTGAAGAACTTGTAATAGCTGGATGTGTTTTGGCATGTGAACTCGCTCGCTTGAATTCAGGCTCGCTTGTCTTGAACTTTCTCACTTGAGTTGAAATTTTTGGATTGGATTTTCTCGCTTCATCTGAATGACACACTCTCTTTCTTTGTTGCTTTAATGGCACACTCGCTTGTACTGGCTTGCTTGCGCTTGCTTTCAACACTTGTTTGAGTTTTATAACTTGCTTACTCGAACTCTTGAACGCATGCTTGCTTGGTTACAATCGCTTCCTTGAATTTGCTTGATTGCTTCACTGGAACTTTGTACTTCCTTGAAGGTACTCACTTGATTGTGCTTATTTGAAAACGAAGGGTGTCGAACACTATCGAAAATGCACCCAAAAGACAAATGACAAGTTCAAATAATATGGCTTAGTTGAATACTTACTTGACTTAATTATATTAGGTTTACCACCTTATCAATTCAAACTTGGGTGTCGGTTTCAACCGATAACTCACCCATATAATTCAACTCAGTTACAAAAATGTTTATCTGCAAGTGATACAAAAAGTGTTGTTGATTTCATCTTGTGTTTGAATGCTTGATTTTGTAGCATCTTTAACTTGAATTCTTTGATTGAATGACGTGGAATATGGCTGTAGACCTCTTTATCAACTTGATGATGTGTTGCAAAAATGCATGTGATTGTTTGTGCTTGTGTACTTAAGCTTGATTAGAGGAGCTAGATTACTTAAGTTTGATGACTTTTATACTTAATATTTCTTATGTGCATCCAGTTGTGTAATTTCTTGTGTACCATATTACAAAGAGAGTGTAAAAAAAATTGGGCACAAGTCATGTACACACATTCACTACACACGGTGTACCTAAGATCCCCTTATTCAATTTAGGATGGATCTAGGACACGCTCACCAAAAACCAAGCTGTTTATTATTAAAGTTACAATGAGCTCTTACACCCAAGAGCAACATTTTCAATTACAATATTTTCTTGTTCGAAACCCTTTTTCAAACAAAAAATTACTTCAATGACTTCCTAGAGTGACAACCTTATCACTCCAATTTAAGATTTACAACAAATTCAATCCTTATCACTCCAAAATCACTTATTACTATAAATGAAAAATGGGAACCTTATCACTCCTTAAAATTCACTTTATTACAAAAAAGAGCACACCTTATCTCTCCAAAAAGTAACCAAAATCAACTTTTCACTTCAAATATTTCAAAAGAATCATTTATCTCTCTAAATCACTTTACATACTTCATATTAACCAATTTAATATTAATCACAATATTATCCTTATAACTCCCCTTACAACGAAAATATTATATATACTCCTTATATCACCCAAAAAAGACATGTAATCAATTTAGTGGATTTATAAAAAGTGAGTTTAAGTATTCATGTAAAAATATAATGTAATCACCTTAAATTGGATTGATAGATAAGAAAATAACATGAATAACTTTCGGAAGGTTGGAGGTTCTTCGAAAATTTGTGGTAGCACCCAAATTGTGCTTGACATGCCATGACATCTCAACTCAGTCACTCCGCTAGGTGCTTAGACATCTTCGTGTATGTGTTATTATATGCTTCCCTTTGGCTGGCGCTGATAAATATTATACTTAATTACTGCAATCAACTGTGTCAATTGCTTCAAAGTACGCAGAAGTGGACGATGGAGGTGCTTTCAGAGAAAATAAAGGGATGACTGTAAGCGCATATTCATCAATTTCCAATTGGAAGAATCCCAAAGGTTATACGATTCCGCTTTACAAGAATATGCACCCTCTATGCTCCTCACATGATTATATTAGAGGATCCAAAGGGTGCATGCCGCTTTGTAAAAAATAATATCAAGATCAAGATATGCGTATAAGAACGCTGGAGGTGCCACTCATCAACACTAGGGGCCTGAAAAACATCGATTTTCTCAGGAAAATGGATCCTCACTGCATCATCAAATACCAAACCGAGCGACAAAAGAGCTGCATGGCATCCGGTCAAGGAAGTAATCCTGAGTGGAACGAGACGTTTGTGTTGAATATAACAGAAGGGGTTTCTGATCTGATCATGGGAATCATGGACAAAGATACTCTCACCACTGATGAATTTCTTGGATAAGCAAGGATCCCATTGAACAGAGTATTCTAACTGGGGAGGTTACCCCCAACTTCTTATAACGTGACTCTTGTTTCGGTCTCATCTTCAATTACAAGAGAAAATAACAACATAATAGTTGTAGTGAAGAAGAAGAGGAGGATGTATGTGGCTGGAGAAAAGGTTGGGTGTAATCAAAACTAGTTGCACAAATCCCTTGACACCCAGAAAATTAAATCGGATGCTCCTCATGCCCTCCTCTTAGCACCTTGTTTTTCTATAAAGAGACTGGCCTTTTGGAGACCCTTAGATTCGATCACATCTTCTCCCTCCACCGTTTTAATTTTATTTGTGATGGCTTCCTTCACATAAGAAAATTGTGAAAATAAAGAAAAATCACGCAAAAAAAAAAGTGTTCCACGCAAAATACACAGAGGTTTATATATGAATAAGATTCCACTAGATCACCAAAAAAAAACAAAATTTCAACATTACAATCTTGAAAAACACTCTCCATTAGGAATTTGACAGCATCATAGGTTCAATCTGAGGGCATCGCCAAGAAGGAAGAACGTAATGGTGGATCAACTACTGTGAACACAGATCACTGAAGAGATTTTACTTAGGCACATTACGAAAGATGCGAGAATATTGCTCCACGGAGAAACACTTCCTCTGATCCAATCCTCACAGACTTATGATCCAAGGCTCTTGTTGTAACAATCCAATGTAGGCATCGTTCACCAAAAAATAAGTTGTGTTTTAAGGTGTGTGTTCACCATAGTGACAGGAGCATAGAATGTTCACAAAAAAACTTATCAGAACCCTGATAAAGGTGCCTCCAATGATTCAGATGAGATTAGTTGTGGACAATCATGGGCATTGTCTCTTTTTTCATCCAAAAATCACATGTTTCCACTCAATTCTCAATAGTTCTTAAGAGATCGACGCGAACTCCCGCTGCTCCACACAATTTTTCTCCAACGATATCCTTTCAACCATTCACAACAACAATGCCCTATACTCTTCGGCTCTTGCACCAGTCGATAGAGTCGGCCTCCACATACATGGGATTTAACCTAGACCAGATCCGATACCACATGTAGAAAATTAATCAACTCATAAAACATTCATAAAAAATACCAGAGACATAGAATTGGCGGAAGAGGCCTGAGCCTTTTTGTACTCCTCATACTCTCCATTATTAAAATAATGTTATAATACAAATAAATAGACGAGGAAGTTTTCTCGATATAGTGCATCTATCTTGGACAACTTGGTTAAGCAAATATCTCAACCACACACTAATCTAGGAGCCAAGTTAGGTAGGCCTAAATTAACTCCTAATTAAGAGGAACCAACTCAATCTTGAAAATTACACATAAATTCCTAATTTTCAATATTTAATTAATTTAATTCTATTTTTGAATTTATATTTATTTTTATCACATGAGAGTGAGGCTAAAATTTTACCTCGAATTCATCAAATCCAAGTCAAATAAATTCCTATTTTTCACTGAAATAATGCGATCTTCCCTCCCTTGATGCTGAATCTACATATGAAGATTCCATCCCTGACAAATCATTGTTTTTGATATCATCATCTAACTTGTGGTATGGATATTTATTGATTTATCTCTAGACCCAAAATTTCCAACCTAATACCTCTCACTCTGAGTAGCAACATATTTGTTACCAGTCCCAAAATTATTGGATTATCGGTGACACCATTTACCATCATGGTATCGATACAATCTCATGAAGCTGCCTCACCCTTAAGGAGGACACATAATTCTTGAATGATTTCCATTTAGGAGCATGTGGGAGATACTTATCTGGTTACACTACCGTGAAAAATATCTTACGTGCTAGTTATTTTTGGCCCACCATTTTCCACAATTGTATCCTTGGACTCCAGAAGTGTCATGCTTGCGATATATACGATCAAAAAGTTCGTGCTCCTCCTACTCCACTACATCTCGTTGTAGTTGCTGGTCCTTTTGTGAAATGGGGTATCCACTTTATGGCATGTGACCCTCATTTGGCTGGGGGGCTTGGATATATGATTATCATTGTTGCCTACTTTACTAGGTGCTCCAAAACGATGACTACATTCAATAGCACTAGTGAAATGACCATGTACTTATTTTTCAACCACATGATCGCTAGGTTTGATGTTCCGAAAGAGATAGTCAAAAATCATGGGAATCATTTTCTGAATCATATGATGGCCAAATTAATTACCAAATTGGGACTTTCACCTAAAAATTCCACTCCCTATTATCCTTAGGCTAACGGAAAATTGGAAGCTATCAACAAAGTTCTTAAGACTATGCTTCAATGCATGATAGGGGTCCATAAATTGGACTCAAATTTACTTCTCTATGCTACCTTATGCACATAGCGAGCCTTAGTAAGGACTACTACTGGATTCACACAGTTTTATTTGGCTTATAGTCTTGAAGCAATCCTTCCCATTGAGTGTGAAGTTCCATCGCTAAAAATAGATATCGAACTTCTCCCTACTACCTCTGCAGAAGAGGAGCGTCTTTTATATTTTCCTCAATTGGATGAGATTTGGCACGATGCCACTTTAGCCAATGAATCTTGTAATATATGCATAAAAGTGAATATGAAAAAATTGTCAAGCCTAGAGTCTTCTTGGAAGGATATCTAGTATTTTTATATGACTAGGAAGCCGATAAGTTAGGCCCAATAAAGTTCCATCCAATGTGGCTGGGCCCATACATTGTCAAATGTGTCCTAGAAAAATGGGCTTACGAGTTAGTATATCTTGATGGAATTCCACTGTTGCAACCTAGAAATAGGTTGTATCTCAAAAAACACTATGCTTGATACAATGTGTAGTTCACTATGTACAAGTTGTCCATAGGTGTGTTAATTGTGTTTTAAGTGTGTTTTCCAAATTTTCCCATGGTTTATGTTGATATTTATTTACTTTGGTTTGCAGAAGTAAACCTCTCTCAAATCATATATTGGTTATGCCGATGGTGCTAGCCATAGTAATCAGAGCCTATCCTTCGAAATGTGGACCATATTTTCTCCAGATGGCAAGTTAGCTATGAGCATGTAACTGATTTGCATTGGCCGCTATACTAACAACATCACTGAGTATAACACAGTGGTAGAGCTATTATCTAATGCTTTTTCACATAATATCCTCAGTATAGTCTTTCGTCTCGACTCACAACTCATAGTACTACAACTCGCGAATATATATTCAATGAGGAATCTCGCCATCCTACGCATGGTTTTGAGAGTGCCTCTTCTGGAAGGACATTTCGAATTCATACAATATGAACACATTTCTAGAAATATAAACACTTTAGTATATTCGCTAGCTAATTTAGTTTTAGATAGACATTTCCAACGAATTTAAGTAACTTTCAATTCACATCACATTATATTGAAATCAGAATAGAAACTAGGAAACACTATATATATATTGAAAGTTACTTAAATTGAAAGAGTATATTTGATCACTGGTGACTCATAGACACTAACAACTAGGAGGGTCCAGATGAGTTTCTGATGATGTGATTGCTTCCATACCTTTGTTTTAATGTTATTTAACCCCCTAAAGTTTCATGAAGTTTTGGGTAGTGAACTAGGCTCTAGGGCTAAAAAGGTGACATGAATCCCAGAGTTGCAGGAAAAAAATAGACCTTTTGGGGCCTTGGCCACGACCTTTCCTTGGCATTCCCGTGGCTATAGGTTTCTAGCTGCTCCCTTGAACCTACATGCCCACGGATAAAGCTTAATTGGTCAAAAATCAGTCCCCCTTCAGGGTTCAGGGATCTAGGAGGTTGGGTTACCTCCTAGAGGTGTTGTTAATGTTGTGTAATGTCTGTTTTTCAGGTTTCTGTTGGTTCCATTTCCTTGAGTTCATTTAGGAGGTTCAATCTCATATTAATATCCTCTCATCGCATGTTTACCCCGGTTAGCCAGTTACTTGGGTAGATGTGGGAAGAGGGTGTTACAAAGTGGTATCAGAGCATGGTTCAACCCTTGTATTAGATGGGTGGTATGTTGGTGATCCTTTTGTTGATTTCTTATTTGTTTCTTATACCTATGGTGTATGTGTTTAGATATTAGTGTTGTTTTGGCCATGATGGTAGTGGTTTTGCCATGGATGGGGCTAATGATGTTGTTTTCAGCATGTTGTCATGAGTGTATTACTGATTGTGTGTTGTTTATCCATATGTATTCTTTGTGCACACTTGTTTACATATTGTTACATGTTGTATATCCATGTGTTGTGTATGCTAGGTCATATTTTGGTCATGCTTGTGTAGTGTCAGTGTATGGTTTCTTGTGTGATTTTATATGTTGAACAAGCATTAATAATTCACGCTTGGTTACATGTTGCTTATTCTTGTGTATGCTCTGTTATTTTGATGTGGTTTGGTAAAGTTTCATTGGTATGCTTATGCATTAGATCATGTTGTGTACTTGTTATGGTTATGCATCTATGATTGGATTCAAACTAGAGTGATGTTTATGCACTAATGTACCATGTGTTATGATCTTATACGTTGATTATGATTATGTATATACATGTACTATTTATGATTGTGTATTACTGATTGTGTGTTGTTTATCCATATGTATTCTTTGTGCACACTTGTTTACATATTGTTACATGTTGTATATCCATGTGTTGTGTATGCTAGGTCATATTTTGGTCATGCTTGTGTAGTGTCAGTGTATGGTTTCTTGTGTGATTTTATATGTTGAACAAGCATTAATAATTCACGCTTGGTTACATGTTGCTTATTCTTGTGTATGCTCTGTTATTTTGATGTGGTTTGGTAAAGTTTCATTGGTATGCTTATGCATTAGATCATGTTGTGTACTTGTTATGGTTATGCATCTATGACTGGATTCAAACTAGAGTGATGTTTATGCACTAATGTACCATGTGTTATGATCTTATACATTGATTATGATTATGTATATACATGTACTATTAAGAAAGCATAGTACATGTTAGACATAATGAGGATATCATGGATATACATGAACGCTGGACTTTTTGTGGCTATTTATAATGTACTTAGTTTAGATGATTAAATGCATCCTTGACCATGTACTAATTTCTTCATTTAATATGATATTGATATACCAACAATTTTTTTTTAATTATTCAAATTAATTTTTTATACTAATTTCTTCATTTAATATGATATTAATATTCCAACTTTTTTTAAATTATTCAAATTAATTTTTATCTTTAATTATTATCATACTGCATTCAAATATAGTTCATAAAAACTTTAATAAAATATTATAACCAGAAGGGAAATTTATAAAAAATGTGAAAATAAAGATCAAATCCTGAGTGAAATTGATGCTACCAAATTGTTTAGACACATGCTTCTGGAGAGTGAATGTGCCGCGAAACTAAAGCGTATAATTTAGTGTAATTGTGCCGCGAAATTAAAAAGGGGGTAACTTTTACCAGAGAAGTAAAAATGAAAAGGATAAGATCAATTACCGAGTGGGGTTGACAGTAGCAACTGTTTTTCCCTATGATAAAATTAATTAGGTGCATTCTTTTGGAAAATAAATGAAAAGTACATTTTTGGAATTTTTGTTAAAACATAAAGATTTTTTTCGGAAATTTGGACTTTTGGGATTTTGGGTTTTTTTAATGGGATTGAATCTATTTCTATCCAAGTTTTTGTTTTTGTTTCACTTAATTTTTTTTTAAATTAATTATATATATGCTTTTGGAAAATAAATAAATAAAACATAATTTTGTTATAAAATTAGAATCAGTGCCATTTATAATTTATTAAAAAGGTACATTTTTAGTTTATTAAGAAGGTTTAGACATTAATCTATTTTGATTAATCATTGAATAAAAGTTATATATCTTGAGATTCAGAATTTACCATCAAATTAATTAATTATTTTAACAAAATAAAATCTAGATATTTTATTTACATTTTAAAATCTCTGAATGAAGAATGATTAATTACATATATGCATGCCAGGGATGCCCACAATTTCACTTACAATTACAATTGGAATCTTATTCCTTTGTGGATGGATTGATAGAGGGAAATACAGATGCATATTCTTCACCGCATCAAGAATAGAGAAACAACTTGTTATAGCATTGCTACTGGATGATAACTGTAAATATCCCTTGATCACTCAAAAAACAAGTGAAAAAAGAGATCACTCAAAAACAAGCGAAAAACATGCACAAGGACACAATGATCTGAAAGTGAGATATGAAATAGATCCAAGCGGACAAAAAAAAAAATCCAAACAGATATGAAACTGAGAAATAAATATGAGAACACTAGTCCTCAACCAAAGCACACAAAGAATCCTTCAAGGGAACCTTGAAGAACATAAGCACTAGAAGATCCCAACTAATGAATAGGAAATGGCTCAAATCTGATAAATATTAGTAGCTAACAATAACAAAAACAATAGATCCAACAGGTCTCTAATAAATCAGCAATTTTTGAAGAAAAACACCTGAAAATTTTAGCAAATAAGCCAAAAGGAAAACTGAAAACTGGAAAAAACAGATAGAAAATATGTTTATTTTTCAATCAGCCATATCTTCCTCATATAGAAAATAACTTCCTCTAGCTTGTAGGATTGTCTCCTCTCCCAATACAGCAGATCTCTTGCACTATAGTTTGGATACTTGCTCTTAGCCCCTTTCCTCTTACTGAGATTATATAGGCTCATTCCATCATTAAGGATAATGTATCTAGAAACCTAGGGGCTTGATAAGTTAGGAAACTTCTACAATAACTGACCCTAGCCAACAAATACACAAGTGGGTCATGTTCATCTCCTTGGGAATGGAAAATTCTAGAAAAAAAATTCACTGCTATGAGCTTTTTCTCAATTATCTTAATTATGAATTAATCATTTTCTCACATTATCTCATAATTATAATATTTTGACCAATTAATTATGAGAAATAACTCAATCATGTAATTACATCCTTTTAACATGGGATAAATCTCACATAAGTAAAAGAAAAGGTGAAAGGGAATACATTATATCCAAAAAACTAATATAAGTTGATATTGGGTTTCTCTCACTATAATAGAGTGAAAAATAGTGTTATAACATGAATGAGAACAACAATATCAATAACCAACACTTCAATAAAACTGTAATAAATTACTTTAGTATCAAAGCCACAATAATAAGTATAATGTGTTACAATGACAATGAGAAAGAACAAGCTTCAGTTCACACTTTTAACACAAGGCAAAGTGTTCTTTCTCTCTCTGCCCCCTCACTCTCTCTCTCACAATACCCCTCCCCTCCTCTACCTCGCCCCCACCATCACCCCCATTCCCCCCCCCCCCCCTCCCCACACACACACACACATTTCTCAAGTAAATGTGGTGCTATATCAATACATAGACGAAAATTAAAACATGTGCACATGTACAAAGATTCCATCAAAGCATAATAAATGGGAGAAATACAATGATTCTTAAGGAATTAACCAAGATAGGATCAACAACTTCAGTTGCAATATAATGCATGGTTATGAAGATGAATTCAATAATTTATAGGAATAAGAAAAAAATAAAATATGCAAAGATTCCATCAAAGCATAATAAATGGGAGAAATACAATGATTCTTAAGGAATTAACCAAGATAGGATCAACAACTTCAGTTGCAATATAATGCATGGTTATGAAGATGAATTCAATAATTTATAGGAATAAGAAAAAAATAAAATATGCAAAAGATATTAACCAAGTTAATCCACTACTATTTAAACCATAATTTATAGTAATAAAAAAAATTTAAAATATACTAAAGATATTAACCAAGTTCAACCACTACTATTTAAACCATAAAATAACAAAGTAGGGGGATGTAAAGGAACAATGGTATAATTTAATTTGATCATTGATTTGACTTTCCACTCAACACATGATCAAACTAGCCAAGAAAATAATCCAACAACCTTGAAAGCAGGGAAAATTTTGAGGGAAATTTATCTTAAAGATTAGAAACCTTGGCGAATCTTACTAATCCATAATATGCAAACTATAAAATGATTGGTGATATTTTAGTAAAAATATTCAAACTTCTAATTATTTTATATAGTATCTATAAAATTTTGGCGATTTTTAAGGTAAAATATTTTTTTCTTATAAATTTTGGGCGAATCATTTTTAGAAAAAAGGAGACGTGGTGAATCTGTATTTTGGAAGAAGCATGGAAAATTAGTCGATCTAAGAATATTAGCCCCTAAAATTTTCCCTGCTTGAAAGGTGTCAATCAATCCAATTCTTGTTGTTCTTTGCAGACAAATTTAAAAACTCAATTAAAACAACACAACAATTATTTAGTGGAAACTCTTGAATGGTGTGCAATAGAATTCATCATACATTAATAAAGGATGATATTCTTAGTGAAATAAAACAACTATAACTCGGATTCTTAGTTATAATTATTAACACGCTCAACATAAAATGTTAAATATAAATAATGCATTGCATACACAAAATTGACAGATCGCTGAAATAAACCATGCCATACAAACAAAGAGTTTAACTGGGAAACCCAAATGTAAACAAGTTAGATTAGTTGTTCAATTTTATTTTTCAATAATATCACATTATAATATAGTTAATAACACAAATATTTTACCCTAGAAACCCAAACGTGAATAACGACTTAGCATAACAACTTATACTAGGTATTTATCTTTTTCAATAATCTCATGCTATAATGTATTTGATAGCTTCCTTTCAGCTATAAAAAACAATTTGTGATAGCAACTAGAAAAAATGTAAACAAAGATGAATAGTGATGAAAATATCAAATATCCTTATACTTCTAATTTCAAACTTTCTCTTCTATTTTTTTTTCCTTATTTTTCTAATTTACAATTGTTTTCTTTAGTACATCAATGAATTTTACTACTTTCTGCTTCATTAATTATTAACTTTGTAAATATATTTAGCCAGTTCTCCATTGTTGGAGAGGTAAATCCCCTCTGTGGATAGAGGCGATCCCTACTAGCCCAGATCGGGTCTAGCAAAAATCAAACACGCAATGACGCAGGTCTCTAGTTACAAAATGACAAGAATGTAAGGAGTTGCCTACCTCAGGTCCTATGCGATGGTCATCGTAGAAAGGATGACGCTTCCCGTCCTTCACTTTGGCAGATCATGATCCTTCCACTTAACACATCCGAAAACCTACACACATGCAAAGAAACACAATGATACACAACATAGAATCTATATCTTGTAACCATACATCAGTCAGAGAGGATGTAATTCATTGCATCAAAAACAAGACACATGAATGAAACCATAATCAAAGTTTCTTATCATTAATAATAATGAAAGAAAGATACAACCCAAGGCTCTGATGCTGGATCTTCCTTCAGCGGGGTCAACAGCGGAGCATGTCTCAATGAAGCTCGTCGGGAATGGGACAAAGCTCTCTCTCTTCAGTTTGGCTCTCACAGGCTATCTGGCGAGAGTCTCCTTGTTACAGATTCAGCTCTTGCTTCTATGACCACCAGCTTGCTAAGGGAAAATGGCAACTTATATAGATGGTGGAAGGGGAGTTGGGATCCCTACAATTGTGGGATTGGCCCTATCCTCAAGGAAGCTTCCATGATAGGTGGAAAACCACCTCCCATACATGGAGATCCGGAGCCAAACCTCCCAACTCATTTTAGAGACTCGTTCAGGAGTTTGTTGGAATCAAACTTCCGCCACTTATTTTTTAAAAACAATCCTTATTAAGCTTGGCGCGAGCAATACACTGGGATAGAGCGCCAGTTGGCACGCCCTCTTTGGTGGATTTTCCCCATTGGCACGAGGGCTGAACTAGCTAGTCGCGCCAGGGCAAAAAGATCAGTTTTATGGTTTTTCAAAGGAAACTTTCTTCAGAGGAATGATTTTCCTTGTCAAGGGGGATGCCATGAAAGTGGTTTCAGGTTATGTCACTGCTCACTGGTCATGGAAAAGGCCCTCCAATGTGCGGTACGGGGGATTGCAAGGACGGTGACAAATTACTGTGTAACGAATGCCCCCTAAAGCATGAGGCCCGAGAGAGAGAGAGGGGTGAAAAGCTTTATGAGAACATGCCCAACTGAAAAAACTACTGTCGGAAAACCTCTATAGCCAAATACATGATACGTGGTATGGGCGTAGCCATCCATAACAGAGTATACAATAATCAGGATCCAAGGTATGGACGCAGCCATCCAGAAAGGATCAATGAACAGACTCAGGTATGGTTGCAGCCATCCAATCAATGAGTCACATAACCAATCATGATAATCCATAAAATCCGCAGCATGGATTCCATCAGACAAAACCCAGGGTCTTGCGCTCCATCTCGACCCGAACAGAGTACAAGTCCTAGCATGTGAATATGTGAGCTGAAGAGGAACATGCAAGAACATCGTCTGATTACCAGCCAATGATGAGAGCCGTTAACAGACGCGAGAGGAACCACCAATAATGACAATGGCCCTCAAGGTACTATAGGTACAATCCACGGAATTTGAACAGTGAACTGGCGTCGAACACCTGTAAAATCATTCGATCGAAGGTCAATGAGGAAAACCTTACGTCGAATGTGAAGAACCTGCCATTGAGGCATGCAGGCTCTAAGGTACTAGAAGTGAGTCTCTAGATCAGCTTCCTGGATAATGAGCTGAAGTCGACAGGAAGTGACCTTGATCGAAGGTGGGCCATAGTGTTTCCCACATCATTGACACGAGACAGAGGAACATAATGTTTGTGAATCAGGATTAGTAGAGAATCAGAGGAGGGTTGAAAACTGCAGAGGTCAATTTCTCTTTAACATATCAGCGGCACGACACTGGATTTGGTAGTATTTGACATCAAAAGATCTGAGGTCATGATGACGAGGCAAAGAGCAGATGAGAGGTCAAAAAGGATAACCAAAACCCATGAAGGCAAGCAGAAAACGAGATGAGATGTCCCCAACCTGACACGAATGCAAACAAGTGCCATGTTCAATAGCGACATACTGCCGACACGACGATGATACTGGTTCCATTTTTTCCCCACCATTTATGGCGAGTACCCCAATTATTTTTGAGAACAAGCTTGAAGGGGATAGCATATGCTTGTCATATAAGTTTGTCCTTCGGACAAATCCAACATAGTACATTTAACGAGCCCTAGGAAGGAGGAACTCGAATAACATCATCGTGACGAAGTCCGATGTCATCAGGTTTTAACGAGTCTGACAAAGGAAGAACTCGGCGTCTTTTCATGTTTAGAGAGTTTGAAAAGACAGTGGAAAAGTAAACTCCAACAGTCCCTTTTCGTAGATAGTTCGTCAGATCCGAAAAGGTAGAAAACTATGTCTGAGAAAACCTCCTAGTCGCGATAGGCTAGGGTATTCCTTTTTCGTAAAAAATCTATCCCAGCCTGAAAAAGGGTTAAACGTATACTAGGTAGATGTCGTTTCACAGCCAATTTAACGAGGTCAAAACGACAAGAGACTCGGCAATATTTTCAGTTTTCAAGAGTCAGAAAAGAGCTGAAAGTTGACTCCTGCTGGAGGAACGAGTGGTATAAAGGGCAGCAACTAGTTCCGGTGCTGGTGGAACTACTCAGAACAAGTAAAGGTTAAGAGGTTGGCTAACAAGACCACTCATTGCAGCGGTTCCTCAGGAACGGGTAAAAAAACCAAGTGAAAGCATGTAATTGGCCAAGAAGATAATGATGATGGAGTGAGAAAACCAAGGCTCATATGGAAAAAACATGGTGATAAAATGGCAATCACAAGAGGTAAAATGGGAATGGTTTCATTTTTACACAAGCTTGAAATCAGGAAACTCTGCTTGAAGTTGGTTTCATTTTTACACAAGCTTGAAACAAAGATAAACTATACTTGAAACCAGTTTCATTTTTACACAAGCTTGAAACGGAAACAAACTATGCTTGAAAAATTTAAGCATGCCCCCAGCATGGTGACTCAATTCGAGGTACAAGCCCCCCAAGCTTCAATCCATATGAAAGGTAGATGGAGTGAAGGTTCAATTTACGAGATCAAGAGAAAGACTCGACTAGGATTTTACGAGATATTATCAAAGACTTGAATTGAACGAGAAAGTGTTTCATTGTTTTAATGAGGTTGACACATTAAAATAACTATCCTCATAAGAGCTTGTTTCATTTTTTAAGGAGCTTGACACAAGAAAACGAACTCTGCTCTGACCAGCTTGTTTCATTTTTTAAGGAGCTTGACACAAGGAAAAGAACCCTGCTCCGACCAGCTTGTTTCATTTTTTAAGGAGCTTGACACAAGGAAAAGAACCCTGCTCCGACCAGCTTGTTTCATTTTCTAAGGAGCTTGACACAAGGAAAAGAACCTTGCTCTGACCAGATTGTTTCATTTTTTAAGGAGCTTGACACAAGGAAAAGAACCCTGCTCTACCCAGCTTGTTTCATTTTTTAAGGAGCTTGACACAATGAAAAGAACCCTGCTCCGACCAGCTTGTTTCATTTTTTAAGGAGCTTGACACAAGGAAAAGAACCCTGCTTCGAAGAAAAATCATCATGATGAATAAGAAGTCATGGCTTCCAAGAGTTCCACACCAGATGGGAGAACAACATCTCGGAAATCAAGACCCAATGCCCCCAGCACACTATGCACGACGGCATCATCAGTGAGTACAGGCACGGGGTAGGTAGCCACATAGTTGACCTGCGGTGGGGCAGATACAACGGGTAGATAAAAACCAGGAAGGGATGATGGCGGGCCAACTGCCACATCAGAACCAAATAAGAAAAGCTGATCAATGGTCACGATTCGTCCTTCATGTGGAAAACAGACCACACGAAAAAGGGAGGAGACAAGCGCTCCCATGGCATAGGTGTAATCGCGCCCCAGGAGCAGATTGAAATCCAAGGGACCTGGAACAACCATCACATCCATATGGACAGTTTTACCTCCCAAAGTAACAAGTAACCAAGGAAGGATCCCTAACGGGTGACTAGTTCTTATGTTAAACACCAACAAATTATGTGTAATAGGCAGAAGCGGCGGCGAACTGAAAGCTTGCCAAGTAGTTGAGGATAGAACACTAACAGACATGCCTTCGTCTATAACAGTGCTAGGTACGACCAGACCAGAGGTTTGTACCGTTATCTCAAAAGGCACATAAGACGAAATGCGGTATCCCACAAATCGATTCCAATCAAAGAAAGCAACCAAACTACTTGGAGGGGCTACCATCGAACCAAGATGGCCTTCCGCTGGTATTACAGAAGAAGAAGGAGCATCTTCCATGACCTCCATCATGGAGTCGGGAAGGGTATCCTCCGGGACTTCCATCACGGGAGGCGGAGGAGCAACTCCTTAAGGTATGGGGACAGGAGAATCTTTCTCCAAGTCCGAGGAATCCGAAGAAACAAGAAGAAAATGAGCGGTGTGAGATTCACTCTCAATGGAAAAGACCTGGTGCACCGCGGATGGTGCCAGTTCAACCGATCCCACAACCAATGGTTGGTCGGGAACGGATTCCTGAATTTGAATTTCTAGGGGAGCATGATTGACAAAAAATGAATCTTGACCAACTGTAGGATCAGCTGGTGGAGGACTCGAAGAAATCTGTTTACAACAAGCCGGGAGGCATGGTGTAGAAACAGTTGATTTTTCCAAAACTCTCTTGGCTTCGTCCATATATGGACAAAGGTGAATGACATGATGCCCTTCACACAACCTATAGGTATTGGTAATCTTACCCTTCTTCTTAG
Organism: Pinus albicaulis; assembly: GCA_034641835.2. Lineage (NCBI taxonomy): Eukaryota > Viridiplantae > Streptophyta > Pinopsida > Pinales > Pinaceae > Pinus > Pinus albicaulis. The sequence continues at coordinate 827,307,193 of CM076582.1, read as the reverse complement.
GAGCCTTATCAGCATCAGCTGAAGATGTGCCCCCAACCTGACTCCCGGAAGCCAAAGGCAATGGCGGACGACCGTTGGACCATACTTCGAGCACCTTGGGAATGCCAGGGCAGTCTCGAAGAAGATGGTCTCCTATGCACAAAATGCAAGGGAACCTAACTTTCCGCAGAGGGTTGGGAGGTTCATCAAGAGGAGATGTTTTAGAAGTAGTAGCTTCAGCCTTAGCCTCACTCTTATTGTTTCATTTTTTAAGGAGCTTGACACAAGAAAACGAACTATGCTCCGACGAGCTTGTTTCATTTTTTAAGGAGCTTGACACAAGAAAACGAACTCTGCTCCGAACACCTTGTTTCATTTTTTTAACGATCTTGACACAAGAAAAAGAACCCTGCTCCGACCAACCTCATCATAATGAACAAGAAGTCATCGCTTCCAAGATTTCCACTCTCGATGGAAGGAAAACATCCTAGAAGTCAGGACCCAATGCCCCCAGCACCTGATGCACAACGGCACTATCACTGAGTACAGGCACGGGGTAGGTAGCCACATAGTTGACCTATGGTGGGGCAGATACAATGGGTGGATAAAAACCAGGAAGGGATGATGGCGGGCCAGCTGCCATATGAGGACCAAAGAACGAAAGCTGATCAATGGTCATGATGCATCCTTTATGTGGAAAAAAACCCACATGAAAAAGGGAGGAGACCAGCGCTCCCATGGCATAAGTGTAATCGCGCCCCAAGAGAAGATTGGAATCCAAGGGGCCTGGAACAACCATCATGTCCATATGGACGGTTTTACCTCCCAAAGTAACAGGTAACCTTGGAAGGATCCCTAATGGTTGACTAGTTCTTCTATTAAACGCCAAAAAATTTTGCGTAACAGGCACAAGCGACGGCGAACTGAACACTTGCCAAGTAGTTGAGGATAAAATACTAATAGACGCGCCTTCGTCTATAATGGTGTTGGGTACGACCAGATGAGAGGCCTATACTGTGATCTCAAAAGGCACATAAGACGGAAGGCGGTATCCTGCAAATCGACTCCAGTCAAAGGAAGCGACCAAACTACTCGGAGGGGCTACCATTGAACTGAGATGGTCTTCCCCTGGTGTTACGGAAGAAGAAGGAGCATCCTCCATGGCCTCCATCTCAAAGGCGGGAGGAGTATCCTTCGGGACCTCCATCACGGGAGGCGGAGGAGCAACTTCTTGAGATATAGGGACAGGAGAATCTTTCTCCAAGTCCAAGGAATCTGAAGAAACAAGAAGAACCTGAGGGATGTGAGGTCCACTCTCAACAGAAAATACCTGGTGCACCATAGACGGGGCCAGTTCAACTGATCCCATGACCAATGGTTGGTCGGGAACGGATTCCTGAATTTCAATTTCTGGGGGAGCGGGATTGACCAAGGATGACTCTTGACCAATCGTAGGATCAACCAATGGAGGACTCAAAGAAATCCGATTATAACCAGCTGGAAGGCATGGTGTAGAATCGGTTAGGTTGTCCAAAACTCGTTTGGCTTCATCCATATATGGACAAAGGTGAATGGCATGGTGCCCTTCACACAACTTACAGGGATTTTTGATCTTACCCTACTTCTTAGGAGCCTTACCAGCACCAATTGAAGACGTGCCCCCAACTTGACTCCCATAAACCAAAGGCAATGGCGGACGACCATTGGACCATACTTCGAGCACCTTGGGAATGCCAGGGCAGTCTCGAAGAAGATGGTCTCCTGTGCACAACATGCATGGGAACCTAACTTGCCGCGAAGGGTTGGGAGGTTCATCAAGAGGAGATATTTTAGAAGTAGTAGCCGCAGCCTTAGCCTCTCTCTTATTAGACTTCTTCTTCTTTGTCTTCTTCTTCTTCTTCTTAGCCACCTGGTTACTCGAATCCAGACTTTCACCAGGCGAAGTAGAAGAGGAGGACACAGAAACAGGCGAAGAAGGGGAGAGGTCCACCTTGGAATCAACATGGCATTGTTCAGGCGGAGGAACTGATTGAACAGTAGCCGGGACTAGGATTCCCTTCGGAGGGGATTCCTTGGTTGGTGAACTCTGGAAAAGTTTCCATCAGAAACAACTTAAGAACAACACCTTAAGGAAACTAACTTTAACCAAGAATATTTCATGGGCAGTTAATTTTTAAAACATTGAAACAAAACTCTATTGTTTCATATTTTAAGAGTCAAGAAACGAGTAAAAGATGACTCTATCTCTTTCAGTTTGGAAACAAGCGTGAAAGGACAAGCGCTTGACGATATTTTGAAATTTAATGAGTAAGAAAAAATCGAAATGACTGCTCTGGTAATCTATGCAGATGGGTGTACCAGATATCCGTGAACTGAAATATACAACTTGGTTAAAAAATGAAAGAGAAATCAACCAAGGACTTGACGTACGTGCAGGCAATCTCCCCGAATGTTGTGTCCGGTGTATCACGGGTATAAGGCGGCAGACTCAGCTTCCTACGAATAAAGGATAGCAACCTAGTGGTGTCTCCCTTTATATACGCGATGGTATGGGGAGCACAAGTCCGTACTAGTGCTGTCTAAAGCTAAGAGGTGAATGACAACTACTAGGTTTAACGATGTCGGAACACGTCACTAGCCTAGACCTCTAGATATTTCGTTAATGTTTCAATGCTGCCTTAAGGTTAATTGAATAAATTTTAGAGTTGATATTCAATTATTTTTCAATTTCAGGCCCTATCAAATGTTATGTCTCAAAAATCCTCTAAATGCACACTACATGCCACAATATATCACTTTGTTCAATGAATAGCTAACTACAGGAAGGTTGAGAGCTTTTCAAACAATAACAAAATGATCACAAAACAACCACTAGTGTCTCTAATGCATGCTAATGAAACTAAAATCTTTTCCTTTAGAGTTATATAACACTAATAATGTAGAAACGTTTTCAATTTTCACTAACTAATCAAAAAGCAAAAAGAATTGTTTTTTTTTTGTATTTTTAATGTTTTAGAGAAAAATGCACCAAACGAAATGAAAACTAATAAGAGACCAATTTGAGAAATGATAACGAAAGAGTAAAAGCAAGTAAGTTCACTCAACACACAATCTTAGGTGCAATAGCCGCAGAGCTAGCCTCTCCTTTATCTAACTTCTTCTTCTTTGTCTTCTTCTTCTTCTTCTTAGCCACCTGGTTACTCGAATCCATACTTTCACCAGGTGAAGTAGAAGAGGAGGACACAGAAATAGGCGAAGAAGGGGAGAGGTCCACCTTGGAATCAACATGATGTTGCTTAGGCAGAGGAACTGATTGAACAATAGCCGAGACATTCGAGACCACAGAGTTGAAAACAACCAAACAGGCAACCCAACAGTTATCCCAGGAAGGGACAACGTTGCCATATAAGGAGCGTCAACGTTGCCATATAAGGAGCGTCAACATTTCCAAAAGCAGGAAAGGGACCAGGATTCCCTTCGGAGGGGATTCCTTGGTTGGTGAACTTCGGAAAATTTGCCATCGGAGACGACCCAAAACAACAGCCTAAGGAAACTAACTTTAACCAGGAATATTTCGTGGGCAGTTAATTTTTAAAACATTGAAACAAAACTCTAACGTTTCATATTTTAAGAGTCAAGAAACGAGTAAAAGATGACTCTATCTCTTTCAGTTTGGAAACAAGCGTGAAAGGACAAGCGCTTGACGATCTTTTAAAATTTAGGGAGTCAGTAAAGATCAAACTGACTGCTCTGGTAATCTAGGTAAGAGGTGTACCAAGGTTCTGTGAAATGCAATATACACCTTGTGATCAAATAAAAGAGAAATGACCAAGGACTTTCCGTACGTGCAGGTAGTCTCCCTGAATGTTGTGTTCGATGTATCACGGTTACAAGGCGGCAGACTCGGCTTCCTACGGATAAAGGATAGCAACCTAGTGGGGTCTCCCTTTATATACACGATGGTACAGGGAGCACAAGTCCGTACTAGCACTGTCTAAAGCCAAGAGGCAAACGACAGCTACTAGGTTTAACGACGCCGGAACACGTCACTAGCCTAGACCTCTAAAAATGTTTCGTTAGGTTTCAATGCTTCCTTAGGTTAATTCAATAAATTTTATGGTTGATCTTCAATTATGTCTCAGTTTCAAGGCCCTACCGCATGTCATTTGACAATCTCCTATATGCAGCTATATGAGAAAAGAAATCTTTCAATTTGATGAATGATATCTAGTTAAGGGAAGAGCTTCAACCAATGATGCAACAGACAACAATACTGAAAACGAAACTTTTTCCAAACTAGATGAATTTCACTATACAAAATTAATCTCAAACATTCAACGATGTGAATAATGCAATGTAATCTATGCAAAATCCTCTTTTTTGAAAACTATGCAATTGTAATATATGCACAATTTCCTTTTTTTGAAAGAACAAGAATGCACTCAATGCATTTTTCGATGAAATGATAATCTACTTAATGCATGATTTTAATGAAAGAGAATGCACTCGATGCGATTTTTAGCTTTCAATCATTAAACAATGTAATCTAAGTTCAATGATAAATCTCAAAAAACACTTTTCAATGCAATGTGATCTAATGCATTTTAACAAAAGCAAACTTTGAGATGAAAACTAAATAAACGCAAATCTTCTTAATGAAGGATGAAGGCAAAAGGGATGCAAACAAACACTAAGAATGCAATCGTTGTTTGAAAACACTTTGTAACGAAATTCCTCAAAAGGTGACAAGACATATGAGGTCAAACACAAAGAGGACTTCCAAAGCATGAGATCAAAACAAGGCATTCATTCCCTTTTACATCAAGCAATCATGGCAAGAAGACATTTCAGCTGAAAAATGAGCAATTTAATCTATGCTCATATAGAGAAAAGACCGGAAGGGAAAGACACACTGGTGAAGGATTTAGGGAAAAAGTCTCAATTTTCACACACCCTAAAATTGGCACGACTTTTGTGGGTGAAACTAGTGCCAACTGGCGCGACTTGCTCATTGAAAACTAGCGCCAATGGCCAATTGGCGTGGGTTGCTAACTAACAACAAGCGCCAATGCCTAAAAATGAAAAACAAATAATTTCTCCCAACCAAGACCAGACTCACCACTTCAAGCCGAAAAAAGCCAAAAGCAACCGAAAGAGACAAGACAAACTCCAATCAACTCCCCAGCGGAATCGCCAGTTTGTTAGAGGGGTAAATCCCCTCTGTGGACAGAGGCGGTCCCTACTAACCCGAATCAGGTCTAGAAACAATCAAACACGCAGTGACGCAAGTCTCTAGTTACAAAATGACGAGAACATAACGAGTTGCCTACCTCAGGTCCTACGCGATGGTCGTCGTAGAAAGGATGACGCTTCCCATCCTTTGCTTTGGCAGATCACGATCCTTCCACTTAACACATCCGAACACCTGCACACATGCGAAGAAACACAGCGATACACAGCATAGAATCTATATCTTGTAACCATACATCAGTCAGAGAGGATGTAATTCATTGCATCAAAGACAAGACACATGAATGAAACCATAATCAAAGTCACTTATCATTAATAATAATGAAATAAATATACAACCCAAGGCTCTGACGTTGGATCTTCCTTCGGCGGGGTCGACAACGGAGCACGCCTCAATGAAGCTCGTCGGGAATGGGACAAAGCTCTCTCTCTTCAACTTGGCTCTCAAAGGCTGTCTGGCGGGAGTCTCCTTGTTACAGATTCAACTCTTGCTTCTATGACCACCAGCTTGCTAAGGGAAAATGGCAAGCTTATATAGATGGTGGAAGGGGAGTTGGGATCCCTACAATTGTGGGATTGGCCCTATCCTCAAGGAAGCTTCCATGATAGGTGGAAAACCACCTCCCATACATGGAGATCCGGAGCCAAACCTCCCAACTCATTTTAGAGACTCGTTCAGGAGTTTGTTGGAATCAAACTTCTGCCACTTACTTTTTAAAAACAATCCTTATTAAGCTTGGAGTGAGAAATACACAGGGACAGAGCGCCAGTTGGCGTGCCCTCTTTGGTGGATTTTCCCCCTTGGCACGAGGGCTGAACTGGCTAGTCGCGCCAAGGCCAAAATATCAGTTTTTAGGTTTTTTCAAAGGAAACTTTCTTCAGAGGAATGATTGTCCTTGTCAAGGGGGATGCCATGAAAGTGGTTTCATGTTATGTCACTGCTCACAGGTCACGGAAAAGGCCCTCCAATGTGCGGGATGGGGGATTGCAGGGACAGTGACAAATTACTGTGTAACACCACTTAAAATTCGTTTTCTAATTAAAAAAGTGTTATGAACCCAACTCAAAAAATAGAAGAAAAGAGAGATCAATGCCTTAGAAATAAGCCACTTCAAGGGGGAAACCTCCTTTACATTACATAAATGAAAAATTCTTGGATGATACAAATGAAAAAACCTCCTTTCTATATATAGGAGTCCATGGGGTCACAATATAATCCTAGTCGACCTAACAATAATAATGTAAAGGCACAATAATAAGAATGTGGGGGCTACAGGGGTACAAAAATAACAATAAGGGGGCTACACTTACAAAAATAAGTGGATACACTAGTAATATAGGGACCTAACATGCCCCTCTCCTTCAAATAAGTGTTGCCCTCAACGCTTGATTATTTTTGGATTCTTGTTTATAAAATTCTCATCCTCCCATGTGAAATCTTCAACGGGTAAGTTCTTCCACTTGCTGAGATACTTTGAAATTGATTGATTTGGTATTTGTCGATTTCTTGTTTCTGTGACTGCTTCAAAACTTTCTTTTCTGCGATGTTAATCTTCCTGGTGTTTCATTCGGTTCTGCACCAAATTTAGGTTATTCTTTAAGAGTTGGAGAACTTGTTGTTGATGCTCGATGTGATCTTCCACTATTTTATCATCCATATTAGCTTTCATTTCATCCTTCAAACAGTCCAAATTAGCCTCCATTTTTTCTTTTAAATCATCTATGTCATATTTTATTTCTCTTTGTAAGATCGAAATTTGTTGCACTTGGTACCATAGTTTTGATATCTCATACTCCAATTCTTCCTCTTCATGCATCATAGTAGAGATTTTTGAGGGCTTAATGGGTGTCGAATTATTTTTAGGGGGAATTGTAGAACCTAATAATGATATATATTATACAATATTCCCTTGGAATCAATTCAAATTGATTCTTCAAACAAGGCTTATGCAATTTGAAAAAAAAAAACATACACAACTTTTTCCTTCTTTTGAGGAACTTGATATTGAAACTGAATTATATCTATGATTTTAGATTTTCAATATTTGAAATTCGGTAATGTAGTAGCCCTCTGAATCTTCTTTCGAATGCCACATGTCTGACTTGATTTGGATTCTTCAAGGAAAAGTTATGCCTAATCTGCCACAATGACCTAATTATGGACTGCTTCAGTAGAGCGAACTTGCACGCCATGACACTTGTCATTGTTGCCTCCTTTGGCTCTCAAATTGATACACACGAAACTACAGTCCATGTACTTGTGGCCAATTGTTACAGAATTCCATTTCAATGCTCAGAGAGAGAGTTATGATGCTTTTCCCACGGTCACCTATTTGAGATGAAATTCGGGAGCCTGAAAAAACCCTAACTTTCACAGTTAATATCTCTGAAATTATTGTGAACCAACATCTGAAATGTTTACAGGAATTTCCTCGGGATTTCGGCTTCGCATGATAAAAATTTCAACTTCTGAACCTTCGTAGAAAAAACTTTATAGCGAAAATGCCACAATGACCTGTTTGGAGCAGCGAAACCCTAGAATCCAAAGCTCTGATACCAAATGTTATGAAACCAGTTCAGAAAACAGAAGAAAAGAGAGATAAACGCCTTAGAAATAAACCACTTTGGGGGGGAAACCTCCTTTACATTACATAAATGAGAAATTCTTGGATGATACAAATGAAAAAACCTCCATTCTATATATAGGAGTCCATGGGGTCACAATATAATCCTAGTCGACCTAAAAATAATAATATAAGAGAACAATAATAAGAATATGGGGGCTAGAGGGGTACAACAATAACAATAAGGGGGTTACACTAACAACAATAAGGGGATACACTAGTATTATAGGGACCTAACAAAATGTCACTAAAATGTTCCAAAGTCGAATGTTTCATTTCTAAGATTATCAAAACCTCATTGTAATTTTTTGGGTTAAGCTTTCAATCTTAGCCTTGGAGCTCTAATTGCAAGAGACATTTAAAAAAAAATGGACTGCCATATGAATATTTATTGAAGTTGACATGTGTTTTGTTGAGACAAGGGTTTTAACCACTCGTTGAAAGCTAATTAGTTTGGACCTTTAAGAGGGTTTAGCAAAAGAAATATTTATATGATGTGGTTCTCATTCTAATATCTAGACTTTGGATTACTCATGACTCCCTTTCTAGTGTGATGGGTGTCACAGAGATGGACACCTCATTGCATATAGTGATCTCAAATTGAATAATAAAATTTGGGTGAAAAACATGGGGATTGCTCCTTTCTAGGGCATAAGTGACACTAGTGGTGAAAATAATTTGAACATAAACCACTCCAACGATGGACTACATTCGTGGTAAACAAAGAGAGAGAACAATGTAGCTCTCCTAATACCATAAGAGGATGATAAGATAAAAAAGAATGTATGTGTAGGTGCCTAGTTCCACTAAAAATTTGGAATGGAAGCTTCAAAGGATGCTCCTCTACAATGTTTGGTCATTGATGGTATTGATAAGTCTCTATTAGACTTAGCCACAAAGAAAAAGGTATTTGTTAGATTCGTCCTTATTAATTGTAAAAAAATAGATTTCTCTAGATTACTTCATGAGGTAAGACCTTATATGTAGTCTTTAAATACTAAGAAATGCATATTTATGATGCCCATGGTTGAAAAGAATAATGAAATGGATTCTCTCCCTTAGTTTTTGGGTAGCTTAATGCTATGAAAATATTATTGCGTAAAACCCTTAACAAAACCAAAATATATATATATAACTTTTAGAAACCAAAATATCACTAATAACTTAATAAAACAATTTAAATAATTACTAATTTATTTTTTCATTTTACAATAACATAATGCTATGATATTGTAATTGATAAATCCCTCCCAACTTATATATATATATAAAATCATTTGTAATAACAACTATAAAATATATATATATATAAACAAAAATGAAATGTGACGAAAATATGAAATATCCTTATCCTTTAAACGTCTCATCTTTAACTTTCTCTTCTACTTCTACTTCTTCAGTGTTTTTTCTAATTTACAATTATTTCAATTATTTCCTTTAATACATCAATAAATTTTCTTATTTTCTACTTTATCAATTATTAACTTGGTTTATATTTACATAAATTATTTGAATTATTTCCTTTAGTACATCAATGAATTTTCTTATTTTCTACTTTATCAAATATTAAATTTGTTTATATTTACATCAATGATTTTTTGTATTTTCTACATTATCCATGGTTAACTGTTTATATTTACCAAATCTCCACCTAAAATTCATTTTGTAATAAAAAAAAGTCACTGAAATGTTCCCAAAGTTAAATTTAGCATTTATAGTATTAGCTTTCCTTCATCAAAAGTTGACGTTATTCGACAGGCCTAAGCAGGTTGAGGGTACAAGGAACCCCTCGAGTTGCCCATGTTCGAGGAACCCAAGCCGGTTGAGAGTATGAGGACCCCTCGAGTCCATCCTTGGGTCCAAGGTTATTCCGAGTAAGGGAAACCCTATGGATACATCTTTATCAAAGCATTTGCATTTTAATATATTGTTTTTTTTTTCCAAACTCATTGGTGTAGAGGAAAAAGCTAAATATTATTAAAACAAAATAAATTAAAAGTATTTTAAGTTCCATAATAAATTAGGTATTGGTTAATTATTAAAATATATAGAATGAAATATTATGTGATAGAGTTTAAAATTATATATATATATATATATATATATATATATATATATATTTATATATTTATTTATTGGTCATTATCTTTGATACAATTGGTACTACAATTTATATTAGTATATTGGATGCGATTATTTATGTTACTTTGTAATATTATACAAAAGATTAAGAATATTTTTACAAAATTTCTTAAACTTGGTTGGGAGCAACGGAAAACATTTTATTTAGTTTGTGTGATTCCATATTATGTGGAAAAGAATATGGTAGATGAAGCTTATTGTACATCAAAATATTTGGATGGGCCTTATTCACAAAAGGTTTATGGAGAGTCTTAAATGTTCATGGTATTTGGAAAGGAATCATAAAAAATAATATATGAATAAGATAACGCTTATGGACCGGTTTAGATCAGGAAATGGTGCTAAGTGTTAAATGGGTCACGTATTTGGAATGGGTTCATAAAAATTAAAAGTTGGCCTTTGGATAACCTTCAGTGGACTTTTGAGAATGGTGACAAGATCCTTACAGGTATAGCTCCCATAAATGGGATGCTAAATAATTAAATTATTTTTGTGGATATTATGAGTGTTTTGCATGAAAAAGGGATATTCCTTTTTAAATCTCAGATTTATGATAGATTTGAGATCTAGAATTCATATCCAAAATCCAAAATTGTGGAGGAGTTGGGGCTTGGTGATGCACATGTTGTTTGTTGGGACCAATATGTTATTGACCTCATGATCATGGGGTCACACATGGTGATTGTGGAGATGTTTTACGTTGGAACGGGTCCTTACATGAAAGCCAACAGGTGGTTTCAAAGGTATATAAATACATTTATCATTGATCAGGAGTTCATAAATTTTGCTCAAAATTCAAAGCTACGGGATTGGATTGAAACTAAGATGGTTGTGTAGATCTCGTCTTCCAGATTATGGCGCCATGAACAGTTTGAAAAATCGATGTCATATGAGGAAGATATTGCGTTCTGATCAAATATGGTAGAAACAGGAGTTATGGAGATGTGATTCTTTCAATAGATAACAAGTATCAGAGAGAAGGGTGAACGGTGGTGATTAGATCGCAGAAGCGGCAGTGGGATATCCACGGGAGAGATCTCATCGCAGTTGAGAAACATCGCATATCACACATCACAGAGTTTACCGTTAAAGAGTTTCGCAAGTGAAATCATATAACTCGCGATGCGATGAGGAGGACCACATGTCGGCGGAGGTCTGAGCACTATCGCAATTCGCAAGCGATATGGTTTAATCTTCAATGGTAAATGTGTGGGAGGCCGATATGCGATAAGTGGAACTTGTGAAATATGTGATGCGACATTGCCATCGCAACTTCACATCGGTGCATATATTGTTAAACCGTTAAATTTATTTGTTAAACCATGCGATCTGTGAAATTGTATGTTTCCCGATCTGCAATGTCACATACTCTATGATTTGTGGTATGTTTGAATGTGATATTGCGATATTGCCTGGGTTCTAAGTATTATGGTCGTTGTGCATTAAAGAGTTTATGTGGACCACAGTCAGAGCCTAACCGACGTGAACAAACCACAATCCACGATAAACTGTAGTAAGGAGCAGAGGTTCCGCTAACTATCAAGAAATTAACGGTTGGGGTGCACATGTGGCCATCACCCTAACCATAACAGTAACTGTGTGGCTTTATTGGTAGAGCAGATACGGGCGCGCCAAATTTGGCAGTCAGCGCTAATTTAACTCTAGTTAACTGGAGTTCTCCACATCTAGTGGATTTTTCCTAGGAGATATTGGGAAAAAGTGTAGGAGGCTTAATTTTCGATCATTCTGAGTGAATGAAGAGTCATTATTGACTAATTGGAGTATTATGAAGCCATTGGTGCAGAGAACACAACCATTAGAGCATTGTAACTACATGTAATAGCAAAATTTTGAGCATAATGAAAGATGGACAAGTCATTGGGAGCTGGACTAGCAGATGTAGCCCAGGAGGGGTGAACTGCTTCATCATTCCTGCTGTGTAAATTTCATGTGGTGACTTATTTCTCTATTTTTCACTACTATTCAATGTTATTTATGCTTATTTTATGCTTCAAATTCACTAAATTTCATCTATAATTCATGGAAAAACTCCTTAATCCTTATGCAAACTAAGGAACCAATTATGCACCTGTTTTTAAAACTGAAAGACACTTAGCACAGCAAAACTAATACAATCATTTCAGATCAGATGGTATTAGAGCTAGATTTTTTAATCTGGTGTTGTTTAGTGCAAAGAATTGTTTAACTGTTTGCAAGTTTTAGATGCTTACAAGGCTCAAGCTTAAAAGGGGAGAAGACCAACTGGTGGAAGCAAGAGGGTCTCAAAAGGAGCCAAAGAAAAGGAGAGAAAGATTTCCACAATCTCCACCACCTAGTTCACCTCCTAAAGAAGGAGAAGTTCCATTAAGCATGCCTCATGAGCAAGGAGAAATTCATGAAGAAGTTGACCCTAAGGAAGAAGAAAAAGTGTTTAGGAAAACATTTCTTGACATGACTGAAATGGTTAGAATTATTTATCAAGAAAGGAATGAGAGACCGGAAGGAGAAGTATCTAAACTCCAAAAGGAAGGACAAGGATCTTCAAGACGTCAACATGATGAATACAAGTCATAGAAGGGAAATGGAGGAAATGGAGGCCACAATGGAGAGCCACCATATTCACCCTCATCATCATCATCATCATCATCATCATCATCATCTACCTCTTCTTCAGTACATCAGCCACACAAATCCAAGAGCACTGGTAAATAGCCTTTATTAAAAATTGATGTTAAGTTCGAATTTCCAATTTTTAATGGTGAAGTAAATGCAGTCAAGCTAGATAATTGGATTTGAAAATTTGAGGTCTATTTAAGAATACATAACCTTCAATATGACAATACAAAAATTTAATTAGCTTCTTTGAGAATGGAAGATGAAACACTTGTTTGGTGGGAAGCCAAGACATAGGAAGAAATCAAGAAACATGGTAAGATTATTCTATCGTGGTCAGATTTTATTGCTGTTATTAAACGACAGTTTTATCCATTAGCTCATATGCAAAAATCGATCATGAACTAATAGAACTTTAGGCAGTTAAAGGGAAAAAATGTGCAAGAATACGCCCAGAAATTTAGGAGAAGAGCTCTTTTATTAGGGGTGGATCTGAAGAGCCAAGACACTTTGATAAATTACATAGGAGGCTTACATAGCTACCTAAAACATATTATTCTCATGTTTAACTCCACTAGTCTAGATGAAGTTTGTGTTCAAGCCACACATCTAGAAGCTAGAGGGAAGAACATTCCTGAAGAGGGTAGGAAGAAACCTTTTAAGGTTAAAGCCAAGGAGAAAACCCCAAAAAGTAAAAACAAAAATAATGCATCTATTAAGAAAGAGGGAGAAAAATTGAATTGTAAACATTGTTCAAAATAAGGCCATGATGAAACTCATTGTTGGAAATTACATCCAGAATTGAGGCCAAATAAACACAATAACAAAGGGAAACAAAAAATTGTTGCTATAGCTCAACATGATTTAGGGTCTGATTCAGGTGATGAGACTAACATTACAGCCATAGGATTGAAGAACATAAAGGGAAAATAAATTGAAACTAACCCAGTACCAGTACATCAAACTGTCACATAAACACTCCAAATGAAGAAGAAAGAATAGAACTATTTCATGTGAGGGTCATATCCAAGCATACCAAGATTTACACACTGTTTGACACTGGGTCACAAGCAAGCTTAATCTATGAATATTTGGTCAAAAAATTTAACCTTGAGACCATACCACATCCAAAACCATATCCATTGGGTTGGATTTGTAAGGATACAAATCTTCAGGTTACAATGAAATGTATATTGAGGTTTGCAATCACTCTAAGCTTTGTTGACATAGTTGAATTAGATGTGGTTCCGCTTGACATAACTGGTATTGTATTAGGGAGTCCTTACTTTTATGACAGGAAAGCGATCTTCTATCACCATGACAGCAAGTATCATTTATTCAAAGATGGCAAGGAGTTCATTGTTAGAGCACACCGCAAGAAGACAAATATTGCTTTGGTAACTGATGGACAGGTAAAGAGGTTGGTCAATTCAAGTAAGAATTTTGTTCTTCTTATGATTAAGCCAAAACTGATAGTAATCATGAATATTTTAAGGGATGTGATCGTAAGATGAAATCATAATTATATGATGTGGTTAATGGCCATCATGAGATGTTTCAGGAGCCAACAGGATTGCCTCCAAAAAGGGAATTTCAACATGAGATTCAGTTGCAACAGGATTTTCCTCTTCCAAACATCGGCATGTATCGCATGCCGATAAAGGAGAATGCTGAAATAAAGAGGCAAATCAAAGATATGTTGGATAAATTTATCATAATGCCAAGCACCTCACCATGCGGTTCACCCATAGTCTTGATACCAAAGAAATATGGGACTTGGCGCATGTGTGTAGATTTTTGAGCTTTGAACAAAATTACAGTAAAAAATCATTACCCACTCCCAAGAATAGATTATTTTCTTGATCAGTTGAAAGAAGCAAATTTTTTCACTAAGTTAGCTTTACGAAGTGGATATCATCAAGTAAGAATTGCAGAAAGTGATATATGGAAAACTGCATTCAAAACAAAACAAAGACTCTTTGAGTGGCTAGTTATGCCATTTGGTTTGTGTAATGCTCCAACAACTTCTATGCGGGTTATGGATAATGTTATGCGACCATTCCTTGATGACTTTATTATTTTGTACTTATATGACATCTTTATTTTAAGAAAAACAAGAGAATATTATGTCTTGCACGTAAATAGAGTGCTTGATATTTTGAAGAAAGAGAAATTGTTTCTTAATATGTCAAAATGTGAGTTTGGAAAGACTTCTTTGGCCTATTTGGGACATATTGTGGGAGGAGGGGAATTGAGGATTAATCATTTTAAAGTGGAGGCCATTTTTAATTGGCCCACACCCAAAACAATTACCGAGGTAAGAAGTTTCTTAGGTGTAGCTCAATATTGGAGGAAATTTATTGCTAACTTTTCTTTCATCGTAGCTCCTATGCATGCAGTGACAAGTGTGAAGAAAGGCTTCCAATGGGGAGGAAAATAGCAACAATATTTCAAAGCTTTAAAAGACAATATCATTTCAGCTCCAGTCATTGCACTACCAAATTTGAGACAGTCATTCGAGATACAAACCGATGCTAGTGACTATGCCATGGGTGCAGTCCTTTTGCATCATGGTAAGCCTATAACCTTTCATTCATAAAATTTTAATGGTGTTGTGACTAATTATCCTACATATGATAAAGAACTGTATGCATTGGTACAAAGTGTCAAGAAGTGGAAACACTAATTGATGGGTAAAGAGACTACTGTACACATCGATCACCAACCATTACAGTACTTGTAGTCGCAAACAAAATTGCAGCAATCAAGACATTTCAGGTCGAGGGGATTTCTTCAACAATTTCACTTGGTTATAAGGTAAAAAAAAGGTATATTCAATAAAGTTGCGAATATTCTTTCGAGACCAATCATTAGTGCTTCTACTTTACTAAAAAATGATTCTATTGTACATGAGAGTTACATAGAACAATATGCACATGACGTTGATTTCAAAGATGTGTATGCTAGTTTGAGTGAAGGGAATCAAGTTGAATAAAGATATTCTCACATGCATAACAATTTTTTGTTTCATTTGGGAAAGATATGTATTCCACAAGGAGAGAGGCTAAGTTTCATGAGAGAAGCTCATTCTTCTCTTATTGTTGGATACTTTTGGGTAAGCAAAACAATGATGCATCTACAGAGGTATTGTTATTGGCCTCGCATGATAGATAGTGTGTCGCGTTTTATAGGAGGTTGTTATATGTGTGCAACAAATAAGCCTAGTAATAGGAAGCTTGGATTGTATATGCCACTACCAGTACCATTAAGGCCATGGGTGAGCGTCCCCATGGACTTCGTTGGAGGTCTACCTATGTCAAGAAAGCAACATGATTATCTTTTTTTAGTTGTGGATAGATTCAGTAAAATGTGTATACTTATGCCATGTAAGAAGAACTTTACTGTTGAACATACTGATGAAATTTATTTTCAAAATGTTTGGGTTCATTTTGGATTGCCCACTTCTATTGTTAGTGACAGGGATTCCAAGTTCATTAGGAATTTTTGGTCAAATATGTGGAGAATGATGGACACAAAATTGAAAAAGAGTACTGCTTTTCATCCACAAACAGATGGACAAACCGAAGTGGTGAACAGAACAATTGTGCATCTATTGAGAGGATATTGCAGCAAACATCCTAAGTTGTGGGATGAACAACGACATTCGATTCGGCACAATTACACCAGAGCAAAGCACTCTTCAACACAAACCTCACCTTTTTAAGCATGCTTTGGGTATTTGCCAAAATTGCCATTAGCCTTCATTTTTGGGAAGGATGTTGCAATTGATGGCCATAGTGATATCGACAAGGCTTGAAATTTCATTGAAAAAATTGAGATGATACATCAACAAGTGTTGTGGAGGTAAATCCCCTCTGCGAACAGAGGCGATCCCTACTAGCCCAGACCGGGTCTAGCAACAATCATTCACGCTATAGCGCAGGTTCCTAATTGCAAATAAACCAACCAGTGATGAAGGCTTACCTAGAATCCAACGCTGTTTCTTGTAGAAGAGGTAGCGCTCCCGTTCCTTAGCCTTGGCAGATCACGATCCCCGCGATCTCCGTGACGGACACCTGCACATGCAAGAAACAAAACAAACGCAAGCGTAAAATCCAGTAGATGCAACTATATGTCATTCAGAAAGGACATAACTCATCATCATAAACAACAACAAGAGTGGAACCATAACCAATAGTCGTCTATTATTAATCAATCAAAGGAAGAATACAACCATAGTTCTGACGTTTAATTCTCCTTCGGAGGGTCACCAGCAGAACACGTCTCGAAAATCCTGTCAAGGATGAGACAAACCTCTCTCTTCGGATCTTGAAAATAGTCTCCTTGCTTAGATTTGGCCTTAAGGGAGTTATGGAGGCTCTTGCAGCATAAGGCTCTTAGGAATTTGGGAACTTGAAGACTAGCTTGCCATGGAGATGGGCAAGCTTTTATAGATGGAGGAAGGGGAGTTGGGATCCCTATAATCATGGGATTGGCCCTATCATCAAGGAAGCTTCCATGAGAGGTGGCAAACCACTTCCTCTCTATGGAAATACGTAGCCAAACCTCCCAACTCAAGATAGATATCAGTTTGTGGATCAGTTAGGACGAAACTTCCACCATTTATTTTTTAAAAACACTCCTTAAATTGGCTGGCGCGAGTGCGACTCTGGGACAGAGCGCCAATTGGCGCGACCTCTTTGAAGGATTTTCCCCATTGGCGTGGGTACTGAACTGGATACCCGCGCCAATGCAAAAAGGGCCATTTTTAGGGTTTTTCACAAGGAGATGTCTTCAGGGGGATGAAAGTACATGTTCAGGGGAATGCCATGAAAGTATTTTCAAGTTATGTCACTGCTCACAGGTCACAAAATGAGCCCTCTAATGTGCGAGACAGGGATTGCAAGGATGGTGACAAATTACTGTGTAACAGATGCCCCCTAAAGCATGAGGCCCGAGAGAGAGAGAGAGGGGTGAAATGCTTTACGAGAACGTGTCCAACTGAAAACTTCGCCGTCGGAAAACTCGCGTGAAGAAGCACAACTGATGTCTCAAATACATGATATATATGTGGTATGGGCACAGCCATCCATAACAGAGTATACAATAATCCGAATCTAGGTCATGGACGCAGCCATCCAGTGAGGATCGATAAACAGACTCAGGTATGGTCGCAGCCATCCAGTAAGTGAGTCATGTAAATAATCATAATAATCCACAAACTCGCAGCCTGGATTACAACAGACACAATCCAGGGTCTTGCGCTCCATCTCGACCCGAACAAAGTACAAGTTCAAGCATGCGAATATGTGAGCTGAAGTCGAACATGCAAGAACATCGCCTGATTACCAGCCAATGATGAAAGCTGTTAACAGACGTGAGAGGTACCACCATTAATGCCAATGGTCCTCAAGGTACTACAGGTACAATCTACGGCATGTGAACAATGAGCTGACGTCGAACACCTGCAGAATCACTCGATCGGAGGCCAATGATGAAAACCTCACGTCGAATGCGAAGAACCCGCCATTGAGGCATGCAGGCTCCAAGGTACCAGAAGGGAGTCTCTAGATCAGCTTCCTGGATAATGAGCTGAAGTCGACAGGAAGTGACCTTGATCGAAGGTGGGCCATAGTGTTTCCCACATCATCGACGCGAGACAGAGGAACATAGTGTTTTTGTGAATCACGATCAGATGAGAATCAGAGGAAGGTTGGTACTTGCAGAGGTGAACTTCTCTTGAACATATGAATGGCACGATAGTGGACTTGGCAGTATTTGACATCAAAAGATCAGAGGTCATAGTGATGAGGCAAAGAGCAGATGAGAGGTCAAAAGGGATTACCCAAACCCATGGAGGCAAGTGAAAAACGAGATGAGATGTCCCCAACCTGACACGAATGCAGACAAGTGCCATGTTCAAGAGCGACATACTGCCGACACGACAATGATGTTGGTTCCATTTTTTCCCCACCATTTCTGGCGAGTACCCCAATTATTTTTGATAACAAGCTTGAAGGGGATAGCATATGCTTGTAATATAAGTCCGTCCTTCGGACGAATCCATCCTAGTACATTTAACGAGCCCTAGGAAGGAGGAACTCGAATATCGTCATTACGACTGAATCCGATGTCATCAGGGTTTAACGAGTCTGACAAAGGGAGAACTCGGCGTATTTTCATGTTTAGAGAGTTTGAAAAGGCAGCAGAAAACTAAACTCCAACAGTCCCTTTTCATAGATAGTTCCTTAGATCCGAAAAGGTAGAAAACTATGTCTGAGAAAACCTCCTAGTCGCGATAGGCTAGGGTATTCCTTTTTCGTAAATAATCTATCCCAGCCCGAAAAAGGGGTAAACGTATACTGGGTAGATGTCTTTTCGCAGCCACTTTAATGAGATCAAAATGACAAGGGCCTCGAAAATCTTTTCATGTTTAGAGAGTCAGAAAAGAGCTGAAAGATGACTCCAAAATGACTTTTTCATGTTTTTACCGAGTCCGAAAAAGTATAAAATACAACTTGTTTCACCGTTGAAGTCGCGTAAAAACCTGTCGCTGCACACAAAGGCAAGTGTAAAATCCATTTTTGACAAAATATATCAAAATATTAATGAAAATTCCTTTTAAAACCTATTTTAGATTCCAAAAAGTTATAAATGGTCCCAAATGGTAAAAACAAAATTACTTTTACTATTTACCTCATTTGGAGAGCAGCAGTGGTCCATTTTGTGCAAACCTTCTGACGGCGATTGCGACAGATCTGGGCTACCATTCAGATTCTCGTTCATTCCAGGTAAGAGGCGCTTCCCTATACTCCATTTTAATCCATTTTTTCATAGTTTTCCATTGCTCATTAGATTTTTGTGAAAGATTTTTGTAATTTTAGGGCTCCACCCATTGGCGCGGGTATCGGGCATGGACCCACGCCAATGGCCTTTTTGATACAAAGGGCCCGCGCCAACTGGCCCGACTGTTAAGGAAACAGCCGCGCCAATGGCGCAATGCGGATTTCCATTTAAAAAATCCAAATAGCTAGTGATTTGAATGGATTTCCAAGCATAGCAGAGGTCTAATCAAGATTTTTTGACCATGTTAATGCAAGCAACCGAGTACAATGGTGATCAAATGGAAAGAGAGAGAGCATGGGGAAGAGGACGAACTAGCCATGGAGAATGAAACTTGTATGAACACTCTCAATAATTGTGGGCTTAAAAAGTTCTTCTTGACACCTTGCTTACGAGCTCAACCTGAGCTTCTACAATACCTGATTAGTATTTGGGATGAAAATGAACAAGTGTTCAAGCTGCGGGATCAAGTATTAGAACTGGAGGTTTCTGACGTATACTTCATAACCGGACTATCGCGCAGAGGTCCAGTGCCCATATTGACAGGGAGCAGACCATCTGGTGAAAAGATGGAGCAGGTAATGGCGAGGGTGTGCCCAAGGGCACGAACCGGATCAGGAAGCGGAAAGGTAGACATTCACACCATTGAGGATCTAGCACTCATAGTAGTGCTACACACCATTAAACGAGCTGCAGGATTGCAAGCTCCACATGAGGCGACCAAGGCCCAACTCATACTAGCCTCAGAGTGTATGAGTCCTACACTGTTTGACTGGGCTACAGCGATGACAGTCAACATGAAGAGACAACTCACGAAGTGCAAGCAAGCCAAACTGAAGTAGTTTGGCTACGGTTCTATCCTGGTATCGTTCATTCTGGAACGACTACTAATATTCCAGGGCCAAGGGGCCATAGTAGCTAAGCCGGTACCATGAGAGCCGAGAATGGCTCACTGGGCAGCACTGATGCCCAGAGCAGGAGGGGGCCAACAGGTGGCCGGAGTTTTTTGGGTGGCTGCGGCGTCAGTTGACCGTAGTCGAAGACTAGCCATATGCAGGGACCGATTTCACTGGTGATCCATATCTTCCACTCCCGGAGGGAGATGACTAGGATGAGGATTTGGGTAAGATCATCTATTTATTTTTGTGTTTTATGATTTTTTTCTTAATACATGTCCATTTCTAACAGCAGTTAAATGCATATGCAGATGTCGGCCCAGAGAGACCAGCTGGTATGTCTCCCATTTCACGGAGAACTCATCCCGCAGCTGACCCTCAGGCGGAGGGTGCCGAGGGAGGAGATTTGGTCTAGAACCTCGAGGGGATTGCCCAGGGGATTCCAGACTACGCCCGGATAGCAGATGTTCCACTAGCATACCAGAGACATACGGTGGGAGTGCCTAGTCGCCTCCATCATCTTCTGAGACGCTTAGTTCGTGTTGTGGCTTGTTATCATGAGCACCATGCAGATTAGAAACCTAGGGCTTTATTTCATGCATATTTTTTGAGAGACATGTCATCTCCGGATGTATTAAGATGAACATGTATATTTTGATTTATGTAATGCACACTATGTAAACATTTTGATATATATATATACATACATATTTTTGGATGGATCTCTTCACATGTGATGATTTTTTGTTTATAGATTGCGCAAATGTCTATCTAAAACAAAATTAGCTACTGCATCTGTTAATGTATTCATATGTCTAGGTATATGTTGATATGTAATATAGTCAAAGTTTCTTTCTAGCAGATGAATACGCAGATACAGACGTAAAATGGATGGATTTCTGACTGAATAGTGACCATTGAGCTGTAATACTACAAGTTGTGAGTCTAGATACACAAGTAATTCACGGATACCAAGGTTTACAGCCTCGGTTAATAATTCTAACACAGCACTATATTCCGCGATGTTATTTGTAGCGCGTCCCAGACACACACCTTGCAAGTTGACCAACTCACCAGCAGGATCGTAGATTACCCAGGCTGCCGAAGACAGATTCCTGGTACTGCGGGAGGCACCATCCGCGAAACCAACAAACGTATTGATGGACATCTGCACAATCAGGAAGACCCGATCAACAGAAAGATGTTTACAATGCACACCACACCACACATGCACACAAATGAAATAACACACTTATGTACACACACCACACCAAAAATCACTTCAAGCGTAGTATTTTTTCAAGTACAGCCCATTTCTGGGCTGCGCCAGCGGAACTCCTTCATAATCTATAAGCTCATAAGCCCCATTCTTCAAAACGCATTTTACTATGTAGGGCCCATCCCACATAGGTTGGAACTTGCTGGTCCAAAGCTTGTCATGTGCTTGATCGTATAAGAGGACAAGGTCCCCTTCGACAAAGGAACGTGGAGAAACTGATCGATCAAAGTGAGCTTTGACCCGCTTCTTTTGTGCTTCAATGACTAAAGCAGCCAAACAGCGGGTTTCATCTAATTGTTCCAGATACAAAAGACACTCTTCCTCAGCAGAAGTGTCGGGTATAAGTTCCACAGCTAATTTCAAAGAAGGAATCTCGCATTCAACTGGAAGAGTTGCTTCCAAACCATACACCAATTGAAATGGTGTGAATCCAGTTGCACTCTTTGCAGACGTCCGGTAGACCCATAGAGCTGAGAACAGTTGGAGGTGCCAATTGGATTTATGAATACCAACTATTCGTAGAAGCATAGTGACCAAAACCTTGTTCACAGCCTCAACCTGGCCATTTGCCTGAGGGTAATATGGCGTTGAGCTATCGTGGCGTAAGCCCAATCTTGAAGTCAGCTTGGCCATCATATAATCTCGGAAATGAGTACCATGGTCGGTAACGATGGCCTGAGGGACCCTGAAACATGCAATGATGTGGTTGAAGATGAATTGGGCAGTTGTCTTACCATCGGCCGCTAGTGTAGGCATCGCTTCGGCCCACTTCGTAAAGTAGTCTACAGCGACAATTATATACGCATGCCCCCCGGCCGAATGAGGGTTACACGTCATAAAATATACGCCCCATTTCGCAAAAGGGCCGATGATAATAACAGGATGCAAAGGGAGAGGCAGCGCGCGCATCTTGCGCTGAAAGACCTGGCACGTGTGACATTTACGGACTGCGACAATACAGTCTTTGAATATTGACGGCTAGAAGTATCCTGCTCGCAGAATTTTCTGGGCAGTGGCATATTCGGACATATGACCGCCACAAGCGCCACTGTGGCAGTCATTTAGGACCTTTTCAGCATCTTCCAAGGTTAGGCACCGACGGAGCACCGAATCTACTCCAACGCGGTATAAGGTATCTCCTACGATGCGGTAGGGTTGAGACTGATGCCGAATCCGACGTCGGGCATCTTTAGTCAACTCAGACCGAAATGTGGAGGTCTGAAGATACACAATTATGTCGCCGTACCAAGGGTTGCGAGTACTGATAAGGAAAAGAGTTTCGTCCAGGATATGATCCTCGGAGTGCGAAGGAGTGGAGTCTATTGGGAGTGAGCATATAAGATCCGCGAAAACCAGCGATTTGGTTGACTTAGCAGTAGTGAAATCTAAGTCAAACTCCTGGAGGATAACAATCCATTTGGAGTATTTTCCCCCCAGTAATTTTCGAGAGAGAATATACGTCATGGGGTTGCAATCCGAAACCACTGTTATCGTACGCAGCAGGATGTAGTGGCAAAAACGTTGCACGGCGTGTACTGCGGCTAACGCCAGCTTCTCGACATGAGCATAACGTGTTTCTGTGTCGAGAAGGTTCCGTGACAGATAATAAACGACATGTTCATTTCCATAATCGTCATCCTGCACCAGAACCATAGCTATGGTGCTAAACGCGGCGGCGAGATACAAAGTGAAATCGTGGTGATAATCAGGAGGACAAAGCAAAGGAGCATTAACCACTAATGTCTTAAGCTTCTCAAAGGATTCTTGAGCAATGTGGTCCCAATGGAAGGGAACGTTCTGCTTTAGAAGATGCATGAATCCTTTGGCCACCTCTGCGTAGTTCGGGATAAAGCATCGAAGGAAGTTAGCTTTTCCCTACAGACTCTGCAACTGATATAACGAGGAGGGTGATGGGAGATTGATGATAGCCTCGACCTTTAAAGGGTCAAGGCAAATTCCATCTTTGGAGACTATGAATCCCAAAAGATGGCCAGAATCCACGCAAAATACGCATTTATGAGGATTAAGCCTAATATTTTAGCGCCTACAGCGAAGGAAAATCTGGCGGAGGTGTTCAGGGTGGTCCTCTCGCCTAGCTGAGTGAGCTAACAAGTCGTCCAGATAAGGCTGAACGATATGGTGTATGTCATGAAAAGCGTAAGACATCGCTCGCTGGAAAGTGGCTCCAGCGTTCTTCAAGCCGAACGGGAGCTTTTTATAAGCAAATGTACCCCACGGACAGATTAATGCAGTCTTGTGCTGATCAGCAGGTAGAATGTTTATCTGATTGTACCCAGAAAAGTCGTCCATCAAGGAATAAATCTCACTTCCAGCACATTCATCGATGATTTGGTCTATGAATGGAGTGGGATAGTTATCCTTTGGATAGGCGCGATTAATATCGCGGTAATCAACACAGACCCTAAGAGTACCCTGCTTTTTATCGACAGGGACAATGTTTGAAACCCATTCTGTGAGGGGGATGGGATAAATAAAGCCCGCGTTCAGAAGTTTTTCGACTTCTGCCTTAATTGCGGCGGCTTTGCGAGGATGCACCGGGCGTAAGCATTGGCGCACGGGCTTCGCACCAGGGTAGGTTGGAATCTCATGCACTACGATACTGGGATCAATCCTAGGCATTTCCTCATAGGACCAAGCGAACACATCTCTGAATTCTTTGAAAAGATCAGTATAGACTTGAATCTCATCAGGAGAACAAGTCACTCCCACGTGTATGTTCTCAACGATCCCCGGTTTAACGGAGATGTTGATATGGATGGTTTGAGTGATATTACTCAGGTTTCCTTCCGAAAGAACCTCGTGCGTCAAAATGGGCATTTGGAGAGGTGGAGTGGGAACTTGAGATGCAAAACGCTCTAGACAATCTGACATTGCCCCTAGGCAGGGCATAAAGGAGGAACGATGATGTCCATCGCTCCAAGGCATCTCCTCATGAGACATTGTTTCAACAATGGCTTCATCAGAAGGAAAAATCTCTTTGAGAGGATCAGGTGAATCGGCATGACCGAGCCAGGGGGATTGAGAATAGATGTCTAAAGCCATGCTAAAAGGAGCATGCTGAGGAGGGGGAGGATCATATGTGGCGACAATTTCACAGTAGATAATCTCTACTGGAGTTAAGGGCATCGATTCTCCAAACTCAGTCACCTGCTCAGGCGTAGGGATGAGCCATGGGTCGTCAGACCTAGAGATCATGTTAACTTGAGCGATGTTCGGTGGTGGTGCGGGAAAAATACCCATGAGGACGGGGTCTTTGAAGAGACCGGGCCCCACACTGTCAGGGGGATTTGGGATCTGATCCACGTACGGAATGTTGTTCTCAGAGGTGGAGGTGAAGAAGGACAACTGATCCACCGTAACGATTTTGCCCTCGTGAGGGAACTTAATAAGTCGAAAGAGGGTGGATGGCACGCATAACATGGCATGAGTCCAGTTGCGGCCAAGAACTATATTGTAGTTGAGCTTAGCATCAACCACTTCTACTTCTACATTGACAGTCTTCCCCTGTAAAGTAATCGCTAGACTCTCAAGAACACCCAGGGGTTTGGATTCCTGACCATCGAATGCCTCTAGGGCATTGGGAAAGGATGAAAGGGTCGGAGAGCCAATGGCCTTCCAGCAAGCGGACGACATGACATAGGTAGAAGCACCTTCATCCACAACGGCCCTATGGATGTTAAGACCGTTGATCCCGACTTGAATAACAAGAGCGATCCGATGTGGAAGTCGGGGGGTGAAATTTTCTAAGTCAAAGGTGAGAACACTAGAATCGGCGGGATCGATTCCACCGATTGCAGATAATAAAGCTTTCCATTGTGAAGGACAACTTTGAAGAACTTCCAAAGCAGACATGGCAGATGGCACCTATGCCAGATCCTCAACAATACTGTAGTGCTGAGCAGCATGGGCGTTTGGATTGTAGGAAGACTTTCGTAGAACACCTTTAGAAGGTGGCTTCACAACGGGTTCAGCAGTACGCTTCTCAATTTCCAACGAACTAGAGACAGGTGGGGGAGGTGGACCATCCGCAACTGCCTTCCCCAGTGCCTGATGCGATTCGTTGTAATCCTTCAAATGTGTGGCGATAGAAATAGGTGCAGCGCCATTCATCATAAAGACTTGGGACCCAAATGGTGTAGATGGTGAAGGTTGTTCAACCATCTGGATCTGCTGAGACGGGAACGGTTCTTTAAGAACTTCCAGAGTCCCTTTGGAGCCTTTTAGAAGTTGACTAACCTCAGATCGTCGTGGAAAATCCTTATTATAATGATCTCCTTCACAAATGAGGCAGGGGTACTTCGGTTTGCGTTGGGAACCATCCTCAGTCCGAGGTTTGGAATCTGGCTTTGGGGCGTCGGATTTGGATTTACCTTTGCCCTTCTTCTTCCCTTTGGAGGCCTTCTCCATAGGATTGGCCTGAACGACATTAACCTCCGCAGTTTTTCCAGAATCGGTAGGGGCAGGAGGAGCAGAATTATTAGATGAGTTATACTTCTGCTTCCCATTCGAAGATTTCTTTGAATTCTGAGACACGGAACCAACAACACCATCCACCGTCGGGGTAGGTGGAGCTTTAGAGGTTCTGGACCACGGAGCATCAAGCAAGATATCATACAGCGTGCCGGATTGTGAATATACCAAATCCAGATATTGAGCACGCACTATGGCTTGTTCTTCAGTCACACACGCTCCCATAGCATTATCTTGGGCGATTTTGTTAACAAAGGAGGTGGTGAACCAATGAGTTAGCATCTGATCAGGTATATGAAACTTGATCAGCCTATGATGACGTCGCCACTCATGAATGTGATCGGAAATGTGGGTGGCTTTGTCCTGCTTCAAATAAGTCAGGAGATGCATCCCGGCTTCGTAGCGAACCGGTAACTGAAAATGAGTCAGAAAAGCCATGGCTAACGTATTGAAATCTTGAAAGATTCCATGGGATAATTCGATATACCACATAGCAACAGCGCCAGTCAAAGTGCGTTGGAAGAGGCGCAGACGGATTGAATCATCCACCCAAGAGTTGGATGAACACCAAAGATGGTAAGTCATCACATGAGCTTGGGGGTCCTCTCCAGCTTTTCCCTCAAACTTGGGGCAATCACCGGGCACCTTGGTAGGAACCAGAGGCCAATAAGGATTATGCAAAATTGGATCATTCGTTAATTTCGAAACATCCGGTAACTCCAAGGTAGCCAGAAATGGAAATGGCGGATTGGACGGCATACCTGGCCCTGGGTAAGGACCAGTACCTGTGCTCCATGTTGGTTGGGGATATCCTTGCCCCCATGGGTTTTTTCCAGCAGGATTCTGACCGTAGGGGGCATAGGTGGTATAACCAGCCTGATTCAATTGCTGGTAACTAGCGTACGGGGGTTGGTAACCAGAGTATGGACCCTGATTATGAGTCGGCCCTGTGTAAGCAGCATTTGGATTTGGCTGCTGAGTATAGGTGTAGTCGGGTTGTTGAGGACGATAGTTAGAACCTTGGGGCTGGCTATAATTCGGTCGGTATTGACCATGAGAATAGTAGCCACCTTGAGGTTGAGTGGGGTGCTGATAGGTGGAACCCTACGGAGCCTGATAATTTGGGTGCAGTGGTTGATTTGGCTGCGGCATCGAATAAGTCGGCTGCTAGGCAGGGTTGATAGGATGTGCAGGCTGGCCTGGTTGAGCAAGCTAACCTGGCTGAGCGGGTTGCCCTGGGTTAACAGGTTGACCCGGGTGAACAGGTTGTGCCGGTTGTGTAGGCTGACCTGGCTGTTGAGAGACACCAGGTTGGACCGGATGAACTAGTTGGCCTAGAGATGGAACACCAGGTTGTGCCGGATAGACCGGTTGGCCTGGTGGGGGAAAAGAGCTAGGTGGTGGATGGTAACCGGTTTGACCTACAGCAGGACCATAAGATGGTCCTGGCTGGTGTGCAACGTTTGGATTAACAGGATACTGAGGTTGCATGGGTTGGGAAGGTTGGACTTTCCCCCCAGGACCGTATACCGGCCCCGGTTGGTACCCCGGCTGAGGTTGCACAGGTTGACCAGAAGGGTTGTAATACTATCCTTGCGGACCGTACGACGGCCCTTGCTGGCCTACAGGATAGCCTTGAATGGGCTGGCCCTGCGGGTTATAAAGATAGCCAGGCTGGCTCGAAGGTTGCCCTTGCGGGTTGTAATACTGCCCAGCCTGGCCATACGGTAAACCTTGAGCATGAAGGTGAGCCTCTGGAGCAAGTAAACGTAACATGTTCTCGTGCTCATCGTATTGATATGGAAAAGCATACACGGGTGTACCATCCTATGCATAATGCGAAAAATAAGAGCGGTTGGGGTCTTGAGAGGTTTGTCCACCCTCGGGATTCGGCTGTTGTAGGGACAACCGATACTCCTCCGGAGAGATGTTCTCCGGCATAGCAGTCGCTATGTAGACGTCTTCGGGAGGCGGCACAGCCCTCGCAGAGGGTTCCATAATAGCGGGTGCAGACGCGGCCACACAGACAGTGGGCCGAACGGGTACAGAGGTGACGGGAGTCTGAGGAGACATCCCTAATGAAGGAACCACCGGCGTCATAGAAGGAGCTGATACCCCCATAGAGGCTGCGGCAGCGATAATCTGACCCAAGGATCTATACCCTGCTGGTAATGAGGGACTGGGTGATGACATAACAGCTGGTTTAGGGTTGTCTCCTGGAAATAATCTCCAAGGAAATAACTGGTAATCCTCACCGGACGTGGGGATTTCCTCGTTGGATTCACTCATGATTGAGCCTGCAGCTAGATCTCGTAATAGACGGCGAGGACTAGGAGGAAAAACAGCAGCTATAAAAGGCGAACCCGATGTAAGAGAAAGGAACTCTGCCCCTACTCTTAATTCAGACCAAGGGTCGGAAAAGGGCCAATTGAACTCAACTGGTCCCCCAAAGGGTTGCTCAGCAAGAACCGGTCCCCCGTCAGGAAACTCGGAAACAATGGGCTGCTGAGGTTCAACAGAGGGTTGTGAATCCTCTGATGAATTGTCCGTATAAGGGCTACTAGTAGACGAAACCGAGGGTTCCGCCACTGTGGTAGTAACAATAAGAGAAAAGATCAAACACACACACGGGCTGAAAAAGAGTCAAGACACACAATCAAACGGCCAACAAGAAAAATTTAGCAGGGCATGTGATCGCGGGTGATTAATTTTTACCACATTGAAAAAAAGGAAACTTCACCGTTTCATGTTTTAAGAGTCAAGAAACGGCTGAAAGTTGACTCTATCTCTTTCAGTTTTGAAGCAAGCGTGAAAGGACAAGCGCTTGGTGATCCTTTCAAATTTAAAGAGTCAGAAAAGATCAAATGACTACTCAGGGATACTAGGTAGAGGGTGTACCAAATAACCGTGAACTGCAATATACACCTTGGTTTCAAAATGAAAGAGAAATCAACCAAGGACTTTCCGTACGTGCAGGCAATCTCCCTGAATGCTGTGTCCGGTGTATCACGGGTATAGGGCGGCAGACTCGGCTTCCTATGGATAAAGGATTGAAACCTAGTGGGGTCTCCCTTTATATAAGTGACGGTATGGGGAGCACAAGTCCGTACTAGCGCTGTCTAAAGCCAAGAGGCGAATGACAGCTACTAGGTTTTAAGACGCCAGGACACGTCTCTAGCCTAGACCTCTAAATGTGTTTCGTTAGATTTCAATGCTGCCTTAGTGTAAATTGAGTAAATTTTTAATTTTATCTTCAATTACGTTTCAATTTTTAGGCCCTAGCGAATGTAATGTCTCAAAATCTCCTAAATGCACTCTATATGCCACAGTATATCATTTCATTCGATGAAAGATATTTATGAGAGAGTTGAGAGCTTTTCATACAATAACGAAATGAACAGAAAACAACCAATGACGTCTCTAATGTAGCTAATTAAAACTAAAAAGCTTTTCGTTCAAGTTTACCAATCACTAATAACACCGAAAAGATCTAATTCACATTAACTAATGAAAAGCAAAAGATTTTTTTATTTTTTTATTTATTTTTCCAGAGCAAAGTGCGCTAAAAAATGAAAACTAATGCAAAGGAGATTCGAGAAATGATGATAAGAGAGCAAAAACAAACAAATTTCACTCAATAGCAAACACAATCAGACCTCAAATCGACCAATAGTCCCTCAAAACCAAGAAATTCCCAAAGACACAAATGAGCCGTGTAATCTAGGCCCAAAATGAGACAAAGCGAAATTTGAATGAAGGAGGAGTCAATCACTCAAATAGCGCAATAAACCAATAAAAAACTGTCAAATGAATGCAGGGAAGCAATCACAAGGTTGACTGAACCGATGGAAACCGAAAACTCCCAAGGAAGGCTCGACACACCATAGCACCTAGATGACCTAGGGCTAGAATGCAAAAATCGATGGAAATGGGCAAAAAACCAAAGGACGAAGGTAAGAGTCAGTCAATCAAGGCTCCAAAACACTCAAGCAGTCAAAAAAATGAAACCTAAATCAGAGATCAGGCTCAGAAAGCTCAAAATCAAGAAAACCCTAGTAGTCTCCAGCACTGGCGCGACTGTCAGGCTGAAACTAGCGCCATATCAGAATTAGCGCGGGTAATACGTTGACAACTAGCGCCAATTGGCGCGACTGTCACGCTAAAAAACACGCCAGTCAAGTTTTCTATGCTAAAATAAAAAATAAGCAATCCAAGATCAGACCAGTGATGTTCGGAGTTTTCAAAAACCCAAATTCACAGAAAGAACCAGCCCAAAAGAGCTGATCAAGCAAGCATAATCAAGAATCAACCGAAGAGACAAGACAATGCTCCAAGTGCTCAGTTTACAAACTAAACCGGAGATTGACTGAAGCAACTTTGATCTACTTCACAATTGCAGAGCAAAAGCGTTTCGAAGGCTATCTGGCCAACTTCAAGCTTCATCTATAGCTCATAAAACGAACGACAACAAACTAACGATCTCCCCAGTGGAGTCGCCAATTTGTTGTGGAGGTAAATCCCCTCTGCGGACAGAGGCGATCCCTACTAGCCCACGGGTCTAGCAACAATCATTCACGCTATAGCGTAGGTTCCTAATTGCAAATAAACCACCTAGCGATGAAGGCTTACCTGGAGTCCAACGCTGTTGCTTGTAGAAGAGGTAGCGCTCCCGTTCCTTAGCCTTGGCAGATCACGATCCCCACGATCTCCGTGATGGACACCTGCACATGCGAGAAACAAAACAAACGCAAGCGTAAAATCCAGTAGATGCAACTATATGTCAGTCAGAAAGGACATAACTCATCATTATAAACAAAAACAAGAGTGGAACCATAACCAATAGTCGTTTATTATTAATCAATCAAAGGAAGAATACAACCATAGTTCTGACGCTGAATTCTCCTTCAGAGGGTCGCCAGCAGAACACGTCTCGAAAAGCCTGTCAAGGATGGGACAAACCTCTCTCTTCAGATCTTGACAATAGTCTCCTTGCTTGGATTTGGCCTTAAGGGAGTTATGGAGGCTCTTGCAGCATAAGGCTCTTAGGAATTTGGGAACTTGAAGACTAGCTTGCCATGGAGATGGGCAAGCTTTTATAGATGGAGGAAGGGGAGTTGGAATCCCTATAATCATGGGATTGGCCCTATCATTAAGGAAGCTTCCATGAGAGGTGGCAAACCACTTCCTCTCTATGGAAATCTGTAGCCAAACCTCCCAACTCAAGATAGATAGCAGTCCAGGAATTTGTTAGGATGAAACTTCCGCCATTTATTTTTTAAAAACACTCCTTAAATTGGCTGGCGCGAGTGCAACTCTGGGACAGAGTGCCAATTGGCGCGACCTCTTTGAAGGATTTTCCCCATTGGCGCGGGTGATGAACTGGCTGCCCGCGTCAATGCAAAAAGGGGTGTTTTTAGGGTTTTTCAGCAGGAGATGTCTTCAGGGGGATGAAATTACATGTTCAGGGGAATGCCATGAAAGTATTTTCAAGTTATGTCACTGCTCACAGGTCACAAAATGAGCCCTCCAATGTGCGAGACGGGGATTGCAGGGACGGTGACAAATTGCTGTGTAACAACAATTTAAGGAAAAACTTGAGAAAATTCAAAGCAAATACAAAGAGAGGCATGACAAACACTGGGTTGATCAAAAGTTTCAAGAGGGATATGAGGTATGGTTGCACATTAGCAAAGAAAGGATGCAACGGGAAGGTAAAAAACTCAAACACATTCACTATGGTCCTTTCAAGATCATAAAAAAAGTTGGTAATAATGCATTCCAACTTGATTTTCCTTCTTACATGCAAATGTATTCAGTTGTTAATGTTGAAAACCTACGCTTGTATGAGCCTCTTTTGATCCATGATCAAGGAAGTGATGTTAAACTACCTTCTATTGAAGATTTCTCGCTAGAATTTCTTGATGAGCTCAAAGAAGATACAATTATTGATAGGAGGACAAGAGCATCAAAGAGGGGAAGTGTTGAATACCTTCAAGTTGGGCTCAAAGGAACTAAACCAAGCAAGGAAAAATGGATGGAGATTGGAAAGGTAAGGGAGTTGTACCCTCATCTATTGAACAGGTAATCAAGTATTTTGGGGTCCAAAAGCTTCCCAATGGGGGGAATGATCTAGAGTTCATAAATTTTACTCAAAATTCAAAGTTACAAGATTGGATTGAAACTAGGATGGTTCTGTAAATCTCGTCTTCCTGATTCCGGTGTCGCAAATGGTTCGAAAAACCGATGTCGTATGAGGAGGATATTGCATTCTGATCAAATATGGCAGAAACAAGAGTTATGGAGATGTGATTATTTCAATAGATAACAAGTATCAGAGTGAAGGATGAACGGTGGTGATTATATCGCAAAAGCAACAGTGGGAGATCAATGGGAGAGATCTCATCGCAATTGAGAAACATTGCACATCGCACAGAACAGAGTTTACCATTAAAGAGTTTCGCAAGTTAAATTATATAACTCGTGATGCGACGAGGAGGACCACGTGTCGGCGGAGGTCCGATCAGTATCGCACTTCGAAAGCGATACAGTTTAGTTTTTAAAGGTAAATGTGTGGGAGGCCGATACGAGATAAGTCGAACTTTCGAAATATGTGATGGGACATTTCCATCGCAACTTTGCATCAATGGATATATTGTTAAATCATTAAAGTTATTTGTTAAACCATGCGATCTACGAAATTGTATGTTTCCTGATATGCGATGTCGCATACTCTGCGATCTGTGATATGTTTGAATGCGATATTGCGACATTGCCTGGGTTCTAAGTAATATGGTCGTTGTGTGTTAAATATTCTATGTGGGCCACGGTCAGAGCCTAACTGACGTCAACAAACCACAGTCCACATTCAACTGGAGTCATGAGCGGAGGTTTCGCTAACGGTCAAGACATTATCGGTTGGGGTCCGCATGTGGCCATCACCCTAACCATAACATTAATTGCGCGGATTTATTGGTGGAGCAGATAGGGGCATACCAAATTTGGCGGTCAGCCCTAATTTAACTCCAGTTAACTAGAGTTCTCCACATTTAGTGGAGTTTCCCTAAGAGATGTTGGGAAAAAGTGTAAGAGGCTCAATTTTCGACCATTCTGAGTGAATGAAGAGTCATTATTGACTAATTGGAGCATTCTGAAGCCATTGGTGTAGAGAACACAACCATTAGAGCATAATGAAAGATGGACAAACCATTGGGAGCTGGACTAGCAGATGTAGCACAAGAGGGGTGAACTGCTTCATCATGTCTGCAGTGTAAATTTCATGTGGTGACTTATTTCTCTATTTTACACTGCTTTTCGGTGTTATTTATGCTTATTTTATGCTTCGAATTAACTAAAGTTCATCTATAATTCATGGAAAAACTCCTTAATCCTTATGCAAACTAAGGAACCAATTATACACATGTTTTTAAAACTGAAAGACACTTAGCACAAAAAAACTAATATAGTCATTTCAGATCAATCATGCACTTCATAGAAATATGGGGGATTGTTGGTAGAAAGTAATATGGAACTAGACTATACCTATGAAGATTATTCTCTTTAGATGGCTTGCCTAGAAGAATCGAATACTCATGTGGGATAACTTGTACAAGTGTGGTTTCAGTGGCTCGGGTCGTTATTTTTGCAGGGATTCAATAAAGCATGTTCTCCATATATTTCTCCAATGTCCATCTGCTATTGCAATTTTGATTTGGTCTCTTCATGTATTTCATTTGAATTCTAGATGGTCCTTTCAATTGGTGGAAGAGTGTCTTAAGTGATGGTTTCGATGGTGTGGTCGACATAGGATGCTACCTTTATTTATTATATGGGAAATTTTGCGTGCGAGAAACATTTAATTTTTAAGGTCGTCCTTTGGATATTGGTTGCACCTGCACTTGTGTTTGTGTTCTTTACCATATGTGTAGAATCATTCTAAGGTAATAAAGCCCCAAAATTTGTTAAATGATAAGCAAGTCAATCTTCAGACTGGATATTTCAAGGGTGCTTCCCAGCGAGGACAATGTGGTTGGAGGGTTGTCATTAGGGAAAGTGCCACTGTTGAATCTCATTTATATTGGTTTGGGGTCTGCGGTACAAACACCCGAGCTAACATATGATTAGCTTGTGGGGTTGTTCTACAACATCAAGGGACTTCATATTGAAAATATTTCTATTATGGGCGATGCAAGAGTTATCATTGATTGGATCAATGGTTGGGAAAATCTTTCCTTCCCCAATTTGAAAAATTGGATTCTTTGTGTAGAGAATATGAAGAAATCATTTATTAGCATCTCTTTTGATCATGTCTTCAGGGATTTCAGCATAATGGTAGACAACTTTCAAAAAGAGGACTATCGAGTGCCCAGATTTTTTTCAATTATGTTCTTGGCATAATGGTGAATTAGACTCTTTGGGTAATTTTATTCTGGGTGGGATGTAAATTCTTGTAGATATTAGACTATTTGCTTATTAGAGACGGACAATTTTGGAGTGTCTCATTCTAAGATAGTTTATGTTTTTGGTAATTTTTTGTGTATTAAGGAATAATAGTGCATGTTAGACCTATAATGAGGATCTCATGTACATAATCACTGGACTTTTTGTGACTATTTATGAAATACTTGGTTTAGATGATTAAGATGCATCCTCTACTATGTACTAGTTTCTTCATTTAATATGATATTGATATTCCAATAATTTTTTTTAAAATATTCAAATTAATTTTTTATGATATTGATATTCCAACAATTTTTTAAATTATTCATATTAATTTTTTATTTTTAATGATTATCATACTGCATTCAAATATAGTCCATAAAAACTTTAATAAATAAAATATTATAACTAGAAGGGAAATTTATAAAAAATGTGAAAATAAAGATCAAATCCTGAGTGAAATTGATGCTAGCAAATTGTTTAGACGCATGCTTTTGGAGAGTGAATGTGCCGC
The DNA here is from genome assembly GCA_034641835.2 of Pinus albicaulis. Classification (NCBI taxonomy): domain Eukaryota; kingdom Viridiplantae; phylum Streptophyta; class Pinopsida; order Pinales; family Pinaceae; genus Pinus; species Pinus albicaulis. Next base: position 827,272,126 of record CM076582.1, on the reverse strand, counting down.
GAAACTAAAGCGTATAATTTAGTGTAATTGTGCTGCGAAATTAAAGGGGGTAATTTTTACCAGAAAAATAAAAAGGAGAAGGATAAGATCAACTGTTTTTTCCTGTGATCAAAATTAATTAAGAAAATAAATGAAAAGTAAATTTTTGGAAATTTTTTTTTTTTTTTTTTTCCAAAACCGAAAGAGTTTTTTTTGGAAATTTGGTTTGGAATTTTCGGTTTTTTTTAATGGGTTGAATTTATTTGTTGAATTTATTTCTATCAAAGTTTTTGTTTTTGCTTCATTCATTTTTCTTAAAATTAACTATATATATGCTTTTGAAAAATAAATAAATAAACATAATTTTACTATAAAATTGAAATTAGCCACATTTATAATTTTTTTTTTTTCTAATTTGGTTTAATCTATTAATATGGAACATAATATACAGAGCAAGATTCACTTCCGTGGTTGCAAAACTATCCAATTTCGAAGCGAAGCATAATAAAAAAAACATAGTATAGGCCGCCCAGAACCGGGAAACCGACCCAAAAAGTGTTGCCCTTAAACGGGAAACCAACATACAGAAAGTGTCCCAAAAAACTGAATTTGCAGAAGAAACTATTACTGCGAAGATTAATACATTCAATGTGTCCTAACTTGCAACAATTCATTGACAAAAATCCCAAAAAAAGAGGAAGAAGGCCTGTCATCAGGCTAGTTGTCAATGTGGGGAGGAATCTCTTCCACAATTGGGCAACTGTAGTCATCCTTCATGTAGTCCTCATCTTTTTTGGAATGTTGGGCTGAGTTCTCAGACGAGGAGGGAGAGCTTGTATTCTTCAAATCCTTATCCACACGCGCTGAGCTGCCGTTGCCTGTCCCTGCGCTGCTAGAAGTCTACGAGCGAGATTTAACTATGAGAGCTACAGATTTTCTGGTAACCGGAGGAGGCATAAAAGAAATGGTAGACTTCCTTCTGCGTTTTTTGGAACTAGAGGTGAAGCCACCAGACTACTCCTCCTGAAACCTACTGAAATTGTCATTGTGACTCACGACTTATCCATGGTGTTGTTGAAGAGGAAGCGGGCTTCATTGCTGGCCGAAGGCTGGTAGGTGCAGTCGTCATGCACAGAGTGGGGCGGACGAGAGCCACCACCACCCCTTCCACCACCCCCCCTTCCACTGCCACCCCTTCTGCACCTCATACGGTGCCGACGCGGCATTCTTTGCTTGCTAAAGGCGGAGAGATAGCGCCGAGAGTTTGAGCTAGGACACATAGACACAGAGTGAGATGAGAGGGAAGCAGAGCGGGTGGATGAAGAGGGTTGAGCAAAGAGCTGAGACGAATTCCAAGTGGTGATCACTGGCGAAGACGGAGAATGGAAGCTATGAAGAGCCAAAGCACCAGCTTCGCTGCGAGGAGATGGAGGCTCGCTACTCTGGTGGACTGGGAGGCAAAACGGAGACATAAGTGAAGCGGTGCACTGGAGCTTAGAAGTCGAGGCAAAGGAATGACGAACAGGGAGACGCGTCTCCATTGAATGCATCGAGCAGCGAGAGTAAATGCTGAGCGAGCGAATGTGGAGTGCAGAACACGTTATCTGGAGGGCCTTTAAGGCGAAGGCACTATGATCAGGTGCAAGCAGGTGGCCTGGCTAGATGTCTCCATCGAGGCCAGCCACCATCAAACCATTAACAATCACCCGCATCCGGACCACATTTACAATTTATTAAGAAGATACATTTACAGTTTATTAAGAAGGTTTAGACATTAATCTATTCTGATTAATTATTGAATAAAAATTATATATCTTGAAATTCAGAATTCACCATCAAATTAAATAATTATTTTAACAAATTAAAATGTTGATATTTTATTTTAATTTTAAAATAAAATGATTAATTACATATATCCACAATTTCACTTACAATTACAATTAAAATCCTAATCCTTCGTAGATAGATTGATGGAGGTCAATCAACCAATCGAGAATTAAAAAACAGCATGTTACAGCGTTGCTCCTGGATGATAACTGTAAATATCCCTTGATGAATTAGAAATATAGGAGTGCACCTTCATATTATATTTTATTTTAACAAAATAAAACCTTCATATTTTATTTACATTTTAAAATCTCTGAATGAGTAAAGATGGATTAATTACATATATTCATGCCCCTGATACCCACAATTTCACTTACCAATAGAATCCTAATCCTTAGTGGATGGATTGATGGAGGGTAATACAAATGCATATTTCACCGCATCAAGAATAGAGAAACAGCTTGTTACAGCATTGCTACTGGATGATAACTGTAAATATCCCTCGATGAATTAGAAATATAGGAGTGAACTACTGCCTGTATATCTGAAGCTGTCCTCCGCAGAAGCAGGTACAGGCCGCGCGCTAAAGAAGAGAGTCGCATAAGCGTTACCGGTATGTTCCTGCACGAAGGAATGCATAATGCCAAAGAGGAGAGAAGGTCGAGGACGTCTGCAAACATTCTTTTTTTTTTTCTCCGGTGATTGTCCAGAGCATTCTCTGTCCCAAGGGGTGGGTGGGTTAAGTGGATTTTTTGAGCTATGAATAGAAGCTTGATCTTGATAAATGTAAAGCGAATTGAACTCGCATCCTCAAAAATTGGAGCTTGACTTTAATGGACCCAAGAATAAAAGCCTGACCTTGATGGATCCAAAAGAATTGAACTAGCAACCGTCCAGAGCATTCTCAGTCCGAAGGGGTGGGTGAGTTAAGTTGATTTTCTGAGGGATTCAAAGAGAATTGAACTCACAAATTCAGTAATTATTGGAGCTTGATTTTCATGGAGTCAAGAATAGAAGCCTGATCTTGATAAATTTAAAGAGAGTTGAACTCACATCCTCAAAAATTAGAACTTGACTTCGATGGATTTAAAAATATAAACCTGAACTTGATGGATCCAAAAAGCATTGAACCAAAAACTTAGACTCTCCATTTTGAGGAATGGAAAAGAATTAAACTCACAACCTCAATAACTTGAATGGATCCCCAAAAAAATACGCCCAGAACAACAACGCTCAGACGATTATGAATGGATCCCGAAAAAAAATCACGCCCAGAACAACAACACTCAGACGATTATCTTGCTTTCTTTACGGCCTTGAAACGGATCTCTATCCTCCCAACATTGACTGGTACCTCTCCGGTGCAAAGAGACGCATCCCCTGCTTTATAAAATCTTAAACATTGACCAAGCAACCATTTAAAAATCTTCTTGATAGCATCCAACTTCAAAATTATTAAATAGAATCTCCCCGACCCTACATTAATCGAATCTGCACATTACTTAACATGATATGATCGAATATGGAAAGAGAAATTAATTTTAATTTAAAAATAAAAATAAAAAACGATGATAAATAATGTTTCGGCCCCATTGCTCGCCATTTTCTACACCTATCTTTCTATACCAATTACAAATCATTTTCTACATCTATCTTTCTATGCCAACTGGAAATCATTTTCTACAGTAGTACACTTAAGTAACTTTCATATTTAAATCTCTTTTCAAAAGTATTCTTAATTTTAGTGGCTGGAAATATATTATATTTCAGTTGTGAAATCAGTATACAAATTAACTATTAATTATAATTGTAGATGGGTCAAAAATATTCTTAATTTTAGTGGCTGGAAATTTATTATATTTCAGTTGTGAAATCAGTATACAAATTAACTATTAATTATAATTGTAGATGGGTATTATTTTTATTTATAAAAAAAAAAAGTAGTAGTAGTATTATGTTATGTTGGTGGTTTATAAAGGGTAGTAAAAGTGTTTTTGGATTTTTAAAGTGGTTTTTAAATATAAATAATAAATTTAAGTTATTAAATTTATATAATATGATTAACTTAATTTTTTTTAGAGTTTTGAATTTACTTATATATTTACAAGTATATTTCAATAACTATATTTTTAAGTCATATTCTAATTAAAAATAGTTAAAATGATAAATTTGAGTTGTTAAAATATATAGAGTATTCAAATTATATATATATATATATATATATATATATATAGAAATAAATTTAAATAACTAAAAATAATGATGTTATCAAAATTTGTATTGTTGAATTTTAAGTAAGAAAACACAAAAACATATAATAATTAGACATCCCCTATGTATCATGAAATTTTCACTATTTAAAATTTCTTACCTATATATAAGTCACTATAGAATAATTTTGAAATTAACAAAAAAAAATTCAAATATGTTTCAAAAGAGAGAAAAATGAGAATGTTTTCATACATTCACTAGACTATGAAATCTCTTGAATCTTTTTTGTTTATTGAGCTAGTCAATACGATAATCCTGAGTATGATGTGGGAGTCATTCTTCACGTCAATACCTCTCATTATTTCATTTTTGGTCTAATGGACATCCATGACTCAACACAAAGGCTGAATTTGAGCTTTATCAACCCTATTCTATCTTGACATATCAAAATAGAAAATCTTTGGGAATTCTAAAACCATCATTTGAATGGGCAAATATTTTAATAATATAACGTTTTAGGCATTGTTGTGTGGATATATAGGATTACATCAAAACTTTAGAATCAAATCCTTTTCTCATATATTAGGAAGCTAAAAGCTAATGGGCTCTCTAAAGAAACAATGTTCCTCTGCACGGAAGATTTTTTTGGGAAAATTGCATGATTCAAGATATAGATAGCTAAAAGCTAAAGCTAATGGGTTCTCTGCAAAGAAGATTTTTTTAGAAAATTGCATGATTCAAGACTATATAAATCAAGATATATGATCAGTGTTTCATTTTAATAAAAAAATGGTAAAATTAAAAAACTTTTTAGAAGAAAAAAGAAATTATTATATATATATATATATATACTGAAATCTCTTCTATATAAACTGAAATTTCACTAAACAACACAAAGGCTGAATCTATAGCTTTATCAAATTTTTTTTTGAAATTGCATGATTCAAGATATCTCCATTTGTAATCTTCTTTTTATGGTTTATTTTAATTGTCTAAATAATTGAAGTATATTAAAATTCTAGATGACACATACTTATAGCATGCAAATAATAATAATAATAATAATAATAATAATAATAGATTTTTTATCTTTATATTATTTTTATTTTTTTGGACTAGATAAATCTAGATATATGATCAACCGTCAATTTTAATTAAAAATAGTAAAATAAAATAATCTTTTAGAAAATAATGAAATTATATATATATATATATATATAAACTGAAATTTCACAAACCTAAGAAATCTCTTGAATATTTTTGTTTATTGAGTTAGTCAATACTATAATTCTGAGTATGATGTGGGAGTGATTCTTCACATCAATACTTCTCATTATTTTCATTTTGTGCTCAATACTATAATTCTGAGTATGATGTGGGAGTGATTCTTCACATCAATACTTTTCATTATTTTCATTTTGCAATTTTATCAAATTTTTTGGGAAAATTGCATGATTCAAGATATCTTTCTTTTTTTAATGTTCTTTTTTTGGGTTATTTTAATTGTCTAACAAGTTGAAGTATATTAAAATTCTAAATTGTTAGAATATGTAATTCCTACTTGTTTTCAGTTGTGATTCTTTCTATGTATAGAGTTTATTCCTATTCAATAGGATTTAGCTAAACCTAGGTTCCTAGTTTGGTGTGAGGTTGAGATATTCTCTCAACCAACTTATTGTGCGTCCAAGATAGCTTCCCTGTATTGAGACAATAAATCATGTATATATGTAACTCTATTTGAATAATATAATACAGTGTGTATCTCAGTTTTCATCTTGGTATCAGAGCCTATATAGGGCTGGACCTTGGCCCCTCCTAGGATGAGGGAAATAAGAAAATATATTATTTCATTTTAGTATTTTAAGCTTGTCTATTGATCAAGGTTCTGAAGAGTGGAGAGAGTAAGCCGAACGAGTGCACCCTATGAAAAGACTACATGGTGGTGATATGGAATACTACATGTTGGTTAAATAAGGTTGTTTGAAGCCTGTCGTGGCAATGGAACACGCACGCGATGCTGGCAAGCTCTTGGAAGAGCGTTTTGGAAGAGAGTGCTCGGTGGAGCGTTGACCAGGGCTAGTGGCTGATACGCCACAACCTTCTTCGTGGAGTCTCAAATTAATCAATACTTTTCGTAGATCGATTATTTGTTTTTTTTATGGCGATTTTATTGATAGAGGTTTTTACTCTATGAAGACTTTCTTGTTGTTTATTGTGTTGAAGGTTCGATATCCTCATCGAATCACAGATACCCGAGCGTGATGTAATTACGGTGAGGTTGTACCCTTAATTTCATTCGAAACTAGATATTATCGGTGATCAGGTGATCATGTCCTAAGTTGAAAAAATGCTCAAAATTGGAATTTCTCAAAATTGGTTGAAACCAGAACGACCAGATAGGCCTCATCGATACGATCCTGGTGCCATGAACGGCACTCACATCCGACACTGTATGTGAAAGTTATGCAGGTTTGAAGTTTACAGTAACCTTCAAAAAATCAGTTTGACCAGATTTGACTTTCACTTTGAAAATATTAAAAAAAGAATATTCCAAGGAATATTCCAGAAATATTCCTCGAAATATTCCCCAAGGGCGAATCAGTGGTCGACAAGTGTCAGTTTTTAGTTGGATGATCGGTTAACTTGGAAATTTTTTGACCAATAATAAGCTGCCAGGTCGGGAAAATTTGGCATGTTAAAAATATTTTTGTAAGTCTGTGAGTTTGAACCCCGGACCTCCCGCCAACTAACACACACGCCTATCGTTAGGCCACAACGTTGGTTCTTAATATAAATGGAATCCACGTTTTATTTAAATGTGTTAAAAAAGTTGGGTGGCGGAAAAAGGGGGCCAGCCCCCTACATACCACATACTCCATACGACCCAGAGCTGAAGACCGGGAGCTAACACCATTGGCGAATTTTTTTTAATGTGGTTTAATTAACCACTAAAATGTGGCTTAGCCACTAATCTCGTTGCTTAGCGCACAAAATGCGCTTATTGTTAAAACATGCTTATCCACTAATTAACACAATGTTAAGTTAAGCTAATCCCTGCTTAAGGTTTGGCAGAATTTATGGAGGGTGCGCCATTTTTGGCGGGATTGGCCAGAATGGTCGAGCTAACTGGAGTTAGCCCAAATTTGGTGGAGTTTTTTTTGGCAAGATTGAGCAAATACTGTTTTGGTCATAAATTTCAGAATATTTAACCTTTTTGGATGAAATTTTAGTCAATTTCGACTATTATGAGCATTCCAGAGCCAGTGGGATAGGTTGTGGAGCCAATAGAGTTGATCTTCAGGTACTTTTTCTTCAGGGAAACTTGAAGAGCCATCAGGGCCTAGAGGGAATTGGAGCTATTTTGGGCTATACTTAATCATTTGAGGTGAAACAAAAGCCAATTTATACAGATTTCTATGTTCTGAATTCATTTTCACATCTGGTTTGGTCTGTTTAGGCCTTCTTCTCACTATATTACCAATTTTAGCATCATAATATGTCAAGGACATGCCCATTGGGAGCCTTGGACTCGGCAGATGTAGCCCAGGAGGGGTGAACTTCCTCATGATGTTGTTGTGTGTTTATGCTGAAATTATTCTGCAATGTATTTCAGATTCAAGTTGTTAAACAGTAAATTTAAACAACATACCCTCACACTTAAATTCATAAACAGTTACAAAGAACACTTTGTCTTACTTGCAAGATCTTACAAACACTTTGCACACTTAATTTAATGGAAATGAATACTTTGAACAACAATACAGACACTTTCATTTTCAGATCAGTTGGTATCGGAGCTAAGGATTAGAGCCTTAGAAGCTAGAGTTTTACTCAGCAATTGTTTTGTGCAAAGATATAGTTGATTGTTTGCAAGTTTTGATGCTTACTAGGCTTAAACTCAAGAGAGGTGAAGGAAACTTGGTTAGTGAACAAACTAATCCACAACCAAGAAGGGTCAGAGAGCCACCTCCAAGAGCCATAGGAGCAGCTTCAAGCATGTCTTCAAGAGAAGGAGAAGCTCCTGAAGATATGGATCCCAAAGAAGAAAAACGGGTATTCCGAAAAGCTTTCCTAGACATGACAGAGATGGTAAGGATACTCTACCAAGAAAGGAATGACAGGCTTGTCGGAGAAGGGTCTAAAAACCAGAAAGAAGGAGAGGGTTCTTTAGGAGGAAAGAAAAGTGATGACAATTCAAAGAAAGGACACGGAGGAAATGGTGATCCACCATCCCCATATTCATGCTCTTCCTCTACATCGTCATCCTCAACTTCGGTGAATCAATCTCACAAATCTAAAACCATTGGTAAGAGTCCATTTTTAAAGCTTGATGTTAAATTTGAGTTACCTATGTTTAACGGTGAATTCAATGCAAAGAAACTTGACAATTGGATAAGACAGTTGGAAGTTTACTTGAGGATACAAAACCTTCATGAAGAGGACACTAAGATTCAGTTGGCCTCTTTAAGAATGGAAGGAGCAGCATTTGTATGGTGGGAAGCCAAGACCAAGGATGAAATTAAAAAACATGGTGAGATCACTTTATCATGGGCTGAATTTATTTCCACAATTAAGCAGCAATTTTATCCATTATCTCATTTAAAAAAGGCTATCATGAATTGGCAAAGTTTTAGACAACTTAAAGGACAAAGTGTTCAAGATTACACTCAAGAGTTTAGAAGAAGGGCTTTGTTGTTAGGAATTGATTTGCATAGTCAAGATACGTTGTTGAAATATATAGGTGGTTTACACACTTATCTTATACATACTATCCTTATGTTCAATCCTACTAGTCTAGACGAAGTTTGTGTGCAAGCTACGCATTTAGAGGCTAGAGTTAAACAATCTTTTGATGGGAATATGGAGAGTGAATTCAAAGGCAAAGGGAGGAAAAGAAATGAAAACTCTAGGAAAGAAAAAGGAAAGTTCTTTCGTAAAAACTGTTCCAAAACAAGCCACGATGAAGACCATTGCTGGAAACTTCATCCGGGGCTGAAACTAGAGAAATTTAAAAATAAAGATAAGGCCAAAGAAAAGGGAAAAACTGTTGGAACTGTTGAACAAGACTTAGGGTCTGAATCAGGTGACGAAACAAAAATCATAGCCATGGTACTAAAGAACATTAAGGGGAAAGAGGTTGTAAATGAAACAAATCCCAGTTCTAGCACTTTAAACTGTCACATAGAAGCTCAAAATGAAAAGAGGAGGATAGAGCTGTTTCATGTGAGGATAATAGCCAAACACACAAAGATAGACACACTATTTGATAGTGGGTCTCAAGAAAATCTCATCTCAGAAGTCTTAGTCAAGAAGCTGAAACTTGAGACCATTCCTCATCCAAAGCCATATACACTTGGATGGATTTGCAAGGATGCTAATTTACAAGTCTGAAGAAAGTGCATGCTGCGCTTCGCCATAACAACTCATTATGTTGATTGGGTTGAATTAGATGTGGTACCTCTTGACATTACAGGTGTTGTGTTTTGTAGTCCGTATTTATATGACAGAAAGGCGATCTTCCATTGCCATGAGAACAGGTATCATCTGTTCAAGGATGGAAAAGACTTTATTGTGAGAGCACATCGAAAGAAGCTAGAATCTTCTTTAGTACATGCAGGGAAATTGAAAAGGCTTGTCGATGCAAGTCAAAATTTGACTTTGTTGATGGTTAAACAAAAATATTTTGTAAATTCTCCTTTTCATGTTATTGCTGATGTAAATGATGATATGTTTCAGCCTGAAAGCAAGTCGTCTTTTGAAGATGACAAGATGTTGCAGAAAGTGCCATTGGTGTCAATCAGTGCAAAGAACAAAGTGTCGGTGCAGAGTGATGCAAGAATCAAAAATATGGAAACACATGCAAGAAAAGAGGACAAAAAGTTTAGCATGGGTCAATGCTGGTTTCAAGATGGAAAATTGGTATGGCGAGAAAACTTGGTCGGGATTTGGCACCAGTACAGGGCTCATTCAGCAAAAATTCGCCATGTGGACAGTTGGCAAGGTGAATCTTATTTTCAGTCTTCTTTGAAGTTTGATCATTGTAGAAACATTATGTATTCTACAAATTATATTTTTTGTTCTGCAAATTTCAAAAATTTGCATCATGACTCAGTCAAATTTAGCAACAGTCGGTCAGTGGATTCAAGGAACAATTTATCTTTTTATGAGAAGCTCAATTTGATGAAGTCAAGAAAATTTCAGTGGTTCAAGGTTGGAAGAATGGAGAATCAGTCTCCTCATCTTCATTTTATGTAATCAGAGAGCTTTTGGGGTCCAAAAGCTTCCCATTTGGGAGGTGTGATCAGGTGATCATGTCCTAAGTTGAAAAAATGCTCAAAATTGGTTGAAACCAGAACGACCGGATAAGCCTCGTCGATACGATCCTGGCGATGTGAACAGCACTCAAATCCGACATTGTATGTGAAAGTTATGTAGGTTTGAAGTTTACAGTAACCTTCAAAAAATCAGTTTGACCAGATTTGACTTTGACTTTGAAAATATTAAAAAAATAATATTCCCCAGAATATTCCACAGGGGCGAATCAGTGGTCGACAAGTGTCAATTTTCAGTTGGATGATTAGTTGACTTGGAAATTTCTTGACCAATAATAGGCTGCCACGTGGCAGGCCCAGAGGTCGCCACGTGGCCCTAGGTCGGGAAAATTTGGCGTGTTAAAAAGATTTTTGGAAGTCCGCGGGTTTGAACCCTGGACCTCCCGCCAACCAACACACGCGCCTACCGTTAGGCCACAATGTTGGTTCTTAATATAAATGGAATCCACATTTTATTTAAATGTGTTAAAAAAGTTGGGTGGCGGCAAAAGGGGCCCAGCCCCCTACATACCACATACTCCATATGACCCAGAGCCGAAGACTGGGAGCTAACACCATTGGCGGATATTTTTTAATGTGGTTTAATTAACCACTAAAACGTGGCTTAGCCACTAATCTCATTTCTTAGCACACAAAACACGCTTATTGTTAAAACATGCTTATCCACTAATTAACACATAGTTAAGTTAAGCTAATCCCTGCTTAAGGCTTGGCGGAATTTATGGCGAGCGTGCCATTTTTGGCGAGATTGGCCAGAATGGTCGGGGTAATTGGAGTTAGCCCAAATTTGGTGGAGTTTATTTTGGCAAGATCAGGCAAATACTGTTTTGGTCATAAATTTCAGAATATTGAACCTTTTTGGACGAAATTTTAGTCAATTTCAACTATTCTGAGCATTCTAGAGCCATTGGGGCAGGTTGCAGAGCCAACAGAGTTGATCTTCAGGTAATTTTTCTTCAGGGAATCTCGGAGAGCCATTAGGGCCTAGAGGGAGTTGGAGCTGTTTTGGGCTATACTTAACCATTTGAGGTGAAACAAAAGCCAATTTATATTGATTTGTATGTTCTGAATTCATTTTCATAGCTGGTTTGGTCTGTTTAGGTCTTCTTCTCACTGTATTACCAATTTTAGCATCATAATATATCAAGGACATGCCCATTGGGAGCCTTGGACCCGACAGATGTAGCCCAGGAGGGGTGAACTACCTCATCATGTTGCTGTGTGTTTATGGTGAAATTATTCTGCTATGTATTTTAGATTCAAGTTGTTAAACAGTCAATTTAAACAACATACCCTCACACTTAAATTCATAAATAGTTACTAAGAACACTTTGTTTTCCTTACAAGATCTTACAAACACTTTGCACACTTAATTTAATGGAAATGAATACATTGAACAACAGTACAAATACTTTTATTTTCAGATCAACCGAAATCCTCGATCCAGGTGAAAGTAGCAGAGATATTAAAAGAGAGACTTGGATTCTTCTTCTGCCATGCCGATTCCATTTGTTACCGTGAGTACGTTTCTCCCCTTTCTGCAGAGTAGGAACTACAAGTGGGGCATCTTTATTTTCTGCGTCCTCTAGCCAGATAGCGTCATCCTCTTCTCGCCTCTGATTTTATAACACTAAAGCTAGAGCTAGTATCTGATATGGTTGCATTGGTCGTGGGTGCTAGAGCTACCATAGAATGGAGCCGCCACCGCTACGACAAATTAGGGCGACGACAAGGCCATAAAATCATTCTGAGTGTGACAGTGATGGGATAAGAAGTAACTGAGATCAATCATTTGTATTGACGCCAAAATGATATGCAAATGCATCATTTTGGTAAGCAGGAGAAGAAGCATGTCAGCTCGTTCGCTGGTGGCGCCTCGTGGGTCTCTGGGATTGCAAAGGCCCGACCATCGAAAGGTGAAATTCATGTGGTCTATGATGTCATCCTAGGGCGGATGTTGTTGGTGGCGCTGGAGAGTTATTTTCTGCAAGGTGAAGTTTTCTCTGAAGTACAGAAGCATGATTTTACCCTGGCTCCGAGAAGGTTGTGCTGCGACATAACCTATCCTGGCGATAACAACAATATTGATATGAGGATCGATATCCAGAGCTTCCACCATCACGAATCTGTATTTCAGAAATATTGTTGACAGTTTGATTTAAAGCGATATATCATTCATTTTTTTTTTCCTGATGAATGGTCATTACTAGCGGAAACAAGGGAAACTAAGATTGGGCTTTCATGTTCAATCCTCGGCTCGTTCCCAAGTATTCTTGTGACCTTTGCGTGGTAACGCAACTTGTGCATGGGATGCTAGAGTGTGAGGATGATATCGATGATCTGTCCACTTTGGAGTCATTGAATAGTGAATGAATGATACTTTAACATCCACGAGACTAAAAATAATCTATGGGACCACTAGCTTCCTTGTTTTTTTCCTTTTGTAATTCAATCCTTTTCCTACTCAAATTGATGATGAGCTGACCCAACCTTCTAACAGTTCCATCACTGAAAAGACAATGCCACATAATTGATGCTAACATATTGTGGTAACCGTCTCTGATGTCTTTGAAAGTGTCACATTCCAAAATGAAATGTTTTCCTGATTCCACTGCCCCATAAGTGAAAAAAGTACGTACCCTTTCTTCCCAAGCTTCTTTAGGTCTCTTCCACCGTCCTCTTTCACACCGAAGTTGATGTGAGTTAGTTCTTAATTGAGAAATAATAACCTTTGCTTTCCACGGAATGCTAGCTCCAATGTATTATTTTTGTTGGAGATTGCAAGTGGGGTTGAATTCCTGAACATAATACTTCTTCTTTCTACCCAACTCTTTTCCCCATATACCCTTACGAAACTTCTCCAACACAAAATTCTTTAACTCCTTGCTATTTGTGGGACATGCATTCAGGTAAATATTCCATTTTTGCATCCATTTATTGTTTTGTCTCATCCATGATTTCTTTCTTTCACTCATACCTTCATTGAAGATAAATTTTGGCCATCCACCTCCTCCTATTTTCTCAATTCTTTTTAGATACCTTATAAGATGCACCATGGCAATTGCTTTGATGGGAGCTGCCCCTGTTTCACTCAACATTATCTCATGGGGGAAGTATTTATCAATGAACCCCTCAGAGGTATCTTTAGAGGTAAAGGAGCAGAAATAGAGGTTAAAGGATGATGGAAAACGAAAGTGAAAGTTTGTTTTGTGTGAGTTTCCTGGAATAGACTCAATAGCATGTTGTATTATGAGTCACACATTTGTAAGCAAGTCTAGGATGTTTTTGCAGTGGTCTTTGTAAAGTATGTACCTGGGAACTCCAAGAGTTGGAGTTGTGTTGTAAGCCTTGTAAGGCATGTGTATCCCCGTAAATTTCGTGGTAATCTCAAAACCACTTTGTAACTACAGGTTCGTGGTCAACCAAAAACCATTTTGCAGTGTCGATTTGTGGTCAACCAGAAACCACGTGTAATAGTGAAGTGGACTAGAAACAGGTCTGTGCCAGAGAAGAGTTGTTGTGTGAGGAGGAGCCTTGCGTTGCCTGCCTACTTATCTGTGCTGCCACCATTGCTGGTGTGTGAGGAGGAGTGTCTACGTGCCTGCCTACCTAGAGGAACAATCTACGCTGCCTACTTGAGTGATGTCTGAGCGCTGAGTCATTGATCTCTACCCTCTGCGATAGAGAGGATTTGACTAGTGGGATTTATATTAATCCATTCAAACATTTTTTTAACATGGTTACGGGTAATCTGATAAAACCCACGTTGGAGGAGGATATATAGATACAGGTACATGTATGCAGTGATAATGGTTGACAGAACCATGTATGCGAAGGAAATCCTACGAGACTAGCGGTTGCAGCGGTTAGCACCATGCATTTTGGTGGATGGTTGTTCCTTTATATGGACATCGACAATAGCATGAATAAGATACAAAGTGTAATTACCAAACAGAACCAGTGTAATTACCAAACAGGACCAGATGTAGATTTTGCAGATGGATATTGAGACAAGTAGTCATTAAGGGGGTGTGTTGGAATATGTAATTCCTAGTTGTCTTCAGTTGTGATTCTTTGTATGTATAGAGTCTGTTCCTATTCAATAGGATTTATCTAAACCTAAGTTCCTAGTTTGGTGTGAGGTTGAGATATTCTCTCAACCAACTTATTGTGCGTCCAAGATAGCTTCCCTATCTTGAGACAATACATCATGTATATATGTAACTCTATTTGTTTAATAGAATATAGTGTGTATCTCAGTTTTCTTCACATCACTACTTCTCATTATTTTCATTTTGCAGCTTTATCAAATTTTCTGGGAAAATTGCATGATTCAAGATATCTTTCTTTTTTTAATGTTCTTTTTATGGTTTATTTTAATTGTCTAAAAAGTTGAAGTATATTAAAATTCTAGATGACACATACTTGTACTAGAAAAAATAATAATAAATTTGTTTATATATATATATATATATATATATATATATATATATATATATATATATATATATTTGGACTATATAAATCAAAATATATGATCTGGCGTCGATTTATATAAAAAAAGGGTAAAATAGAAAAACTTTTTAGAAAACAAATGAAATTATTATTATTATTATATATATAAACTGAAAGCTCTTGAATATATATATATATATATATATATATAAACTGAAATTTCACTAAATATGAAATTTCTTGATTTTTATATTTATTGAGCTAGTCAATACTATATCTTGAGTATGATGTCACAGTGATTCTTCACATCAATACTTCTCATTATTTTCAATTTTGGTTTAATGGACATTCATGACCCAACTCAAAGGCTAAATTTTCAGCTTTATCAACCCTCTTCTATCGTGCCATATCAAAGTACTAAATCTTTGGGAATTCTAAAACCGTGATTTGAATAGGCAAATATTTTAATAATATAACATTTTAGACATTGTTTGGATATAGAGGATTACATCAAAACTTTAGAATGAACATCCTTTTCTCATATATTAGGAAACTAAAAGCTAATAGGCTCTTTAAGGAAACAATGTTATTTGGAAGATTTTTTTTGGAAAATTGCATGATTCAAGATATAGGAAGCTAAAGCTAATGGACTTTCTAAGGAAACAACGTTACCTCTGTAGAGAATATTATTTTGGAAAATTGCATGATTTAAAATATTTTTATTTTTTTTATAATTTATTTTAATTGTCTAAAAATTTGAAATATATTAAAATTTTAGATGACACATACTTGTACCCAAAAAAATAATACTTAAATTTTTTTTTTTTCTTTATATTTTTTTTTTTTTTAGACCATATAAATCAACATATATGATTAGCCATCCATCCATTTTAATAAAAAATAATAAAATAAAAAAACTTTAAATTTTTTTTATATATTTAGAAAATAAAGTCTTAAAAAAAGCTGGTGTAACTAGGTAGGGAAAGACAAAGATGTACCAGCAATGAAATTAACGCCCTTCTTTGTCCTATATACATCTGTTGGTTGGTGAGCAGCTGTCGAAAATAGGTGGAGTGGGAATCCAAACTCCTTTCCCTACGCATATATATGGGTTGGTGGACAGCTGGCGAATTTTCTTTTAATAAAATATTCATGTTATCATATTTCTATATGTTGTTTTTTATTTTTTATTATATATGCGTTTACTTAGCTTATGGCTAGGTAGAAATTTATATGCCCCAAGAATCAGAGGTGATGTATATTAATTGAAATTTTAAGAATGGCCAAGGTTTTATCGAATATGGAAATATATAAAATTTTAAGTGTTAATGAAAAAATAAATATATTTTTTTACAACGTGGGATTTAGTTGTTAAATAGCAATGGTACAATTATCACGGATGGCTATCCACAAGTTAAATATGTCATTAAAAGTTCTATTTTTTAGATTTTGAGATTTAAATTAAATATTATTAATAATTATAAAATATAATAAATGAATGATTAATAATTTTATTAAAATATTATCTTAAAAATATATTTAAATAATAATGATTTAAAATTATAATATAAATATTTAAAAATTCAGAATAATGTTTTATTAAACTCATCATTATAATTATTTTAAAAAATTAATTAAAATAATAATAAAATGGTAAATTTAAGATTACTATGATATGGAATATTATCCTAATAATGAAATTCGAAATTTAAATCCCATAAATTAATCTAAATATTATAACTTAAAAATATAAATTACTCTACTCTAACTTTTGCAACATACTTAAAACTGAAAAGATTAATTATTATATGATTATAAAGTAGAATGATTGTATTTGAAACACATATGGATATGGTAGTTTGATAATTTGGTACAACTACAACTACTGTAGATGTTTGTAATATTGTGTGATTAGGTTAAGGATAACCACACATAATATAAACTAATATAAACTAGTTGTAGTTGTTTTTTCATCTGAAAAAAATACTTAAAACTGAAAACTCTATGTATTCTTTTAAATCTTGTGTATTCTTTTAAATGGTGTTTCTTAGCCTACTCAAAATTTGCAAAGTATTTAAAGCTTAAATCACTCAATGTACTCTTTTAAATGGTGTTGAATGCAAGCGGGGAAAACTAGAATTATATATCTCATTGAATTAATGAGAAAAATGAATAATTTTTTGGTTTATTTGATGAATTAAATATATATTAAAATTTAAATAAATTGTATAATTAATATATTTAAATATTAATATTATTAGAAATAAATATCAAATAAATTACAATTGTTTTTCTATATTAATTAAAAGTAATAAAAATATTAAATAATGGTAAGATTAATTTTTTCATTTTTATTGCTAAATTCTAAAAAAATTCAAGACTTGTATTTGTGGTAGATCAGGTAGTGAAAATCTCATCTCTTTAGGTAGATAGTGTGATATGTAGTTTTCTTGTTACATACCATGAATGACAAACACTTATTTTCCAATTTAATGGCTTTTGGCCCCTTAGCCTCTACCCTTCGAGAGTCAGTGAAATAGAATTGGTCTCATAATTTTGTGCTATATTATTGCTCCAAAAGATCCTTTGTTGTGCTCTTCCCAAATTTATTAGATCGACAAAAGGTTTTTGGACAAGGACTTTGGTTTTTGGGCTGCTCCAACCTCTTTTTTAAACCATGGTACCTTAATTTTAATCCTCTTTCCATGGAATTATTGGCAACTCCTGTCTAAGTAAGGCTCCCTAACCCACCCATACATTTGTCTCATCTTGATGTTTACGAAAAGGTGGGGAACTCAATAGGTTGTTACATCAAAACTAACAATGATAAGCTCACTAAAAAAATTATCACATATATTCGCATGTGTGGAAGCGGGTCTCACTAAAGGATTGTTGAATAAAATCGTCCTCAAATCGAAGGGTAGGGTTTATTCACAATCGGTTGATTATGAGAACACTGCTTTTTGCTACAGGAATTTTCAAAAACTTGCTCATCTCCAAAGTTCTTGCCCCTTTTTGCAAGGGTCCGGTACCTAACATGATCCTTAGAAAATGTACCATAACTAGCAAGATTCAAAGGATCAAAAGGACGCGAGACTAATACAAATCACAAGCATGATACCCCTCAGCAAAAAAAGACATATATGGCATAATCAACTCTATTCGACTCAACTCAACATCATGTAGAGCTACTGCATCCCTCTGCAAAGGAAGTTCACTCAGTGACCGAACTCGAAAAATCCTTTTCCATAATTTTGGTTCCATCAATGAGTAGGCACAAATGCACCCATGAGATAGACCACTTAGTTAGTGACAAGGAAATTACAAATGGGCTTACATATTTGGCAATGGAGGCATCTCAAGGGAAGGATATCATTGTCTCATCTACTCCTAATAATCCCTCAGATTGGATAGATGTACATAAGAGAAAAGGAAACAAGGATAAAACCATGTTCAATCCAGGGATCTATGCCTAAGTAGGTTGTTAATATATCCTTGTGTATTTTGTTTAAGGAATGACAGATGTGATCTGTTTTTACTAGAGGTAATACAAAAAATTTTGTGTAAAGTTCACCTTTGTATTACTAAAACAAATATTTACATGAGATAGTAGATTGTGTTATTGGTTCGGTCGTCGAGAAACTATACCAACAACATAGATTGAGTTTCTTGAGATTGAATATATCCATTTTTAACAGTTTGGTAGACAAAAAGAAAATTTGGCACTATAAACATGGAGTTGCAAGAGAGAGAAATTATAGGAGCTTTGCTTTGCAGAGTCATTCTGGCTTAACCATAGTAAAATTGAGCTTCTCATTGACAATTAAAACATGAAGTAAGATTTTTCGGAAACCTGAAGGAGCCATGAGGAAAGAAATGGGTGCAGAGCCACACGTAAATGTTCCACCCGCAACCCATGAGTTGACCATGAACTTGATCAGCAATGAGGGTGAGCCGCCACAAAGCTTCCACAACAGATCACGATGGAGCAATTCTAGTGAGCCATGACGTAGCATTCCCAATGTTAGCGCTGGAATCAACACTTGGATTGTGACAAGCACCTGACGAGACACATCTTAAGCTCAAGGGATTTTCTTATGACTTGATTGAGTTTTTTGGAAAGTGGTTGGAAATCACACACATTGAAATAGATTTTGAACAGTTAGGAATCTCTCACGCATATAAGGGCACTGATGTATAATGTGGTAGCAAAATTAGCTTTCTAGCTTTATGGTTAGAAAATGGAATACACCACTTGGGTGTCTAATCCAGTTCCCATTCTCAAGAAACAAGGCACCATCCGTGTTTGCACTGACTTTCACGACCTGAATAATGCTTGTCCCAAAGACAACTTCCCTACACCATTCATTGACCAAATCATTGATGAGTGTGCAAGGCACGAGGTTCTATCCTTCATGGATGTTTTCTCCGGATACAACGAGATTGTTATCCATTGTGCTGATCAACTTAAGATTGCATTCGTTAGTCTGTGGGGAACCTTTGCTGATAGGGTCATGTCGTTCGGCCTTAAGAATGCCGAAGCTAATATTTAGCGGGCCATGTCATACTGTCTTCATGACCTGGCTCATATTATCCATTCTTATTTAGATGACCTCACTGCGAGTTCTAAACATTAGGCGCAACACCTTCATGATTTGTGTATCATCTTCCTTTGATCTCACAAGTATAATATCTACCTCAACCCGCTGAAGTGTGTCTTTTCTGTTCTCCTCGATCATATTTTAGGCTTCATTATGTATAAAGATGGTATAACACTTTACCACTTTAAAGTTCAAGCCATCCTTGAGCTTCCTATTCCTCATACCTTACGCCAGTTACAAAGCCTCCAAGGCAAAGCTAATTTCCTTGGATGGTTCGTACCTGACTATGCCACCACCGCGCATGGGTTCCTTAGACTCCTCAGATCTAATATTCCATTTATTTGGGATGATTATGCTCAAGAGTCTTTTGATGCCCTGAAACATGCTCTCACCTCCACTCCCTTGATTCGTCCCCCTGACTTTGATAGAGATTTCATCCTGTACATCTCAGCCTCCACCCATTCGGTCGCTGGGGTCCTTATTCAGGAAGATGACAATGGAATCGAGCATGTTATATATTATGTCAATAAGAACCTAATAGGCCCCCCATGTCCTACTCACATGAAGAGAAAGTAGCGTTTTATGTCGTGTTCTCGGTCTAAAAAATTCGTCATTATATCCTCATGTGTTCAACCAAAGTCATGACAAATTCCAACCCTATGGCCTTCCTATTGAGTTTTCAGATCATCAATGGGAAGTATGCCCATTGGATTGTTATCCTCCAGGAATTAGAACTTGAATTTGTCACACCAAAGAGTAAGAAAGGTTTATCCCTCGCTGAACTCATTTCTGAATTACCTACCGGTACGCAGGATCCTCCAATTAATGAGGATTTTGCTGATGAACATTTGCTTTCCATCATGTCAGACGATTCTTGGTATGGTGACATCCTCACTTATTTGTGAACCAAAAGTTCTCCCTCTATCTTGATCGTGACACTCGATGATGTATTCGACACCAGTCCCCCCACTACCTTCTCATCAGTGACGACCTTTATCATTGCGGTGTAGATACTTTCCTTTGTCGTTGTCTCACGCACGCTGAAGCTGAGCAAGTATTTAATGCTTGTCATAGTGGTGCTTGTGTGGCCACCTCCCTAGTCTCGCTACTGCCCAGAAAATCATGTGCGCTGTGTAATTTTGGCCTTCTCTCTTCGGTGATTGCATTGAAGTAGTCAAACGCTATTCCAATTACCAAAATTTCGCCCCAAAGGCGCAAGCTCCTCCGGTTCCCCTCCATCTTGTCATCTCAGCTGGTCCCTTCTATAAGTGGGCCATATAATTTATAGAGTGTCGACCTCCATCTGCTGGTAACCACAAGTATAGCATCGTGGTGGTTGACTATTTCACAAAATGGGCTGAGGCCATGCCAACGTTCAACAACACAGTAGCTACCGCAGCCCTCCTTTTCTTTAACCATGCTATCGATTGATTTGGAGTTCTGAAACAATTGGTCTCTAAACATGGCTGACATTTTGAAGATGATATATGGCATGAGCTATCCTCTCTATTGGGATTTGAGCACCAATATTCATCCTCGTATTACCCCCAAGGTAATGGCCAAGTTGAAGCAGTCAATAAAATGCTTAAAACCATGCTTCAACAGACGTGAATAAGCACAAAACCAACTAGCACCTTATGCTCTTCCCTAATTTGTGGGCCTATAGAACTTCTGTTAAAACCGCCACCAGGTTTACTCCTTTCCACCTTGATTTTGGCGAGGAGGCAGTCCTACCGATCGAGTGTCAAATCCCTTCCCTTCATCTAGCCGTCAAACTTCTCCCTGACACCCAACCTTTAGAACAATGACTTATCATGCTTAAGCGCACTTCTGAAGATCGTCGTGTTGCAATTCAAATCACCGAAGTGGCTAAGAAACACACCAAAGCTCAATATGACTGAAAAGTCCACCCTCGTACTTTTCACAAAGGTGATCTTGTTCTAGTGTATGTCCAGGCTCATGATGTCCTCAGTCATTGGAAGTTTGACTCATTATGGCTAGGCCCTTACAACATCAGCAAGGATTTGGGTAAAGGGGCATACCTCCTAAAGGATTTCGAAGGCCACCCTCTTCCTAATCCTCGTAATTCACTATATCTTAAGAAATATTTCCCTTAGCATTTCCCCCTTGAAATGCACATTGTATTTCTTTTAGGTAGCCAACTTTTGATTTTTGTGATTTGATACTTCACCTGGAAACCTTTTTTCCAAGAAGGGTCACTTCACCTCTCCTCAAAATCAAATTTATTCACTTGAAACACTTGTACTTGGGGCACCAATTTTCCTTCATACTTGTCCATGCTCGTGTCGATTTTTTTCATGAGTAACCATCTTGTACTAATGTGTTTATGGTCCCCACCGGGCCTGTTCTGCGTGGCAGCATCATCGAGTCACCCTTATTTAGAGTATCCGAGTTGAGTCATCATCGCATTCACGAAGTCTATCCCAATTCCCTTATTATCCCACTATATTCCTCCATCCTTCATTACTTTGTTCCTCTCTTGTGCCGCAAATTTTTTCCTTCAGTCATATGGTCCCCTATCCCCTCTGGTGTCGAGTCAGTAGCTACCAGGTCATCCATGCGCCTCATTCTCTAACAAGGGACATCGTCATCACGCTGCACCATCGAATTCATGGCGTCGGGAGGCATAAATTCGACTATTCACACTTGAGAATCTGACACCATTTCTCTAATGTGGAAAATGGAAAATGTAATGATCCTTTTTCAGGAAATTGAACAAGGTGCACCACAGAAACGTTGTATAAGTAAAACTGTGCAAAAATAACGCATATCAGGACTTCGTTCCCCTTATTTATGATGTATGAGACTTATATATGGAGTTTCATAAAAAAAAATCAGTTTAGACTCATTAAGTAGATCTCCCAAAAACTTAACTAGCTAAAAAGAATCCAAAGAAGAAGGTTGCAGCAAAATGCAAGCACTGTTTCAGGAATTGCGCAGTTTTAGCAGATTTTCAGAGGAGATCAGCAAGGAGGCTTATATTTCAGTTATACAGCAACAAATCAGCATTATGATAAATCCCTTTCATTATACAGTAGAATGCATGAGTCAATACAGCAATAAATTTTCAGAAAAGAGAGCAGGAACACATGTATATTTGAAGAAATGCTTCAACAACGTTATTTTTTAGGAGCTTCAGTAGATGGAAGTTACAACTCAAATCTATGATAGGTCTGTGGATAAAACATCAGATCTATATTAGATCTAGAAACTATATAGTTTTCTCTTCAAGATCCACTTGGAATTTTGACAAAAGCATGCATGAATAAGAGTAGATCTAAGAAATAAGTTGCAGATCTGGAAATTGCTACAGTAAATTTCTGAATATAACACTTCAGTACAATGTATTAGATCTTAAAATAACATAGATTAGCAAGCTAATCCATGGATCCCCAAGTGGAGGGCAAAGCCCAGCACAAGAGATCTGTGATCTAAACTATGAGCAAGATACCCTGCAAACCCTCATACAGAAATAACGTAGTTTACTCAATGGGACAGCGCTGTAGCTCAAATGACATAGAAAACTATTGTAAAATTGCAGATCTAAAGTACAAGAAGTATAGACACTCTTTCAGGAGGTTAAAGAACACCTTCCATGAGAAGAGGCTCCCAGAAATACACTATATCTCTGCAGATCTAGTCTCCCACTTGCTGCAACTCACAAGACAGCTCAGCCCTCAAGATGAGCAGTGTTGTAATGTAAGAAGGAGCTTGGCCTCAAGCCTGATAGTGGTTCAATTCAACAAACTCTCCTCCTTGAATCCTCAAAGGAAGAGGTGAAATCCATGCATAGGAATTCCAGATACAACCCTCCACTAAACAGAAGAGAATGGTATTTGTCTAAGCAGAAAAATACTCAGAAATATGATCAATCAACAACCTTCTCTTGTTTTCCTCCCTCTCCTTTTATAAGATGAGAAATATTTTGCAAACCCTAAACCAATTTTATGAGTTAGCCCTTTTCACATGAGAGGCTCTCTTCTAGAATTGTGTTGTCCCTTTTAGAGATGCAATGAACCTAGACAACGATGTTTATTTGGTCAAGGTTGACCCAGTCTTTAGCTCAAACCTCTTTCACACCTGCAAGTGATTATTTACATGGACCTGATTTGTCTTTATTCACATGGGCATTGATTTATTCAGACTTTTTAGGAGTTTTACATGTCCTCCTTTATTCATTTATTCATGAAACAGAAATTAAAACAAAATTGAATGTTCCTCTTAGCTAAGGCTAAGTGGGAACATTACAGTCCTCCCCTCCAAAATGTTGCTTGTCCTCAAGCAACTGATAGGGTAAGAGCTGTAGTTCTTCTCCTCCTCCATTGATGGAACCATCAAGGATCAAGCTTTCATCATGTGCCAAGTGCTCATTAAGCCAATACATCAAAAATTTCTCCTCCAAGGCTAACATGATAGGGGCATAGTCCATCCCTTCAGGAGTGTAAAACTCAACAGAAATAAACATGGGTGAAGCAATGTCACATCTAAAACATGTATCATGAAGTACAAGATGAAGTTCCATCCCATGGGGTACATAAACACTGCCCACTCTTTGCCCATACAAACCCATAAAAAATACCAATAAATCATCTATGTATGGAATCAAAATCACATATATGCAAACTAAAATTTTCACTTGAGGAGGTGGGTCACAATCCCACATAAGATGCCAACGCAATGCACTCCTTGGCTTGAGTATATCTGAGTGTGGTAAGTGGTAATCCCACCACATCTTGGTTTCATGGGTCACTTTGATATGGCTGAAAGTGATACCCAAGTTAGGTGCTTTTGGGAAGCACCCATCATGATAGAGAATCTCCCTTTGCACCTCAAGGGAGTGGCCAGATTTAGAATTTTTATTGGCCTCATCAATGCCATGATATCTGCATGTAATATCACTCCTTGTAGGAGCTATGGCCTCCATACATATGGTAAGAGAATATGTCAAATCAAAAAAATAAACATGCTCCATAAGATCAGATTCTTTACCATTCAAGTCTCCCACACACATGGAGTTAGGCATGGGCATTTATCCTCTTTTAAGAGAAGGAAGAGATGGCTAGAATGACTCCTGCATAGAGTCCTTTGGCTGCCCCATCTCCTCATAACTATTGCACTCTTGTAAGTGTTGATGTAGTTCCTCCCAATCATAGTGCTGATGTAGTTCCTCCTTCATACCCTCCCAATCAAAACTCCTCATGATTAGGGAGTAGATCTTTGCTGACTGCATATAGCTGGAAAGGAACTCTTTGTGTGCTCTTTGTAGTATCTCTTGCTTATGCTTGGAGGCTTGAGACAAGAGTAATTTACCAAGATGATAGATGACCCCTTCATGGACCACATAGCCTCCCCTTTACTTCATGCCATATAATATCATCCCGGTGTGTAGATATTTGGAGTACTCCACAAGGAGTTGAGATCTCCAATATGGATCCACACAAATCAACAAGGACAGTGTTGCTGATACATCTATGGTGGTGCTTGCCTTGTTTTTGATTGCTTCTTTGACATTATGCATGCCAAATTTATTTGCTGGGAGGCTGATGCTCCCCTTTCCTTCCTCCCATAGTGCGGTGGCTTTCTCTTCTGTTGCTCCATTCCTTGCTTGGTCTATGCTTGGAACTACACTTTGTGAGGCTTCCCCCACGTGATCAAGATCTAATGGCATTCCAAATGGCTTGCCATGAGGTAGAATGTTCCTTGCAACATTATTATAAACATGAGAGAAGGAACTGTGAGATCCTTGCTTTGACTGCACAAATCCATCTCTGTTGTTCGTGTGGAAACATCAGGTGCAAGGTAAGTGTGTATGCCTTAAATCATTTGTGGTTTCCCACTCTGCAAGTCCACCCACTCCATCTCCAAGGCCTTCCAATCAATGGTGACCTTCCCTAAGGTAATCAACCACTGGACACCTAAGATGATATTGGTGTCTAGTACGTCAACTACAAAGAATTGATCCACCAAGGTGTAGGACCCCATAGTGACAGAAAGTGATGGAACATATTGCATGCACTGCATAGTTCTATCTCCTGGGACCAAAACAGAGAACCCATCAAAAGTATCAGTGGGGATCCCTCTCCTAGGCACAAGGTGAGCATCAATAAAGTTGTGGGTTGCCCCACTGTCAATCAAAATAGACACTCTCTGGTTCATGACTGAACCTTGTACTCTTAGGGTCAAGTATTTGGGCACTCCTCTCAAAGAATCAAGAGTCCCACTTGTTGGAGCAAAGGCTCCCTCTTCACCTCTGCATGGTGATTGATCTGCCTCCTCATCATCACCAGTGATGTGACCTCTCCTAGGTCTTTCATTCCCCTCTTCCTCCTCAAAATATGAGAATACTTCTATGTAGTGTGCCCTTCCATCAGCACATCTATGTCCTGGTACCCATGGCTCTTGACAAGTGAAACACAATCTTTTTTTCCTCAACTCCCTCCGGAGATCAAGGTCAAGAGGTTTCTTTAGTGATCTCTCCTTGGGTGGAGCAGCTTTCTCTTCTTTCCCCTTAGAAGAATGAGGGGCTTTGCTTTGGAAAGTTGCCTTTGCTCTTGGCAAGGCATCTTGGAGATCTCTAGCTCTCTCAATGGCATCATGAAAAGTGATGGGCTTGGTAGACTTAACCAACCCATGCAAAGGTTCCTCCAGGCCATCAATGAACATGTAGACTCTCCTTGCTACAGATAGATCAGGGACCATTACTGACAATCTCAAGAATTCAAAGATATAGGCCTCTGCATCTCCTATCTGCTTCAGCTTTGCCAGGCTTATAAAAGGTGCCTCAGGATCTTTTCGATCAAATATCTCCACTATTCTTCTAATGAACTCAGTATATGTAGACACATTTTTGTGTCCCAATGTAGATAGTCCATGAAACCACCAGTTTTGGGCTTCACCCTCAAAATGCAACGCAGTAATCTTGATGGCTTATACTTCGGGGACCTTATTCAACTGGAAATAGATGTCCAAATTTTCCACCCATTCTTTGGCAGAACAAGAGGATGACCCATCGAATTTGGGAAAAAATAACCTACCCATAGTATGGTGTCTCCCATGAAAGAAAACTCCATCTCTATATTGCTGCCATGGTCTCCTCCGGTCCTTGAGATGGCAAAAGTCTTGGAAGCTCAAGTTATCCTTGAACCTCTAACTTTGTGAGTCATATTCTACAAAGTAACCTTCCAGGGAGGTTGGCTCTTGCGGTCTCTCATTCTCTACAGCTAAGAAGGTAGGCATAGTAGAGCGTTGAGAGGCCTGTGGGGCTTGTGGCAAGCTCACAGATTGACCAGTTCCATAATGAGATACTTCAGAACTTTCTCCTTGATGGAATCTCCCAAAGGACTCCCTCATCCTATCCACCCTCATCTCTTTTATCTCCTTGTAAAGATCTTACATAGCCTCTAGGAGAGTTTTTGCAAACTCCTCTGCTTCCTTATCCTTATCATTCACAAATTCAGGGGCTTTCCCCTTGTCTTGACCCTTGTCAAGGTCATCAGTGGTGTAGTTATACTTTTTACAAATTCTATGTTGATACCTCCTCTCCCTCTCAGTGAGAGGATCCTATTTTTCGGAATGCATCATGAATGGTGCTCTAAGGAAAGAACAGGCTGTGCCAAGATTTGAGCTTCAACACCACTATAATGATCCTTTTTTAGGAAATTCAACAAGGTGCTCAACAGAAACGTTGTATAAGTAAAAATGTGGAAAAATAATGCAGATAAGGACTTGGTTCCCCTTATTTATGTTGTATGAAACTTATATATGGAGTTTCATAAAAAAAAAATCAGTTTAGACTCATTAAACAGATCTCCCAAAAACTTGACTAGCTAAAAAGCACCCAAAGAGGAAGGCTGCAGAAAAATGCAAGCATTGGTTCAAGAATTGCGTAGTTTTAGTAGATGTTCAGAGGAGATCAGAAAGGAGGCTTATATTTCAGTTATACAGCAGAAAATCAGCATTATGATAATGCCCTTTCATTATACAGTAGAATGCATGAGTTAATATAACAATAAATCTCCAGAAAAGAGAGCAGGAACACATGTATATTTGCAGAAATGCTTCAACAACGTTATTTTTGAGGAACTTCAGCAGCTGGAAGTTACAACTCAGATCTAGGAAAGGTTTGTGGATAAAACATCAGATCTATATTAAATATGGAAACTATAAAGTTTTCTCTTCAAGATCCACTTGGAATTTTGACAAAAGCATGCATGAATAAGAGTAGATCTGAGAAACAAGTTGCAAATCTGGAAACTGCTGCAGTAAATTTCTGAATATAAAACTTCAGTACAATGGATCAGATTTGAACAGAACATATATCATCAAGCTAATCCATGGATCACCAAGTGGAAGGCAAAGCCCAACACAAGAGGTCTCTGATCTAAACTATGAGAAAGACACCCTGCAAACCCTCATACAGAAATAACGTATTTTACTCAATGGGACAGCGCTGTAGCTCAAATGACACATAAAACTACTGTAAAATTGCAGATCTGAAGTACAAGAAGTAGAGACACTCTTTCAGGAGGTTAAAGAAGACCTTCCATGAGAAGAGGCTCCCGGAAATACACTAGATCTCTGCAGATCTAGTCTCCCACTTGCTACAGCTCATAAGACAAGTCAGCCCTCAAGATGAGCAGCGCTGTAATGTAAGAAGGAGCTTGGCCTCAAGCCTGATAGTGGTTCAATTCAGCAAAATTTCCTCCTTTAATCCTCAAAGGAGGAGGTAAAATCCCTGCATAGGAATTCCAAATACAACCCTCCACTAGACAACAGAGAATGGTATTTGTCTAAGCAGACAAATACTCAGAAATATGATCAATCAACAACCTTCTCTTGCTACCCTCCCTCTCCTTTTGTAAGATGGAAAAGCTTTTGCAAACCCTAAACCACTTTGATGAGTTAGCCCTTTTCACATGAGAGGCTCCCTTCTAGAACTGCGCTGTCCCTTTTGGAGATGCAATGAACCTAGACAACACTGTTGATTTGGTCAAGGTTGACCCAGTCTTTAGCTCAAACCTCTTTCACACCTGCAAGTGATTATTTACATGGCCCTGATTTGTATTTTTTCACATGGGAATTGATTTATTCGGACTTTTTAGGAGTTTTACATGTCCTCCTTTATTCATTTATTCATGAAACAGAAATTAAAACAAAATTGAATGTTCCTCTTAGCTAAGGCTAAGTGGGCACATTACAAAAAAAAATTGGGAAGCTCTGTTGCTAAAATAGATATCTCCATTGATTTCCTATCTCTGAGAGGTGTAAAATCGACATAAATTTGTCAGAAATGGACTCGGGCAAGTTCGAAACCTCAAGGAATCTTTTTAATGCCCTCAAGATTCCCTAGGGCATGGTTCCATTGTCTCCATGGCTCGTGGTTCCACCCTGCAAATAAAAAAAATAAAACTAAAAATTCGTGTTGCCTCCATTTTCTTGGCACTCTCCCATCCATCGTTCGAATGACAAATACTCTGGTTTATGTATGCATGTGTCGGTGGAGTTTACAACGTTGGGGCCGGTGGTGCATTGGCGAAGCATGTGGAGGAGGCGGAGGGTCTGGGTTCAAAACCCGATCCAACCCATTTTTGTAATGTAACTTTTCATTTTGGTTGGTGATATGATTTGGGGGACCACCCGCTCGGGAGTTGGCCAAGTGGGTCGGGCAGGTTCGACCCTCGTCGGTCCCATTATATGGTGCCGCCTCCGCTGGTTACCATATTCAACAATGAATGGTTATGTATAGTGGTAGGTGAGACTGTCAGTGGCAGCCTGCCTCCCCACCTCCATTTTTTTCATATATGTAATGAACAATGGGGGGTGGTGGGGGTGACATCCGGTCCCCCATTAATATTTTACTTTGGTTATCGTGGGTCGCGGGGTTGATGCCCTGCCACCTTAATATACATACTTTTAGTTTTTTTATAAAACTATAGTATTTTTTAAAAACTTCTAAAAAATGGAGGTCATTAGGAAAATTAAACATCCAATGAATTCACCCACTTCTTGGGTGCTAGGTTCCCTACCAGTTGACGGTGAAATTGTGGGACACGTAAACTTGGCACACTGCCCAACTTTGACCATAACTTTGACCGCAAATTTTACTTTCTCTAAATTCTACATACGAGCTCAGATTGGACAGTTATTCACATCGATGGAATCAGGACGACGAGTACTTCAATCTGAACCTGGTTCGAGAGCAATCTGACCACTTTGAATTTTGACCATTTCTGAGCCCTCTTGGTCTCCCGAGGGTATCTTCAGCCACCCCTTCTCAATTTTATTGGCATGATTCCATTGGAACAAGGTTCCACCCTTGGACCCAAGTTTTCGGGCTCTTGGTCATACACTTATATGTATATAATGGTGCTATGTCCACCCACTGGTCCTAACAAACAGAGGAAGCACCGAGCTGGGGTTTTCACCAAAACAAAGAAGGGTGGTTTCCTCAGGCCATCTCCTTTGTGCATTGAGGTTCACGGTCCTAAGTTCTAGTAAATTATTTTTGAAAGAAAGCTACAACTTGACCATCAATCATTACAAACCCTCCTGAGTAGGATAAGCCATTACTTAAAAATCAAGAATCTCAAGTAAAGAAAAAGACATCATGACCATATTTTTTATGACTTCCATCATGAATATAGCATTAAACAACACAAACTAAAGCTTTATTCCACTACAAACAAAAAATATAGTTTCATTTCATAAGTATGGAAGAAACCTTCATAATTCAAGCATTCAAAACAACTATATACCTACAAGGTAACTTGTTAATATTGAGTTTAACAATGAAATTTAGGAAATCCATTACAATATTTTAATGTATTTCACAACCATGCATATGTTAGTGAACTAATTATTTGAAGGAGAGAAACTATATTGATAAATCGATAAAAGAAATGGTTAGTTGTTATCGTAACCATAAGTTTTAGGAATCCACTCATGGACATATAGTATTATACACCAATCATAACCACAAAAAGGAATATCATATTCTGTAATCCAACATGTATAAACAATTATACGTATTTTTCATCTTAAGGTGGTTGGAAATTGACAAAGGGACTTCCACTCTCCATCCAAACATAAGCTAGCTAAACTGCAACTTTCTTATAACTGACCACCCTCGATCCAGATCCAAAATATGAGGGGTTCCTTGCTTAGGGATTTCACATTGAAGGCTTAGATAGGAACTCAAGTGGTGGATTATACCCTCTTATTGGTTAATCAACTACTCTTTAGCAATAAGCACCACAATAACCCACACATTTTTTATGATCCTCCCACATAACTACTTAGGCATAAATACAGACCCCAATGGCCTCAACACAATAATACAAGGAACAACATCTAGGTCTCTAAATGTAGGGCTCGGTAACAAACTCTAGAAATACTACATCATATTTGATTTAACTCCAACAAATCCTTGTGCTCTACAGTCTTCCTCTACGAGATTATCTACTCCTTTCGTTGCATCCTCCTCTGTTGTGTGAGCCTCTTTTTTTCAAGGTAGTCCTCCCTAGCTTCAATCCATGAGGGAGAAGGGATGGGTGCAGTCCTCTATCCACACCACCAAATCCCATCTCTTAATTTCTTGTCACTATAGGTGGATGGGTGGATTAGCTAAGAAATTCAGGAATTCAATGTGACCATCCATGGCTTTTTCACAACAAGAAACAAGCGCCCACCCCCCCGCCCCCCCAAATATTATCTCACCATGTAACCCTACCAGGAGATTCAATTGCCATTCAACTAGTGGCTCATCTTTCAATGTAGACAAACAAGAAATGTTTCCCTTAGGTTGTGGATCTATAAGGAAGTTTTTCCTTAAGTAGTCATTTAATTAATTTTAAAAGCTTATTCAGTGTATTATCTAGCCACGTCTCTCTATGCTAGACATATATTCATAATTCAATATTTCAAGAACAAGGAAAGCAAGGGATGTCACATGAAGGATTCTAAACTTAGTGTAAAAATGAAGACTTGAACCACCCTCTCGACTCTACAATTTTTTGTCACTGATAATAGATATCTTCTTATCTATTTTTATGACTTAATTATTTGGTTTCTTTGTCTTTAGTGCAACTCTTTTGCAAATTGGTATCCCAACTATATAGATATAGCTAGATGGTCAAAACTAAGACCAAACTAAAACACCATCGTGGTCTTATGTGTGTGTTCAATTCTTATTGTAGTGTCGTGATTAGTAATTGATTCATTGGTCTCTTGCATTAAACTATGATAGCGAAGTATTAAGGTTACCTCCCACCAAGACTTATGCAACACTTGATTCCACAGCTATATTGGTGGCACTAATTTCTTCATTAAAATAGGGTAATGGATATCTCCTTATGTAATTAAATGAAAACCACACTTTCCAGACAATAATCATTAAATTTCATGTAATAATAATAATTTACAAAGATATTTAACCTTATATATGTGCATGTAAGTATAGTTCAACAATTAATAAATATATATGTACCACTTCTATCACAAGCAAGGAGTAAAATGTTGTGGCATGAATTAGGACAAGAATATCAATAACCAAAACTTCAATAACAATGTAATAAATTACTTTATTATCAAAGCCACTACAATAACAAGTATAATGTATTACAATGAGAATGAAAAAGAACAAGCTTCCATGCACAC
This sequence comes from Pinus albicaulis, assembly GCA_034641835.2. Lineage (NCBI taxonomy): Eukaryota > Viridiplantae > Streptophyta > Pinopsida > Pinales > Pinaceae > Pinus > Pinus albicaulis. Next base: position 827,240,046 of record CM076582.1, on the reverse strand, counting down.
TTTTAAAACAAGAAAAAGTGCTCTTTCTTTCTCTGCCCCCTCACTCTCTCTCACACATCCCCTCCCCCACCACCCCCACACACACATTTCTCAAGTACATGTGGTGCTATATCAATACATAGACAAGAATTAAAACATGTGCATATGTAAAGAGATTCCATTAAAGCATAATAAATGGGATAAATACAATGACGCTTAAGGAATTAACCAAGATAGGACCAACAACTTCAGTTGCAATATAACACATGGTTATGAAGATGACTTCAATAATTTATAGGAATAATAAAAATTTAAAATATACCAAATATATTAGCCAAGTTAAGCCACTACTATTTAAACCATAAAGTAGCAAAGTAGGGGGATGTAGAGGAATATTGACATAATTTAAGTTAATCATTGATTTGACTTTCCACTCAACACATGATCAAACTAGCCAAGAAAATAATACAACAACTTTGTAAGGTCTCAATCAATCCAATTATTGTTTTCCTTTGCAAACAAAATTTAAAACTCGATTAAAACACCACAATAATCAGTTAACAGAAACTATTGAATGTGTTGGAGTTCCAGTGTTTTGGCCAGATTGGCAAGACCAAAAGACCGGACAACATCAGAACCACTTTGGGGCCCTAGGATCTAGCCCTCCTGGACCCGGAGAGGGAGCTCTCCAATAAAGCAATGAATGATATATCTTCGAAAGCTCAAAATGAGGCATTAGTCTAGGTATGAAGCACAAAGGGGGGTTTTAAATGATTTGGTTGGTTGTTGGGTTGGTCATGAGATCATTAACTGAGAAGGTTATGGAAGGAAAGGAGTAAAGAAGCAAGATGTTTCGGTAAAAGAGGATAGGTTAAGAATGTGCCATCCATTGGGCTATGGAGTCATGAAAGGGGATTACTTGCAAACAACTAAGCAAGGCTTTCCATAGGGCAAGTCATCTATAATAAAGGATCTTCTAGATAGATGGTGGAATGGGAACATTAAGGAGTGAAAAAGAGGCACAAAGGGAAGCTTAAGATCAGAATATAGGTCATCTAACTCCAGATCTTCTTCAACATACTCTCAAAGGGAAAAACACTTAAGATTTAAACACCGAACTAGGCCTAAGGTCAGAGAATGACTTTTAACCTTCAATGCTTTGACACTAGTTCAAGAGATCTTTGAAAGGCCAATATGTTTGAAAAGGACCCCAGTGGACAGGGCTTACACTAAATCCCCAGTATCCCAATTATTTCAGCTTAAACCCAATAAGAACATTTAAGCAACAAACCCTGAACTCACACATCAGCAAGCATGGGATGGACCAACATCTTCACTGGTTAAATCACATGAATTTTCTCTTAAATACACTTTAAGCAGAAAACATCAAAGATAAGAAGAGCAGCGGGCATTTAAGGTACCATGCGGGGGTATATCTCAAGCTTGGTTTACTGATTCTTATCGGAGAATAAATGGACAACATGAATAATGTAATGAAACAATGCAATAAGAGAAACATCACTCGTAATATAGACCAAGATCCTATGAAATTGCTTGATTAATTGATGTGCAAAACCAGTCACATACACTGAGCTCAATGGCTGATACAGTCCAAACTTTCTCCTCCCAGCCTACTACATTACAAACTACTCATCTACTCTCCCTCAACAACTGTTCTAATAGTCGAATGAATCCCTACACTAATAGAAACAACAACAACAAAAACCTTTACAAAATGTTCTTCGGGAATTCTTATAGGAGATTGGATAGCAAGAGTATATGATATACATTAAATTGATTCATTAAGATGGAGTGGAGGAAGTATCCACGCCCACTCTACTTAATAGCTCTGCACTGTACTCTGTAGTCTGGTTTGGAGTCTCTGTCAGGTCGGTATTTAACCTCATATGTTTCTTTAAAGTCCTTTCTACTTGTAAGGCACTTCGTTTTGTATTCTGAAGCAAGTAAGGTGACTGAAGGTCTTCTGGGTTTCCATACTTCCATTATTGCTGTCATGACAGTCTTTGGAAGCTTTCTGTCAGTGAAATGTATTTTGGGAGCTCGGGGAGGCATGGAGACTTCTGTTGGAGGTGTACTGTCTAAGAGAATGTACTGCTGACATATACACATATATGACTTGTTTCATGTGTATTCTAATATTCACTGTGTCTTTTCCTTTGAATGAAGATTAAAACATCAAATATTCAATTACAGGCTTTAACACCCTTAATCCCTGCTGCTGATACACTGGCTGCTGCTGTAATGGCCTCTCTGTGTTCTGAATCACCGTAGTTGTGATTATGGAAAACAGAGTGAATAATCACTCTGTGAAACCCTGCACAATAAAATAAACCAATTAAAAAAAAACCCAGGGAGTGGCGGAAGAAATGTTGTGGAGGCCTGCGAAATGGTGGCACAACCGTGGAAACATTGGTTGTAGTGGAGGAAATGGTGAAAAATGCAGTGGAACGGTGAAAAACTGATCTGATGGTGGCCTGATGAAGAAATGGTTCTGGGCCGTTAGATTAGGTGGACTAATGATGATCGACGGTCAATATTTACCGTGGGGATTTATTTTGGGAGGTTGGGCGAAAGAAATAAAATTTAATGTTATAACATAAATTTTTGATGTTATAACACCAAAGTTTGATCTTGTTGAAAAAATTAGTTTTCAATGCAAATTGTGAAAATTTGGCCTTTGAATGAAATACAAAGGTAATGGGTGAAAATGTAACGAAAAACATATGGAATGAGTTTGAATGGTGGGACCCGGTCATGGGTGGAGGGTGATTTAATATGGACTGTCAGATCTCAGGAGGAGATCGACGTTTGCGATGATCCGATGCAATGCTAAGGTCGCGCGATGAACAAAATGCGAATGGAGTGCGAGATGCAACGAGGGCCATTGATCTATACAGATAAACGGTCAAGATCTGTTAATGAACTTTCGGAGGCGGGCAGTGGGGAAGTGGTTTTTTGGGAAAAACCATTGTTTTCGCACGGTAAAAGGTGGGTGAGGTAGTTTTCGCTTTTTTAATGCGATATAGGTCTCTGGCTGACACGTGGCTCTAGAAAACCGCCCATATCGCGTAAATTTGAGCTGCTAAACCTCGAACGTGAAACACACGCGATATTGTTGTGGGCCATGGGTCCCCGGAGCTGCAGCATGGGTAAGAACGGTGATGGTGGATGAGCGCGATACGAGGAACGTGCATGGTCAGTAAGGCGGGGTCAAATGGAAGGTGGTTTCATTGTGAACCGTCCGATCAGTGCGATGGACGGCTGAGATCTGCAGAGGGAGAGAAATAGTGGAGAGGCTGTATAGTGTTCGGGAGTAATATGAGCCGTCAGATCAAAATGAATGAACGGTCAGGATCTAATCGGAACCGGAGGAGGCAAGGGCCAAATCTTCGATGGGCTCATGAAGCGATTGGCTCTGGACCGTTAGATCGACAACAGATCAACGGTTGCAATTGGCTCGGAAGGTGACCAATCGGGGAAGCGGGGCAGAGTAAGAAGAAATCTGGGTCATTGGATCTAAGGCATTGAACGGCGGAGATTCAATCGGGGCATGTCAATCGGGAGGGATCGGTAGCGCGGTATTGGTGCGATTGGCAGTGCTTCGATTGCGCGATAGCCATCGGATTAGGGTGGTAGATCGATGGTCAGCATGCAATCGGAGGAGTGAATGAAGAAATGGTGGGCGCGTTGTGGAATAAGCGCTGACTGTCAGATCTTTGAAAGATCGATGGTGCAGAACACGCCCGCGGTCTTATAATGTAAAGACCTCACATTGGTTCTGGGCGCTGGTCATGTGGGGAAGTGGTTAAGGGGCTGGCCGAAAAGGGGCTTAGCTTATCATAAGGTAAAAGGTGGGTTTTTAAGCCGAAAAAGAGGGTTTTTAAGGAGTAGTGGAGGGATTCGATTAGAGGGATTCAGAGGGGACCTTTAAGCCGGACAAAGGATATTGGTGAGGTTTAAAAGGGGAGTTAGGATGATTTAGTGGGTTAATGAGGAATTAAGGGAGAAGAAAAAGGTGAGGAAAATAGAGGTTTAGTGGGAATGAAATAGGGGTAAAAGGGGCCTTTGTGGACATTCTTCTTCTTCATTCTTCTTCACAAACGGAGAGGATTTATAATGGAAACGACGGTGAGGATTTATGAAAGGACAAAAGGCACAGGGATGCTTCAAGGATGATGTTTTTTCAGAGGAAATGCATTCCTTTAAGGCTCAAAAAACATTTTAGCCCCCTGTTTGCTTGTCAAAAAAATTCATAGGGGGCTTACAGTGGCTCCACATAGGGATGGCATCTTCTTGAAGGTGTCAAGAATTCAGAGAATGATCTTTGGAGTAGGCCAGATTCCTGGTACTTGACACATCCATTTTCTTTCTTGGATCAGCTGCCACAAATCATGAAGACATTATATCAGCATAAATGCTCTCCCAAACAAATACCTACCCATACTATAGTCCTAACATTTTTCTTATGGGTGCATTTGGACTTGCAGACCCTTTACATCATCAATTTTTTACAAACAGAAAAAATAAACCTATTATACCTCTACCCTTATTAATCCATGAGACCAGATTAAACTGTTGACCTCATAGTTTCTCTACCTACACTACTATTTGCTAGGATTAGACTGTCTAGCAGATTTCTTTCTCTACATTCTACAACAGAAATTTAAAAACAGTCAAACCAGGATTAGACTGTTTGGCTTGCTGTGGGCCATGGCATGAGGACAAAACTGCTCATGGACTGAAAACCTTGCAGAAATTTAAAACCACTAACTAAATGCTCACAGACTGAGCTTTATTGAGCTTTCCTACCTATCCTACTCTAACTTGAAATATTTACAAGTCTAGCTTACAAAAATTCTCTTCCAATGCATCCAGTCCATCAGATGATCCCAGGACTGGTATTTTCTGCTCAATTCTTTAAGCATGATGGATAGGCAGGGCCACTCCCATTCTCTTTGTTCCTGAACAAAAACTTCTAAAATTTTTCTTGCTGCTGCAACATGCTTCTCAAAAATACCGTTGATCCTTCTTCAAATGTTTGCTGGAAATAAACATAAGGATCATAAAATGATACCTGGTTATGAATATTTGGCAGGCAGGCTTCAACTAGGATTTCTCCTTCTTCCACTGGATCGAGGACAGGACTCTCTTGAGAAAGAGAATCTCCTTCATCTTCTTCATTTTCTGAACTGGAGGACTCAACATATATTGTAGTTGTGTCCTCTTGTAGCTCTGATATATTCTACTCTGATGTGCTAAGCTCTGTGAAAAGATCTATGTATTCTTGAGCAGAGGTTTGTTCTATTGCTTCCTCTTTTTCAAGAGAAGGCTCCTTACTTTCATTATGCTCAAAAATATCTTCTTTGCTTTCTTCTTCCTCCTCTGAAATGAAAAGCTGTTGATCTCCATTTTCATGGCATTCACTACTGATGTTCGGAGGTGTAACAGAGTGAAAATTCAACGAATCTTCATCTATTACCAGGCTTTCATAGCTTTCCCCATCAGTGTCATAGATAGGCTGACTTGTTTCATTGCTTCTCTGAAATTTATGGTCCTAATTTTCCTCCCATGAATCTACTGATGATGGTCCTGCAAGCTCAGCTTCCCTCTGGAAACAATCATCATCAAATAGATCATAACTGGGAAAGTCATAATCGTAAGCAATGTCACCAATCAAATATGTCGGATTTTCAACAGGTCTTTCTTCATTTTGATCTACAAAGGAGTTTTCTGGATCTGTATCATCAAACTCATCAGATGAATGAGCAAGCATATCTATTCTATAAAATATTTCATAGGTGGACTGTGTGTTTAATATTCGGTCCATCTCTTCTTCTGTCAACGGAGGAATTTCTTTTTTAACACAAATATAAGAACAACAGTCCTCTGCTTCTTGTACGAACTGATCTGGAGGCTAGATATCTTCTTGAGCCTCTTCTTGAGCATTTTCCAGAGCAAGAGAAAACTCCAGACCCAGATCACCATACAAGTCTTGCTCATTGTTTAGGTTTGGAATTTGTTCTTGCTCTAGAAAATGCATGGTCTCTTCTAAATAATCAACATTTGTGTTTAAATTAACCGCATACATTTTCACTACTTCAACAAATCTGTTCACCAGTTTTATCAATTTATCCTCCAAAGCATCTATCTTTGCTTCTTGGTCCATGTTTGTGTTTGGTCAATTTAGTGTGTCCTAAATTGCTACATTAATTTATCAATCCGGGATTCGTAAGCTGATGAAGTGTGGCGCACTATATGTGCAAGATAACCTATTTCTTACCCTTTTGTCGTTTTTGGTTTTCTAATATGAAATGGAAATTCTAAAATGAAAACAAGTATGGTTATGTTTGTTCAAGGAAATGATATCCTCTATAATGATTTACCAACTTCAAACTTAAAAAGGAATTTGAAACATACAATGAAAAAACTTGAAAGGAAATGAAAATGTGCTCCTAGTCTAATAAATCAAAACAGTGAACTGTTGAGCATGAAAACCAAATTATTCTTGCTGCTGACTAAACACAAAAGAACTATGCTTAAGGAAATTCAAAATTGCAACAAAATAAATCTAAATCAGATTACATCAATTTATCTTCTGATCCTTCATCATTAGTCCAGCTATGATTTTCGGAAGTAATCATAAACAACTTGAGTAACTGATATCTAATTTGCAGAAAGTAAACTAATATCAAACTACACATCTATAATTCAATCCCTCACCATCAGTCAAGCTGTGGCTTTCGGAGGCAACTGAAGATGTTATGAGCAATTTAATATATCTAACTTGCAGAAATGAAACTAATATCAAACTACACATTTCATAATACAATCCCTCACCATCAGTCCAGCTGTGGCTTTCGGAGGTAACTGAAAATGACATGAGCAATTTAATTTATCTAACTTGCGAAAGTAAAGTAATATCAAACTACACACTCATCACCAAATCCCTCACCATCGATCCGGGCTGTGGCTTTTCGGAGGAAATATTTGAAAATGACATGAGCAATTTAATATATCTAACTTGCGGAAAATGGCTTAATATATCAAACTACACACTCATACTTCGATCCCTGCAACAGATCAAATTTGTGGCTTTCGGAGAATGGCGAAAATGACATGAGCAATTTTAATATATCTAACTTATGAAAAGTAAACTAATATCAAACTACACCTCCTTGCTTCAATCCCTCACCATCGGTCCGAGTTTGTGGCTTTCGGAGAGTATGCTTGAAAATGACGCAAGCCGGTGTATATAAATCTCACTCTTGAAACAAATGTGCAAGGCGAAATAAACAAAACGATGCGGAATTAAACAAAAACTAAGAAAAATAAATTAGCGACGAACAATATTGATTCCATGTCATTAGTCAAAAGATATGCAAATACCCGGGCTGCCTATTTGTAATCTGAAACAAGAACATTGATCAGTTAACAACAATATAAAACATGAAAGATTATGGACAGAAGTAAAATGTAAAGCATGAAAGATTATGAACAGAGATGAAGCATAAATACCATGAAAGATGCAATGTATAAACACGTGAATGACTTATGGCACAATGAACTTAAAGAAATAAAAAAAGAAACTATACAGTAATGCACAAAACCTCAGCGTGTGCAGGGGCCCTCTGCACCAGCCTCGGGCAACAGCCTTCAAATACGAATTACGCTTGGAAACAGAGTCTTCTTATGTATTAAAATGCAGTCATAACAGAGAAATGATATTACAGCACAGTGGCAACGCAATTACATTACAGAGCTATATGGAGGCTAACTATTATGCGTATGCAAACACGTTATTTATAACAAAGGTGATATAACTAATTCCCTAAATTTTGTGCTGATAGAGACACGTGAACCATCACGTCCAGAGATCCAGCATCATGGCCGCGGTGAGGAGTAAATATATGAAGAGTGGATGTTGGATTCGGCTTATGGAGCCGTGTACAGGTGTTGATGTGTCTCCCGTAAATTAGAAACGGTCATACAAATCTTCACGTGATGAGAAACACAGTCCTGTCACCGTGGGACTCTACGGTTAACTTCCACTTCGCCACCTTTGACCGCAGCCTCCTTAGGTGAATTTGCCCGAGCCAATAGGACACGATCCATGTCCACATCATTTCTGACTTGCCCATGTGGCTCGAATTGCCTGAAGACACCTGTAACATAGACTTTCACAAAATGGCTGCGGAAAGTTGCAGCAGCTGCGGAAAGTGGCAAGATTCCGCAGCTAAATGAGCAAAAATCTAAATCAAACGGCAGACACAAAACATAGTTAAAAACCATTTTAGATGCTCTTTTACAATTGATATGCAATGATATTGACAACTTAGAAGGTTCAGGTGAATGAAAAAGGTCTAGAACGGTGTATGGAAAAGATGCAGATTTGAGACTCAACAGTTTGGATCCATATTTCTGCAAAGAAGGTCACTACATCTTCTCAACCAGTTCAGAGTCTTCTACTAGTGAAGTCATTTAGTCTTTCAGGAATTATAGGGTGTGGATTCGCCAGGTGGATGAATTTGGATGTTTGAAACAAGCTGTTGTCCACCATTAGCATTAGATACCAATCTAACCAGAGATTTTGAGTCTTTTGACTGCCTAAGGGTATCTAAGATAAAATGCACTCAATTCCCCAGCGGAGTTGCCATTATGTTGGAGTTCCAGTGTTTTGGCCAGATTGGCAAGACCAAAAGACCGGACAACATCAGAACCACTTTGGGGCCCTAGGATCTAGCCCTCCTAGACCCGGAGAGGGATCTCTCCAATAAAGAAATGAATGATATATCTTCGAAAGCTAAAAATGAGGTATTAGGCTAGGTATGAAGCACAAAGGGGGGTTTTAAATGATTTGGTTGGTTGTTGGGTTGGTCATGAGATCATTAACTGAGAAGGTTATGGAAGGAAAGGAGTAAAGCAGCAGGATGTTTCGGTAAAAGAGGATAGGTTAAGAATGTGACATCCATTGGGCTATGGAGTCATGAAATGGGATTACTTGCAAACAACTAAGCAAGGCTTTCCATAGGGCAAGTCATCTATACTAAAGGATCTTCTAGATAGATGGTGGAATGGGAACATTAAGGAGTGAAAAAGAGGCACAAAGGGTAGCTTAAGGTCAGAACAGAGGTCATCTAACTCCAAATCTCCTTCAACATACTCTCAAAGGGAAAACACTTAAGATTTAAACATCGAACTAGGCCTAAGGTCAGAGAAGGACTTTTAACCTTCAATGCTTTGACACTAGTTCAAGAGATCTTTGAAAGGCCAATCTGTTTGAAAAGGACCCCAGTGCACATGGCTTACACTAAATCCCCGGTATCCCAATTCTTGCAGCTTAAACCCAATAAGAACATTTAAGCAACAAACCTTGAACTCACACATCAGTAAGCACGGGCTGGACCAACATCTTCACTGGTTAAATCACATGACTTTGCTCTTAAATACACTTTAAGCAGAAAACATCAAAGATAAGAAGAGCAGAGGGCATTTAAGCACCATGCAGGGGTATATCTCAAGCCTGGTTTACTGATTCTTATCAGAGAATAAATGGGCAGCATGAATAATGTAATGAAACAATGCAATAAGAGAAACATCACCCGTAATATAGACCAGGATCCTATGAAATTGCTTGATTAATTGATGTGCAAAACCAGTCACATACACTAAGCTTAATGGCTGATACAGTCCAAACTTTCTCCTCCCAGCTTACTACATTACAAACTACTCAGCTACTCTCCCTCAACAATTTTTCTAACAGTTGAATGAACCCCTACACTAACAACAACAACAACAACAATAATAACCTTTACAAAATTTTCTTCAGGAATTCTTATAGGAGATTGGATAGCAGGAGTAGATGATATACATTAAATTGATTCATTAAGACAGAGTAGAGGAAGTATCCATGCCCACTCTGCTTAATAGCTCTGCACTGTACTCTGTGTTATGGTTCAGAGTCTCTGTCAGGTCGGTATTTGACCTCATATGTTTCTTTAAAGTCCTTTCTGGCTGTAAGGCACTCTGTTCTGTCTTCTAAAGCAAGTAAGGTGACTGAAGGTCTTCTAGGTTTCCATACTTCCATTATTTCTGTCCTAACAGTCTTTGGAAGCTTTCTATTAGTGAAATGGATTTTGGGAGCTCGGGGAGGCATGGAGACTTCTATCGGAGGTGTACTGTTTGAGAGAATGTACTGTTGACATATACACAGATATGGCTTGTTTCATGTGTATTCTAATCTTCACTGCGTCTTTTCCTTTGAATGAAGATTAAAACATCAAATATTCAATTACGGGCTTTAGCACCCTTAATCCCTGCTGCTGATACACTAGCCGCTGCTGTAATGGCCTCTATGTGTTATGAATCACCATAGCTATGATTATGGAAAACATAGTGAATAATCACTATGTGAAACCCTGCATAATAAAATAAACCAATTAAAAAAAACCCAGGGAGTGGCGGAAGAAATGATGTGGAGGCCCGCGGAATGGTGGCACAACCATGTAAATAGTGGCTGTAGTGGAGGAAATGGTGAAAAACACTACAGATGGCAAAAAACGCTCTGATGGAAGTTTGGTGGAGATATGCATGTGGACCGTCCGATCATATCTGGAGGTGATGATCGACGGTGGAGATTGACTAACGAAATGACTTTGGATGGTTAGGTGATATGAAACAACCTTTAATGTTATAACATAAAGTTTTAATATTATAACACCAAAGTCTGATGCTGGGTGGAAGAAATTGGTTTTTAATGTAAATCGTGAAAATTCGGCCTTTGAACGAAATACAAAGGGAATGGGTGAAAATGCAATGAAAAACATATGGAATGAGTTTGAACGGTGGGACCCGGTCATGGGTAGAGGGCGATTCAATATGGGCCATCAGATATCAGGAGGAGATCGACGGTTGAGAAGCCGCGAGGAAGTTCAATGGTCGCGCGATGAAAAATTATGCATGGAATGTGAGATGCATTGTGGGCCGTTGATCTATACATATCAATGGTCAGGATCTGTAGATGAGGCTTTAGGCAATAAAATGGGGAAGTGGTTTTTTGGACAAAACCGTTGTTTTCACGCGACAAAAGGCGGGTGAGGCGGTTTTCGCTTGTTGAACGCGATATGGGTCCCCGAGTGACACGTGGCTCTCGAAAACCGCCCATATCGCATAAATTCCGACTGTTAAAGCTCAGACACGAAACCTGCGTGATATTGCTGTGGGCCATTGGATCTGGGCCCGTGAGATCCGATAGTGATGGAGGAGCGTGATACGAGAAAAGTGCAAGGTCAGTTAAGGTGGGGTCGAGCGGAAGGTGGTTTCATCGTGAGGTCCGATCTATGAATGAACGGTCGAGATCTGGAGAGAGAGAACAAAGGCGGAGGATGTGGTTAGTGGGCAGGAGTAATATGAGCCGTTAGATCAAACAATATGGACAGTCAGGATCTAATTGGAAGCAGAGGAGGCAAGGGCGAACTCTTCGATGGGCTCATGAAGCGATTGGCTTTGGACCGTTAGATCAGCGGCAGATCAACGGTCGCGATTTGCTTGGAAGGTGACCAATCGGGGAAGCGGGGCAGAGCAAGAAGAAATATGGGCCGTTGGATCTAAGGGATTGAACGACGGAGATTCAATCGGGGCTCGCCAATCGGGAGGGATCGGTAGCGCGGGATTGGTGCGATTGGCAGTGCTCCAATTGCGCGATAGCCATCAGATCAGGGTGGTAGATCGACGGTCGGCATGCAATCAGAGGAGTGAATGAAGAAGTGGTGGGCACGCTATGGAATAAGCGCTGACCGTCAGATCTTTGAAAGATCGACGGTCTAGAACACGCCCGCGGTCTTATAATGTAAAGACCTAGCATCGGAAGAATTCAAACTTAACAAAGAAAACGTGCTCTCCGAATGTTCCAATTGCGATAAGCGCCCAGGCCTTTAGCGCTTGGTTCTAGGCGCGGGTCATGTGGGGAAGTGGTTAAGGGGCTGGCCGAAAAGGGGCTTAACCTGTGATAAGGTAAAAGGTGGGTTTTTAAGCAAAAAAAGAGGGTTTTTAAGGCTGAAAGAGGGATTCAATAGAGGGAAAAAGGGACTTTTAATCCGGACAAAGGATATTTGTGAGGTTTAAAAGGGGAGTTAGGATGATTTAGAGGGTTAATGAGGAATTAAGGGAGGGGAAAAAGGTGAGGAAAACAGAGGTTTAGCATGATGAAATAGGGGGAAAAGGGGCCTTTGTGGACATTCTTATTCTTCACAAACAGAGAGGATTTATAATGGAAACAACAGTGAGGATTTATCAAAGGACGAAAGGCACAAGGAGGCTTCAAGGATGATGTGTTTTCAGAGAGAATGCATTCCTTGAAGGCTCAAAAAACATTTTAGCCCCCTGTTTTCTTGTGAAAAAATTCATAGGGGGCTAACAGAATGGTGTGCAATAGAATTCATAAAATTTCTCTTACATTGATAGGGGATGATATTCTTAGTGAAATAACACAACTATAATTGGGATTCTTACTTAGAAATTTTTTTTTTCTAAGTAAATATATTTCTATTTATATACTGTAAAAATACAACGAGGCACAGGCCTCAACAGTGCAATCCCAAGAACTGGGCATTAATTCTCAAAATTGCATAATACTGGATTGCCCATATGCGGGAAACCAGTCCTAGAGAGAAGTTTTTTGCTGCCCACGTAGGGGAAACCAGCACGTTGAGCAAAGGACATATATCGTTTTTCATAATCAAAATAACACTACTGTTCAGGAAGGCAAAAATGGACCCAAACAAAAAATGATCTAGAACCATAAACCAGCTAATACTATAGTGTTTACTTGTCGTTGGATGGAGAGGGAGGCTCCTCCATAATTAAACACCTGTATGCATCACTGATATCAGCTACTGCTGCGGGATTCGCACAGGTGGAGTCGTCCTTAGCAACAGCTGAGACGCGAGCATGGGATATTTTCCTTTCCAATTTTTGCTGAAGTCCTCCTTGTGAGTTCCTTTGCAACTATAGGCCCCATTCTGTGAGACAGTAGGAACTCCATAGCATTGATCAAAATTCTGCATACTGGGATCATCAGGGGTCTCGGGACGAGCTGCTTCCTCCCTGAGTAACTGTGATGAAGGCAGTAATGTTGGGCTGATTCATTGTACAGGCATAATGAGACTTAGCGGTATGAGTGGTTTGGCGCAGGGTGACCTATGAGGGGGGGATGGAAGCGTCAGTGGCTGTGGCGGTGGTATCTGGTCTCGAGGGGGAAGCGGTAGGAGGAGAAAGAGAGATAGACTGAGGGTGCGCTTGACTAGTAGGTCAGACTCTACCTCGTCCGCTACGAGTAGCAGGATATCTACCATGGTCAAATTCCTAAGAGGAGGAAGAGGTATCAGAAATGGAAGAGGGTGGTATACGAGTGGCTCTGCCATGACTGCTTTCGCGACTGCTGCCCCGACGACAGCGCATTCATTGCCTTAAGCGAGGCATGAGGGCGCTGGAACTTGGATAATGACGCACACGCACAGGTGAAGAAAGAGCTTCAGAGAACGATGGAGCTGAGGTCAAATGCAGGCGGTAATGCAGGCTTTGAGAGAAGTGAGCACCTAGAGTAAGCTCAATGCAGCAAAGGAGGGAGCAGTGCCTCCCAGTATTCGTGCGAGAGCTTGGCTCCACGATACCATAGGGGCATCTGCAAGCCCTCAGAACAGGGGAGGGGAAATTGAGGAGCAGATAACTAGATGGAGAAGAAAGCCTACCCATCGTTTGTAACTTGTAGCCGTGAGTTGATCCTCAATGAGAGTACGAAGTAAATGAGCATTTACAATCTACTCTGGCAGCGATTAAATCCATACGATTGAGCTCGTATGTGACCATGTGGCTAGGCCACGCGCCAACATCCGGTCACCGCCAAGAGCCGTCCTCCCAGATCACCTTAATATGCACCCGAATCCGGGAGTATAGTGTCGTTGTGCACCAGATTGATGCATTCCTGTTTGAGAGCATTATCATGGAGTATATTAAGATATCCATAGTTGAGAGTGTGCTTACTGTCCACACCTATATTTGCCAAAATATCTGCTACTTTGTTGCCATCTCTTTTGATATGAATAAAATATATAGCTTTGTGAGTCTTTAACCAGCTGTCAATCAAATCTAAACGAGCTGCTAGTCTCCAACTAGTTGCAACAGCAGAAGCCAAAGTTTCCAAAAGAATTTTGTTGGCCATGTTGATGAGGATTTGTGAATCGCCTTCAATGACTATGGGGAAGAAGTTGTTTTGTTGAGCTAAGAAAATTCCCTGCCACATGCCTTCCAATTCAGCTGAGTTGTTGGTGTCCCAACCAATGGAGCCATAGAAGATCAGAATCAGATTGCCACTAGAATCCCTGAAGATGCCTCCATACCCTGCTTCACCTGGGCTGTCTTTTGAAGCTCCATCAAAGTTCATTTTTATCAGGCCTATAGCAAGGGGAGACCACTGTTTTGGGCTGTCTAGAATATTTGGAGTGACCCTTTTACTAGATGGAGTATGATTGATCCGAAGATTCCAATTCTCCCAAATGGTTTTTTCCTAGGGTTGAGTAGGGAGATCATCTTCCTGCCAAATGTGAAGAGCTAAAGTTTCTTGGAGATTGTTGCAGAAATTGGTCCATATGATGTCTAGCAGTGTGATTTGGTTCTTAAAAATTCTTTTGTTTTGCTCCTTCCAAACTATCCATACCAGAAGGCCCAGTAGAAGCTTCCAAAGCATATTGAGCAACGTGCTATTGTATGGTGTCAGTGGCCATTTGCGGATGGTACTGAATATGTCTCCTAAGATTATGCCTCGTCGCTGACATCAGAAACTGAGTTTTTCCCAAAGTTTGTTTGCTAAAGTGCATGAGTCTAGGAGATTCTATATGGTTTCATCATTTTCGTTACAATTGGGACAACAAGATGGCCCATTAAAGCCCCTTTTTATTAGATTATCCCAAGTGATGATTCTTTTATGGCAGAGGAGCCATAAATAAGTTGAGACTTTAGGCCATATTCCTAGAGACCATAAATGATTCCAAGAAGTATCTGGAGGGGTTTTCAATGGGTTCATCAGAGTGTAAGCTTCTTTGGTGGAGAACATGCCTTTTGTAGTGTAGCCCCATCTGAGTATATCCTGTTCCTATGACTATCTAATCTTCCTATGATTGAGTTCCTTATTGAGGTCTCAATATATATCCTCCTGCTCCTGGGGGACACTATGAACCTTTTTCTTCCATTGCCGATATCCGCAAATGATTGAAGAAGACCATTGCTGATTCACCTTTTCTTCCAGATTAATAAGCGGATCATTTAGGATCTTAGGTTTAAGGATGTCAACGAGTTTTTATTTTTGTTGCCAAGAGTCAACCCAAAATTTAGACGTTTCCCCATTTCTTATTTCCCAGAAGCTATGCTACTGTATCATTCCACTATGTTGTTTGGCTGCAGTCCATATTAGTGAGCCTACTGCTTCTGGTGATATTCTTATGAGATCTTCTGGCGGTCGATTGTTGGCATATTTAGTTGTCCAGAATTTGGCCCATGGAGTGTGTGAAGCAGACATCCATTTCCACCATATCCTAGCTCCCATAACTGCATTGCTATGAGTCAGATCTCGAAGACTGAGACCTCTGTTCTTCTTGGGGGTGCACACAGTAGTCCATTTGACAAGAGCCCATTTACGATTCTGCCCTGAAGATCCCCATTGAAAATTTCTCTGTAGATTTTTTATTTGTTTGAGCACCCATTTCGGTGCTGCAAGGAATGAAAATAAGTACAGCGGCATTGATTGAAGGAAAACTTTGATAAGTATTAATCTGCTCGCCATATTAAGAGCTCTATAGGTCCAGGAAGATAGGCGAGCCTCCAATTTTTCGAGCAACAATTTCCAGGAGGCATGTTTGATGGTGGAGTCAATTAGAGGAGCACCTAGATATTTAGCAGGAAGAGAAGCGATAGCAAAGCCCAGAATGTTGGCAATGTTGGTTTGAGTGATGGCAGGAGTGTTAAAAAAGAAAATTTGAGATTTGGCCGCATTGATTGAAGTGCCAGAGGCTTCCGAAAAAGTGTCAAGAAGGGATTTAAATGAGCGGGCTTCTTGTACCGAAGGGTGCCAAAAAATCATATTGTCATCCACAAATTGTTGATGAGTGGTGGCAGGGGAGCCATGGATGGCGATACCTCTCAGCTGCTGGGTGAGAAGAGCATTTTGAATGATATGACCAAGACCTTCTGCCATGAGGACAAAAAGGAAGGGAGAAAGGGGATCCCCTTGATGAATGCCTCTTGAAGGTGAGAAAGGAGGAGAGGGGATACCATTGACCAAAATGGAGAAGAAGGTGGAGGAAATGAGATTCATAACCCATCTGACCCAGGTGTGACTAAAACCAAAGGCAACTAGCATTTGTTTGATGTAATTCCAGCTTAACTTATCAAATGCTTTGGAAAGATCAATTTTCAAGAGCATACCTAACTTTTTGTTATGTTTCAGAGAATGAATGATTTCATGCGTGAGGATGATGCCATCAAGGATTTGACGCCCTTCCACATATCCAGTTTTCTCAGGAGAAATCAGTAGAGGAAGCAAGGGCTTAAGTCTGTTTGCAATAACCTTCAAGATCACCTTATAAATAACATTGCATAGAGCAATGGGACGAAAATTATCAGGAGTGTTAGAGTGATCCTCTTTGGGAATGAGAGCTATGAAGGTAGTTTTTAGTGATGGGATCAGCCAGTGCATAGATCTAGATTCTTCGACCAGTTTCCAGACATCCAATTTGATGAGGTCCCAAAAGTGGTGAAAGAAGTTCGAAGTGAAGCCATCAGGTCCCGGGGCTTTTCCATCTTTGAGTTGAGCCATAGATGCCTCCACCTCCTGAAGAGTGACTGGTCTAAGAAGCATTTGATTGTGATCATCTGTTATGATTTTGGGTATATGCTACAGTACTTTATTAATGGTTGGTTGTTTGCTGGTAGGAGTCTCTTGATGAACCTTTTTAAAGTGATCAAGAAGTTCTTTTTCTATATCATCATGATCCTCTAATCATTCTCCATGTTGATTTTTTAGATGGGCGATGTTGTTGTGCATCCTTCGTTGAATAGTTGATCGATGAAAGAACTTGGTGTTTCTTTCTCCTTCTTTTAGCCATCTGATTCTAGATTTCTGTTTCCAAAGTAGTTCCTCCTGTTTTCTTCTTTTTTCTAGCTGGTCATGGAGACTTTGTTCCTGAGCAGCTAGGATTTCGGTTCTTCCTTCAATGATGATTTTCTGTTGGAGCTCAGCCATACTTTGTTCTAACATTTTTTTCTCCTGAAAAATGTTTCCAAATGTAGAGTGATTCCAATTTTTGATTTGTAATTTGAGATGTCGGAGTTGTTGCTGAAACTGGTACATTCTAGATCCGGCCGGAGGAACAAAGTTTTTCCAAACAATATTGACCATTGTTTTGAATCTTGGGTGAGAGAGCCAAAACGCCTCAAATCTGAATGCTCTTTTCAAAATATTGCTAGGTCTCTACCAATGAAGTGAGATGGGCCAATGATCCGACCCTGATATGGGCAAAATAGAAGCGAGAAAGTCTCCTCCTAAATGAATGACATTATCCGAGAGTAAAAATCGATCGAGTTTGGATGCAATTTGTTGAAGACATGTTCTTTTGTTATTCCATGTGTGCATTCCGTTGATGAAAGGGAGGTCAATCAGCCAGTTTCTTGAGATGAACTCCTTGAAATGATTGCTTTCGATCTCCAGTCTTTCTCTGCATCCAGATTTTTCTTCAAGCCTGGTGATCATATTGAAGTCTCCACCTAGGATCCATAGAGGGTGGTTCCTGTTGGAGTTTATAGCTTCCATTGTATCTAACAGTGACATCTTACTCATTGAATCTTGAGGAAAATATACATTTGAGAGATGACCATGGATATTGGTGCCTATAATGTGAAAGAGGCTTGTATGATATTATGTGAGGCATGGAAGTCAGATAATGAGATGTTTTGCGTGTCCCATGCAATGGCTAGACCTTCCGAAGCTCTAGAGGCATCGACTGCGACCAAATGACTTCCTGGCCAAGCTTTGGTTAGAATGGAACCAAGAGTAGTGCTGTTACATTTAGTTTCTTGCATAAAAAAGTTTTGGGGTCTTTCCTTCTGTATCATGTTTTTAATCATTCTATATTTTCTAGGGCTATTCAACCATCTAACATTCCATGAGATGAGCTTCATGAGGAACTATTGGTTAAAGGCTTGTAGAACTCAGTTAGCTTAGGATATCTTCCCGACTCCACCAACATTTCCCCAATAATGATGGTTCTCTGCAAATCTGGTTTTCTTCCTTGTTTCTTTGAGTCTTTATGGATTTTTTGTCCATCCCATTGACTTCCTGGTTGAATGCCTAGTTTCCTTTGCTGTTGTGCTCTAAAGAGAACCACTTCTAGACTATCAATTTGTCGATCACTTATTTTGTCATCTTCTTTTTTTCTGCAAGCTTGTTCAAGACCAAAAATATCCAGATCGCCTAGATCAAAGCTCTATGGTTCCTCTTCCATATGGCTTGGTTGGCTGCTCTCTGGTGTTGTTTCTTTGGAGTGAAGGGGGTTTAGAAGTAAATTGTGTATGTCCATGCCATTCTGTTGCCATAAAACTAGATCTGTGTTGGTATTGAGCTTGGAATCATTGGTTGCCAAATCCTGTGCCACTTTCTGACTATTGTGAGAGACAGAAGGGTTAGAGGATACGATAGAGGTCGAGGGCTTAGAAGAAGAGGTCGGCTGCTTGGAGGGGTCTGAGTCGGATTGAGTCTACTGAGCGAGGATATCAAAGCTATTTCTAGTGGAAGGGGTGTTGGCTTTAGGGTTGGTGTTTTTTGGAGCAGATGGAGGCTTTTTTTTGTGCCTTTTGCGATTTTTAACTTTAGTGAAACCATCAGCATTAGACTTTTCCGAGGCTTCGGTGTGCTTTGAGGGAATATTAAGAGGACAATCTCTGAAAAGATGACCATGGGCATGACATTTTCTGCAGCGAAAGGGTACATGTTCATAATCTATGGGCTGAATCCATTCAAAATCATCATGATATAGGCTTACCGAATTCGGGAGAGCTTTGTCGAGATACATAGAGACGCAGATTCTGGCGTATAAAGTGTACCTTCTGATCTTTGTTTCCTCCGTTGTCTTGATGAACTCACCTAGCCCTTTGCCAATAGCAGTAAGCGATTCTTCATCCCAATATTCTAGAGGCAGAGAGTACATACGTATCCAAACCGGAGCCCAGTTCAAATTCTCCTTGTCGGGGTTGAATCTTTTGATCCAGTCTCTTAGATACAAGCCTGCGGAGTTGAAGAAGTAAGACCCTCCATCTAAAACCCTGTTCCTATCTTCAATAAAATTAAAAATGGCATTGAAGAAACCATTGGGTCCTAACTGCAGGGTTACATGTCCCTTGGGTTTCCATTTCGAGGCTATCCAGCCCTGCAGGGCTCTCTCCATTGGCCAGTAACCTACAAATTTGCCTATAAGGGCATGATCTTTCATAAACTGTATCTGAGCATTGATACGATGGTTGGGCAGATCGATCTTGGGCCGTTCAGCCGCAATAGGTTTGCAAGTAGCAGAGGTTGCTTTTGGCGGCTCCGTAGAATCCGTGGATGCTTGCGTACTTCAGTTTCCTACTACTGCGCTGTGGTGCCAGAGGGAATCTATGCTTCATCGTTCATATCCATTGCTGGAGCTTGTTCTTTATCTCCGCCGATGGGGGCAGGCATACTGTCCCCTCCCCGAAGAGGTTGTCATAACTCATGAACAGTCTGTAGATGGAGTCCAGAGTCAAACGAAAGAGAGGTCTATGGCGTGACAGCCTGCACTTGGGGCAGCGCCGTTGCAAGGGTTGTCATAACCCTAGAAAGCCATGGTGTGTTGCAGAGCTAAAAAAATCAAATTCGAGCCAATGCTGCCAGTTTGGTACCTTCTTACTTAGAATTATTAAAACACTTAACATAAAGTGTTAAATATAAATATTGCATTACATACACAAAATTGGCACATCACTGAAATCAATCACACCATAAAAGCAAAGAGTGTACGTGGGAAACCCAAATGTGAACAACTTAAATTAGTTGTTCAATTTTATTTTTCAATAATCTCACATTATAATATAATTAATAACACAAATATTTTACCTTAAAAACCCAAACATGAATAACAATTTATAAAAATAACTTAAAGTAATTGCTAAATTATTTTTCTTTTACAATAATCTTGTCATTAACAACTTCTTATGAACTAGAAAAAAAATAATTTGTGATAACAACTAGAAAAATTGTAAACAAAGATGAGTAGTGATAAAAACATCAAATGTTGTTTCAAACTTTCTCTTCTATATTTTTTCAGCGTTTTCTAATTTACAATTATTTTATTTAGTGCATAAATGAATTTTCTTATTTTCTACTTCATTAATAATTAACTTTGTTTATATTTACCCAGATCTCCACTTAAATTTCATTTTCTAATTTAAAAAGTCACTAAAACATTCCACAATTAAGTATAGAAATTATATTTACCCAATTATCCACTTAAAATTCATTTTCTAATTAAAAATGTCACTAAAATGTTCCAAAGTTAAATGTAGCATTTCTAGGATTATCAAAACCTTCATCGTATTTTTTTGGGTTAAGCTTTCAATATTACCTTTGGAGCTCTAGTTGCAAGGGACCTTTTGAAAAAAGGGGATTTCCATATGAATATTTATGGAAGTTGACACGTGTTTTGTTGAGACAAGGGTTTTAACCATTAGTTGAAAACTAATTAGTTTGGACATTTAAGAGGGTCTAGCAGAAGCAATATTTATTTGATGTGGTTCTCATTCTAATATCTAGACTTTGGATTATTCATGGCTCCATTTCTATTGTGTTGGGTGTCATAGGGATGGACACCTCACTGCATATAATGATTTCAAATGGATACCTCACTGCATATAATGATTTCAAATTGAATAATAAAGTTTAGGTTAAAAATATAAGGATTGTTTCTTTGAAGGGAAAAAGTGACATTAATGGTCAAAATAATTTGAACATAAACCACTCCAACGATGGATTACATTTATGGTAAACAAAGAGAAGGGATAATATAGCTCTCCTAATACCATAAGAGGATAATAAGATAAAAAATAATGTCTGCGTAGGTGCATAGTTCCACTAAAAAATTGGAATGGAAGCTTCAAAGGATGCTCTTTATAATGTTTGGGCACTGATGATATTGATAAGTCTCTATTAGACTTGGCCACAAAGAAAGAGATATTTGTTAGACTTCTTCCTTGTTAATTGTAAAAGAATAGATTTCTCTAAATTACTTTATGAGCTAAAACCTTATACATAGTCTTTAAATACTAGAAAGGGCGTATTTATGATGCCCATAGTTGAAAATAATAATGAAATGGTTTCCCTCCCTTGGTTTTTGCGTAAAACCCTTAACAAAACGAAAACAAATATATAACTTTTAGAAACCAAAACGTGACTAACAAGTTAATAAAACAATTTAAAATAGTTACTAAATTTATTTTTTCATTTTACAATAATCTATTGCTATAATATAATTAATAGTGCCCTCCCAGCTTAAAAACAAAATCATTTGTAATAACAACTATTAAAAAAATAGATGTGATAAAAATGTAAAATATCCTTATCCTTTAAACGTGTCATCTTTAACTTTCTCTTCTATTTCTTCAATGTTATTTTCTAATTTAACGTCTCATCTTTAACCTTCTCTTCTATTTCTTCAATGTTTTTTCTAATTTACAATTATTTCAATTATTTGCTTTAATACATCAATGAATTTTCTTATTTTCTACTTTATCAATTATTAACTTGGTTTATCTTTACATCAATTATTTCAATTTTTTCCTTTAGTTAATCAATTAATTTTCTTATTTTCTACTTTATCAATTATTAACTGTGTTTATATTTACCGAAATCTCCACCTAAAACTCATTTTGTAATAAAAAAAGTCACTAAAATGTTCCCAAAGTTAAATTTAGGGAGTTGTCTACCTAGGCAATGAAATAGCTCGGATGGCATTTTTTTGTCGGAATCCGGGCAACTAAAATTCAAGAAATCAGGTAATTGAAGTGTTTGGAATCCATTTTTGATAGCAGAAATGGATTCAGCACTACCAAAAACCCTTAGGGCACTCAAAATACTAAAGTTTAACAACTGAAAACATGATTCTAATAAAATCTTTGCCAGAGTTTTTAAAAATCTTTACCGAAATCCGAGCGAAAACGTTGCCTGAAAAGACTACGACTAAATTTAGCATTTCTAGTATTAACTTTCCTTTATCAAAGTAGACGTTATTCGAGAGGCCTATGCAGGTTGAAGGTACAAGGAACCCCTCGAGTTGCCCTTGTTCGAGGAACCCAAGCTGGTTGAGTGTACGAGGACCCCTCGAGTCCATCCTTGGGTCCAAGGTTATTCCGAGTAAAGGGAACCCTATGAATACTTCTTTATCAAAGCATTTACATTTTAATATAATGTTTTTTTTTCCAAACTCATTGGTGTAAGGAAAAATCTAAATATTATTAAAACAAAATAAATTAAAAGTTTTTTAAGTTTCATGATAAATTATGTATTGGTTAATTATTAAAATATATAGAACGAAAGATTTTGGGATAGAGTTCAAAATAAAATCATTTTTTTAATCATACATATACATATATATAATATGTGGAGGTCAATATATGGTACAATTGGTACCCCCAATATATTGGATGTAATTATTTATGTTATTTTGTTGTATTAAGGATATATTCACCAAGTTCTTTGAACTTAGTCAGGAGTAAAGGGAAAACTTTTTATCTAGTTTGTGTGATCTTATATTATGTGGAAAAGAATATGGTAAATGAGGCTTATTGGATATCAAAAAATTTGGATGGGCCTTACTCACAAAAAGTTTATGGAGTTTTAAATGTTCGTGGTATTTGGCAAGAAATCATAAAAAAAAAATATATATGAATAAGATAACTCTTATGCACTGGTTCAGATTGGGAAATGGTGCTAAGTGTTAAATGGGTCACATATTTGGAATGGGTTCATAAAAATTAAAAGTTGGCTTTTGGATAACCTTCAATGGACTTTTGGGAATGGCGAGAAGATCCTAACATGTATAGATCCCATAAATGGGATGTTAAATAATTACATTTTTCTTGTGGAGCTTATGAGTGTTGTGCATGCAAAAGGGATATTTTTTTTTAAATCTCATATTTATGATAGATTTGAGATCTCGAATTCATATCCAAAATGCAAAACTGTGAAGGAGTTGGGGCTTGGTGATGTGCATGTTGTTTGCTAGGACCAATAAGTTATTGACCTCATGATCGTGGGGCTCACACATGGTGATTGTGAAGATGTTTTAGGTTGGAATGGGTCCTTGCACGAAAGCCAACTGGTGGTTCAAAGGTATATAAATAAATCTATCATGCACTTCATAGAAATATGGGAAAATGTTGATACAAAGTATTATGGAACTGGACTATACCTATGAAGATTATTATCTTTAGATGGCTTGCCTAGAAGAATTATATACTCAAGTATAATAACTTGTGCAAGTGTGGTTTTAGTGGCTCAGGTCGTTATTTTTGCAGGGATTCGATGGAGCATTTTCTCCATATATTTCTCCAATGTCCATTTTCTATTGCGATTTAGATTTAGTCTCTTCAAGTATTTCATTTGAATTCTGGATGGTCCTTTCAATTGGTGGAAGAGTGTCTTAAGTGACAGTGTCGATGGTGTGGTCGACACAGGACCCTACTTTTATTGATTACATGAGAAATTTTGCGTGCGAGAAACATTGTTAATTTTTAAGGTCTCCTTTTGGATATTGGTCGCATCTGCACTTGCGTTTGTGTTCTTTATCATATGTGTAGAATCATTATAAGGTAATCAAACCCCAAAATTCGTTAAAGGACAAGCAGGTCAATCTTCCAACTGGATATTTCAAGGGTGCTTCCCAACAAGGATGATGTGGTTGCATGGTTTTCATTAGGGTGAGTGCCACAGTTGAATCTCATTTATATTGTTTTGGGGGTTGTGATACAAACACCAGAGCTAAAGAACGATTAGCATGTGGGGTTGTTCTACAACACCAACGAACTTCATATTGAAAATATTTCTATTATGGGCGATGTGAGAGTTATCATTGATTGGATCAATGGTTGGGAAAATCTTTCCTCCCCCAATCTAAAAAATTATATTCTTCGTGTAGAGAATATGGAGAAATCATTTATTAGCATCTCTTTTGATCATGTCTTCAGATATTTCAGCACAATGGTAGACGATCTTTCAAAAAGAGGAATATCTACTGCCCATACTTTTTTCAATTATGTTCTTGGCAGAATGGCGAATTAGACTCTTTGCATAATTTTGTTCTTGGTGGGATGTAAATTCTTCTGGATATTAGACAATTTTCTTATTAGAGATGGTCAATTTTGGAGTGTCTCATTTTATTTTGCAAAATTTAGGTGAACCATTTAAAAAAAATGGAAATTGGCGAATGTTTTTTTTGGGAAAAATCATGGAAAATTAGCCCGCTTATGAATATTAGCCCCTAAAATTTTCCATGTCTAAAATTGTTTATGTTTTTGGTAAATTTCTGTATATTACGAAAGAATAATACATGTTAGACATACAATGAGAATCTCATGAATATACATGAACGATGTACTTTTTGTGGCTATTTATGATGTACTTGGTTTAGATGATTAAGATGCATTATTCACTATGTACTAGTTTTTTCATTTAATTTGCTATTGATATTCTAACTTTTTTTCTTTTAAAAAATAATTATTCAAATTGTTTTTTATCTTTAATGATTATCATACTGCATTCAAATATAGGTCATAAAAAATTTAATAAATAAAATATTATACCCAGAAGGGAAATTTATAAAAAATGTGAAAATAAAGATCAAATCCTAAGTGAAATTGATGTTATCAAATTGTTTAAACGCTTGCTTCTAGAGTGTAAATGTGCCGCGAAACTAAAGCTTCTAATTTTTTTTTTTGCAAATTTTGTAGAGCCTTACCATTTTCTATTTATAAAAAAAAGAGAAAATTTCCATACATATATTGAATCAATTAGTGGCCTCAACCTGCCCTAAGGAAACCAGGTTTTTTGGCCACCTGAGTGAGTTAAAATCCAACTAGTATTGGAATTGTTTCTTCCTTTTACTTGCCGCTACATCTACTTTACTATATCCATCAAAGTTTAACTGAAAGCAGTAAAAAATTACCGCAAAAATCATTAAAAAATATTAATATCTAGGGTCATCCATCCAAAGAGTTAATAGGAGTTGGGTCCTTTGTCGTAGAACTTGACATATCTACTTGCTTGAAGCTTGCATTCAATTCTCCTAATTCTGGTCATTGCATGATACCGAGATATGCTAATTTCTTGAATTTCCTGATTGATTTGTTGTAGAACTGAAACCACATTGGGGTTTCCTTCCGTTTCCTACATACTGGTCATGGCCTTCGCAAAAACAAATTTAAGAATCCAATAGGTATGGATAGATTGGTGAAAGACAGATAGCCTCCCTCTTGTATTTGCAGGGTCTGAGATAAATTCCATGGTGGCTTCCTACTGTTCAATGTCATCTTCTTTGTGGTTTCTCTCTCTTTCCCAACCTTTAACTGTGTTGCGAACCTGAGGTGGGTTTCCAGCTGCATAAATATCAAAAATATTCTCCATAACTTATTTTTTTAGTTTTTCTTCCATGCTTACTTGGTCCCGCATTCTGAATTGGAAGCTTCTGCTTCCCTTTTCCCATACCTTGTCGTTTCCGAAGTTGACCTTTTGCCATGTTTTTGAAGTGACGAGCACACCCTGACAGCTCATGTATAATCCTTGTAAAAATGTGAAACATGCCTGTATATGGAAAGGCAAAATCAATAACAGAATTCGTTTGATCTTTGATGGGGCCCACTACTTCCTGATAAGCAGGCGGAACCATAGACTTTGTTGCCATGCAACCAACAACATGGAGGTTAAACAGAAAATTCACATAGACTGTATTATGTAAACGAATTTTTCAATTACCATTGCAACAGAAGGATTGACTAACATGATTCAGATTACTACTGGGGCAGCCAAAACTCAGAAACTAAGGAGAGGTTATCTTGACGCCAAACTGCGGTGGATTATTCTGAGGAGGGAAACTTTGGGTTACTGATTTATCATTGCTAAACATACAAACCTGCTCATAGGCTTGAGAGAATTCATCATTGTTGATAGGCCACAAAACCCAGACCGTAAAATGAACCACACATAGAGAGGAGCACAAGAGGGCCTGTAATTGAACCTCATAGGGAAATGAAGAGAGGATTTTTAAACGTAGATCAACCAGGCATAAACTATTGATAGACCCTTTGCTACTGTGTAAGCACAAAAGGGTTTTTAACTGGGTTCCATAACAAAACAAAGAATTTGACTGAGCCACATTCAGGAATGAGTATAGGGTTCTAAAACAAGGGTCAATTGTTGGAGTTGGAAGAAACAAACCAACATGCAAGCAACAGCGACAGACCCTTCTTAAAATTTAAATATAGAAGACTAAAGATATTTCCAAATTGAAAATAAGACCCGCTACTGAATCGAAAAACTGCATGCAAGTCACAAAAACCATCCACGAACATGATGTCGCATTCGTTACAAAGAACATGAACAGGTAATTGAAATATGTAGGTTGCAAGAGCCATGACATACCAAGTTAACTATCGACGCTGCAGACCACCCTCTGTATTCTCGGACTCCTCTGGAATTTGCCTGCCGAGAACAATACCTTGCTGCACCTTTCTTTTTTGCCTTAACCTTGTTCTCGAGCAGCGCTTTTTCCAACGATTGTCAGACAAAATTTGTTGGCTGCCAAATTTTTCATCAGCTTCTATTATGGTGAAGCGTGCCTGGTACATTCCTCCAACCATCTGCAGCTGGGTTCGTTACTGGACTTGATGGACGGTCAGGTGCGCACCGCCGTGTGACACCGACCGCAACCCATTTACCTGAACATGGCACCCTGATCGGGGGTCGTTGGCTTTCTCTTTATCTCTTTCTATAATGAGTTTTAGCGGATGTAGCTCTATATTCCATCCCCTATCAGCTTGACTAATGTTTAACTGTCAGCCTTCATTACTGCAACCCCAATTAGCTAAATAATCTGAAACCTCATTCCCCCCACTACGGACATGCAAAGGAATAAGGTAACCAATTTCCTGTATTACTCGGTTGATCTCCTGAATGAGTCTCGTCGTGCGCCAACTTTTCTTATCTTTTCCCAGGGAGTCCCTTGTTGAAGTTTTTTCAATACTCCTATAACCATCACCAAATCAGCTTCAACAATAACTCTATGATAGTTTTCCTGAACCGCAATTGACAGTCCTGGTTTAATCGACATTAGTTTAGCTCCATTGTTCATTGCAAACCCAACCTCCATCACATATACCCTATACACTGAGCCTTGAAAGTTTCTAAATATACCTCCTATTCCTGCTTGCCCTGGGTTTCTTTTGGATGCCCCATCATAATTAAGCTTTAAAAATCTTACTTGGGGAAACTGGAAGATGTCTGATGGGTTTTTCCTTTGGGGTTTAAATTTCCATAAGGATTTCACCAGCATTTGGGGTTTTAAATTCAACATGGCAAGGATCCGACCTTCATTACTAGTCACCATCCAATCTTCATCAATGAATTGTTCTACTAAGATGGTCTCTTGGATATTATCCAAAATCACCTTCTATATATGGTTTGTATCCCTCACTTCCTCCCTAAAGGTTTGATGGTTTCTTTCCTTCCATATTCCCCAGAGAACAAAACCCATAAAAATCCTCCATGCTCGATTCAAGACTTCACTTTTGTATCCCCCTTTTCGCCATTTTATGATAGTCTCATTAATACTTGTGATGTCGCGATCAGTTTGTTGGAAAAGCGCAACACTGTTATGCTATAGATTTCTTGCCAGGGGCCAAGTATTGTACAGATGTTCTATACTCTCGGCATTATTATTACACATTTAGCAGAGTGAGGGAACCTGCATTCCTCTGTGCTGCAATTGATCCCAATTAAGGATCTTATGATGGTTTAGCAGCCAAAGGAAGTGTTATACTTTAGGCCAAAATTTGGCTCCCCATATTTTTTTCCATATTGGGAGTGCCATGTTTTGATGATTATTGGATTTGATGAAGTAGCCTTCTTCTATGGTGAAAATAAATTTATTTCGATAGCCCCATCTCAGAATGTCTTCCCCATTTCCTGAAACCAATTTCCTGATTTTCATTTCCTTCTCAAGATCATTTCATTGTAGTGTTTTCGGGGCATTCCACCATTGCCTTTTACCCTTCCATTTTCGCCATTGCCCATCCTCCTACCGACACCAGTAGTTGAAAATTGATCTTAGGCTGGGTAAATTTGTGAAGAGAAAGATTTCTCCCAGATCTAAGCAACTAAATAATTTCTCCCTCTATTTCTATGAGTCCTCCCAAAAAAGAGTTTTCCTTCCTCCTCGTACTTCCCATAAGCTATGATGTCTTATAAGATCTCTGTTAATCGCAGCTAGGTTCCAGATATTCGATCCTTTTGGAGTGACATCTGCTTTTAATTTCCCTATAATGGTTGTAGGCATATCATATTTTATTTCTCAGATCAGCTTCCATAGGTCGGTTCCACCTTGAAGCCATCACCACCATAGCTTAGCGCCCATTACCTGGTTTAACACATAGGGATCTCGAAGTCCCAAACCGCCCGTCTTTTTTCTTTTGATGAGCTGTTCCCATGAGAGGAGAGCCCATTTCCGAGTGTCTTACTTTCCTTGCCAGAGAAACTTTTTGAATACTTTGACCATGTTGTTGCAGACTATTTTCGGGGCAGCTCTACCTGAAAACTGATATATGGGGATGGGTTGAAGGACTAATCAGAGAAGGATAACCTGGTTGGGGGCATTCAGAGTTTGAAGAGCCCAATTTTTAAGGCGTTTCTAGAGGTTGTTAAGGAGGTCCTTCCATCCTGATATCCTGAGGGAGGAGATGTTGAGCAGAAAGCCCAAATAATTCATTGGGAATGATCCAAGCTTGAAACCCAAATATCTAGCTAGGAATCATTGAGTTACATTATTAGAATTAAAAAAATAGACATTTGATTTGTCATTATTTATCAGAGTTCCTGATGCTTCCATAAAAAAAAAAATTATGATAGCCAAAATAGCCCTAGCTTCCCTTAACGAAGCCTGACAGAATAACATAATGTCATCTACAAATTGCTGGTGCGAGAGGGTGAGATCCGGTCCCCATAATTTCAGGCCTTTTAGGTCCCTTGATGCTATTTGTGATTTGATGAGACGACCTAGGCCTTTAGCTACTATAATGAACAAAAAATGTGATATAGGGTCTTCTTTTCGTAGTCCCCTGGAAGCATTAAATGGATTAGAGGGAGCATGATTAAGTAGAATTGAAAATCTTGGGGAGGAAATAAACGACATCAACCAGTGTATCCATCTTTGATCAAAACCAAAAGCAGCTAGAACTGCCTTCAAATAAGACCAACTTAGACAATCGTAGGCTTTCGAGAGATCCATTTTGATCAACATACCTTCAACCTTTAGAGTGTGGAGAGAGTGAATTGCTTTTTGAACTATGATTGTCCCATCCAGAATTTGTCTTCCCTTCACAAAGAATGTTTTTTCTAGGGATATAATATTTAAGGAGGATTTGTTTTAATTGGTTGACCATGATTGTTGAGAGAATCTTGTAGGTAACATTACACAGTGCAATTGGTCTAAAACCCACAGGAGTATCAGTATTGTCTTGCATAGGGATGAGTGATATGAAAATTGAATTTAGTGTTGGATACACATATCTTGAGCACTGAGATTCCTAAATCATTTCCCCAATATACTTTCCCATAAAATACCAGGTTGCTTGATAAAATTCTACTGTGAATCCATCACGGCCCGAGGCCTTGTTTTTTGGCAGATTTTTAACCACCTCTTCAACCTCCTCCAAGGTGATTTCCCTCAGTAAAGCTAAATTCTGATCTCTGCTAACAATGGGGGAAATATAGCGAGTGATTCTGTCTATCTCGCTATTTGGATTTGGTTCAGTAAGAATGTCCTTAAAATGATTAACTAACAGTGCTTCCATTTATGAATGCTGAAGAACTTGATTTCCATTTATATCCTTTAATGAGAAAATCCAGGTATGTTGTCTTCTCCAAATCAGTGATTTATGGAAGAAGTTTGTATTTTTTTCCCCTTCTTTAAGCCACTGGACGCATGATTTTTGTTGCCACAATATTTCTTCCTTCTTTCTCCACTCCTCCAGTTGGCTTAATAAGTTCCCTTCTTCTAAGGCTAACGCTTATGTCCTACCAGTTAAAATCATCTGCTGTTGAATATGCTTCATATCTTCCTGCAGTCTATGCATATTAGAGTGGATATTTCCAAATTCAGTTTTATTCCATTTTTTTATTTCCTTTTTAAAATTTTGAAACTGTAGCTGAAATGAATGCATTTTGTTCCTTCCCTGTATGATAGTGGATTCCCACCATTGTTTTGCTTTTTCCAGGAACGTTGGATCCATTAACCAAAATAATTCAAATCTGAAGGGTCGATTCCTCGAACATTCTTTTATATCAATTTCCAAACATATTGGCCAATGGTCTGACCCTAAAGATGGAAGAATTGTTGCTTCATAAAAAACATCTAAACTAACAAGGTCCTTTGAGACTACAAATATATCTAATATGGAAACAATTTGATGTGCCACCCCTCTCCAATTATTCCAAGTGAATGTGCCATTCACAATTGGTATATCTACCAGTTTGAGATCCGTGAGGAGGTCCCTAAATAGCTCCATTTCTGGTTCTTCTCTTCTGATTCCTCCTCTTTTTTTCCGTGAGATTCACAATCATGTTAAAATCTCCACCTATCAACCAATATTTCTCCTGATGCATGTTTCAAATAATACTGTTTAGAAATGCCTCTCTTTCTCCTGGGATATGAGGCCCATAAACCGCAGAAATACGCAAGTGTTCCTTCGTACCCACTTGTTGAAAGCGTCTTGTTAGGATACGTGATAGACCAATCCAGCCTTCGGCTATTACCCCTGCAGGGTTCCATAATATGGAAATACCCCCTGTTGTGCCTCAAAAATATATTGACATTGCTTCGTAATGAGGTTTAAATGATTGCATTATACTTTCCAATTTTTCGCTGGAGACTTTCGTTTCTTGGATCAACATCGCTTTTGGTTTTTCAATTTTTGGTCTTTCTTTTAAATATCTCTACCTGCCTTGATTATTTAGGCCTCTTATATTCCAGGGGATTACTTTCATTGATTGAGTTTTGGGATTTGTTGGAATACCATTGTTAACGGTATTATCTTTCCAGAGTTAACTAAAATTTCACCTACTAGTTGAATTGAATCATGCAAAGTTCTCCTTCTTCTTTAGAGGAATTGGTGTGAGGGGTACTTACCTGTTTTCTAGCCTGGGATGTTCGGTAGTGCTTGAATTTTTCCTTGTACAACTTCTTTTGGTCTTCTGGAATAAATCGATCGTCTAAGTTCCTCCATTCATGCAATAGATGTTTTAGCACCTGTTCTTCTGCACTTAAGCCCTCTTTATGTCGTTCAATGTCCATTGACGACTGTCCCATTTCACTAATTTCCTCCGTTTCATTTTGTTCGTGCGATGCCTTTCTTTTTGTGGCTAAAATTTTCTGTTGCATTATTTCTTGACTTGGAACCAGAGTTTCTTCCATTTCTTTAGATGTTTCTCCATCTTCTTGCAGGATATCATAACGATTTTGGGTACTCTTTTGTTTTAATGTATTTTTCGGACTTGCATGTTGTCTGATGTTCTTTTTTTTATTGGCGACAGTTATGAAGCCATCTTCTTTTTCTTGTGTCCCTTTAGTGTTCGCTGAATATTTTCGTGCTTGCTTTACTGGAATATTCAATGGGCAAGTTTCGTAGAGGTGGTCATACTCATGGCATTGTTGGCAGCGAAAAGGAATATGTTCATAGTCTAGGATTTGCTGCCAAATGTTTCCTTCATATTCAAGTTCTATGGATTCTATAAGTGGTTCCAAAATGTTCATATACACGCAGATTCGAGCAAAAGAATTATATCGACCACATCGATTTGTTTGAGAAATTTTCACAAAGCTCTCTAGGGAATTTCCAATTCCTTCTAAAATTTTGGGATCCTAGAAATCCATGGGCAAAGCAAATAGTCTTACCCATATCGGTGCGGCCAAAAATTGTTCTTCTCTTGGTTGTAGCATTCTTTCCATTGCCTAAGAAAAAAACCAGCACTATTTTAAAAATAAGGAACTCCCTCAAAGATTCTTTCTTTATCCGGAAGATTGGTGAAGAATCCTCATGGTCCAAATTTTAAATCAAGATGACCTTTGGGTTGCCACTTTTCTTGTATCCATCTCAATAAATCCTTTTCTGTTGGCCAGATGCCAATGAATTTACATATGAGAGCATGATATTTCATATAGCTTCTGTACTCATCCAACTTATTTGGTGGAATAATGGACCTTGGCTTCTTCAATGCTCGGGGCAGGCATTGTCCTCTGGTCTTGGCTTGCCATTCAGCTTCGAGTACGGGTTCGCTTTTTGGAGTTGCCCCACCTTGCATATTGGAGGGCCTGCTACTGTGTTCCCCAGTAATGATATTCCTATAAGAGGGGGTCGACTCCCCCCAGCCTCCCCCACCCCACCAAATTTTAAATCAATATGACCTTTGGGTTGCCACTTTGCTTGTATCCATCTCAATAAATCCTTTTTTGTTGGCTAGATGCTAATGAATTTATATATGAGAGCATGATCTTTCATATAGCTTCTGTACTCATCCAACTTATTTGGCGGAATAATAAACCTTGGCTTCTTCAATGCCCAAGGCAAGCATTGTCCTCTGGTCTTGGCTTGCCACTCAGCTCCAAGTACCGGTCCGCCTTTTGAAGTTGCCCCACCTTATGTATTAGAGAGCCTCTTACTCTGTTCCCCAATAATGATATTCCTATAGGAGGGGGTCGACCCCCCTCCCCCCAAGGCTGCCGCTATGCAGCTCTCCAGGCACTTCGCAACCTAGTCCGCCTTCGTCGTGAATCCTGGACACTCTCAGTTCGAAATCCTAGCTGTGCATTGCAGTTACTTGGAGCTTGGTGTTTCTTGGAGCTCGGTTCCTAAATGAAATCACAATCATCGCATAACTAAAGCGTATAATTTAGTGTAATTGTGCCGCGAAATTAAAATAGGCTAATTTTTACCATAGAAATAAAAATGAGAAGGATAAGATCAATCACTGAGTGGGGTCGACAACGCTCAGACGATTATCTTGCTTTATTTACGGCCTTGAAACTGATGTCTATCCTCCCAACATTGACTGGTACCTCTCCGGTGCAAAGAGACGCATCTCCTGAACCATTTAAAAAACTTATTGATAGCATCCAACTTCAAAATTATTAAATAGAATCTCCACACTACTACACCAAGGGCATTTTAAGACATTTGTTTAAGACAAAAGAATTTTTTTGTCTTAAAAAGTCACTTTTTATTTTAGTTATTTTATATTAAAATTTAATATCAATTGAATTGTCTTAAATATAAAATTTAAGACAAAAGTACTATGAGACAAAAGTAGTTTGAGACAAAACTTTATATTTAAGACAAAAACAATTTGAGACGAAAACATTTTAAGACAAAAACAATTTAAGACAAAAATATTTTAAGACAAAACTTTATATTTTAGACAAAAACAGTTTGAGACAAAAATAATTTAAGACAAAAGGAGTTTGAGACAAAAATATTTTAATACAAAACTTTATATTTAAGACAAAAGCACTTTGAGACAAAAATATTTTAATATAAAACTTTATATTTAAGACAATGGCAATTAAGACAAAACCCATTCAAGACAATTAGCAATTAAGACAAAACCATTAATATTGTGGAAGTTTGCACTGAAATTCTATGAGTAGATAGTGGATAATTATATTTTTTATTTTTGAATATATATATATATATATATATATATATATATATTCAAACCACATGAAATGTAATCATGTCAATTTTATTTCCTTTATATTAGATTTTTCCTTTTCGATTAAACCACATTCTAAAAATATAATAAATAAATAGATTAAAAAAATATTATTTTTTGGTTGGCCACTCAAAAGGATTTAAGTTTGAATCTCATGTTTTTACATAATACTTCATAACAAAGTGATTTTCAAATGAGTTACATTCCATGAACTAAAATTGTTTATTTTTTTAAATATGTTAACATTTTTAAATTACTTCAACTAAAACTTTGATATAAATTTGAAAGAAATTAAATATAATATAATGAAAAAATAAAATTTAAAAATAAATAAATTTCTCAATTGTTTTCCATATATGCATTTTAAACCTTCATTTTTTTCTTTCGAAATGAAAAATTAAAATTTTGATTCTTGCATATGTCTTATAGTCACATCTCAGTTTTCTTTTCATTATTGAGCAAATATATCAAAGAGATAAATAACAATAATTTAATTATTTTTTAGATAAAATTTAGTCTTTAATTTTTTTATTATAAAAAAACTTTCTACTAATTCGGATTCCTTGGCACAAAACTACCTGGAAATGTCCCTAGTCGCAGGCATTCCTTGTTGTGGGAGCAACTGGAGGTTCTAAGTTGCATGCATGGCCATGTCAAGGGAGAGATTAAGGCTTTGATGCAGAAAATTTTCATTTTGTCTCAAGGGTTAGTCACTTGGATGGGTTGGATGGCTCCGGTCACCTAGATGGGCTGGATGGCTCCTGGGGGTTTTGTTGCAAGTGCAAAAGGTTAGGTTGGTTTTGTTACGTCGGTTCCACTTCCTTAACTGATATATAGGGAGTTGAATCATATCATAGTAACTTTTCGTCACATGTTTGCCCCGGTTGGCCCTTAACTTGGGTAGATGTGGGAGGAGGGTGTTATAGAGTAGTATCATAGCATGGTTCTGTTCTCCTTGGGTCATGTTTGGTTTTCGTTCCACTTGGATGAATGTGTTTTCGTATCTACATGTTGGTTGCATATAGGTCCTTCTACTTGTGATCTATGTGCTTGTTGTTTATGCATGGTATTGGTCATGATTGTAGTGGTGTCGTCATGTGAAATTTGATGGTGTCGTTGCTGAATGTATTTTTTTTGTTTATGTCGGTCGTGCATCGATTATGTGTATCAGTGTTTATATGTTGTTATGCATACTTTGAATATATGATGGTCGTTGTGCATGAAGTCATGGTATGTGGTCAGCATATTCATGCATTGATAAATGGATAATGGTTGAAAATATGTTTACATGTTGATATGATTATGTTTATATGTGTGTGTGTGTGTGTGTGTGTGTTGCACTAATATGGTCAGTCTTGCAGATGAGATATCCTCTTCGAGCTATACTAAGGTACACTAGTTTTCTTATGATTTGGTTTAACTGACATAATATACCTTGCAGGAAGAAGAGATCAAAGATGACTAAAAAGATGGTAGACTACAAAGATTCTCCCTATGAATCAGATGAGTAGCGTGGTGTTGGGAACACTTCTGAATTAGCAGACACATTGAGGAGTTTGAAGGAGGAAATAAGGATTTGCAAAGCAGATAATGACAAAATCATGCAGGCATAGGAGAAATAAGCAGAAGTCAATGCAATAATTCTTCAGAGTTTGTCAGAATTGTAGAGATAGGGACCACTTCAGATCAACTATGGATAGGAGGATATGACTAATGGGCATGTGGAAGTAGACCCCATAGTGGGCACAGGTCAAATAGAGATGACATAATCAGGGATGTCAGGTTCTTGGATACTCCGGAAAGGAGGGGTGATGGACATAGGTACTATTCTCGTTCTGCTTCTGAAAGGTATCATGGTCATCATCGTTATAATCCTTAAAGGAGGAGTGATAGGGGATATTTTCTGGATGAGTTCAAGAAAGAAAAGCCACCTACATTCGATGGGGAAATGAATAAATCACATGATGCAAAAGCATGGTTGATTGGAAAGAATAAATTCTTCAGATTGCACGATTACTTAGAGAACATGAAGGCTAGGATATCTACATTCAGTCTTAAAGGTAAAGCAGATATTTGGTGTGAAGATGTAAAGAACATTAGAGGTATTTATGAGGAGTTGACTTGGAGTGAATTCGAGAGACTATTCAGGAAGCAATATATATTGAAGATGTACTATGATGACAAGGAAAAATATTTTTATGAGCTAAATATGGACTCTATTATTGATGAGGAGTAAACTAGCAGATTTCTGGAGTTGTTGAGATATGTGCCTTACCTCAAGGAGGAGAAGGCCAAGATTCAACGATTCATCAATGGGTTGTCGCTAACATTCAAAGATAGGATTGAGTTTGATGAGCCTAGATCACTGGAGGAGGCCATCCGGAAGCTAAAGCATTGTTAGGAGCAATCAAAGCGTAGATCTGAGACTAACCAGACTGGAAAGGTAATGCAATGAATAAAGGGAAATGGGATAAGAAGCGAGCAAAGCCTCGAGACACAAGTAAAAAAAATAATTCTCTAAGTTAAATTTCCATTTCCACATCTTTTCCATTTCGCTAAGTTACAAATAAAACAAGTCCAATTCTATATGCAATAGACTAATAGCCTATTGATACACTTTTAGTGATTTATGCATAGCTCTCACCTATCACTATAGATCAATGAAATGACATCTAATAGATATAGCC
Organism: Pinus albicaulis; assembly: GCA_034641835.2. Taxonomy (NCBI): domain Eukaryota; kingdom Viridiplantae; phylum Streptophyta; class Pinopsida; order Pinales; family Pinaceae; genus Pinus; species Pinus albicaulis. Next base: position 827,203,272 of record CM076582.1, on the reverse strand, counting down.
TAAAAGAGTTTGATTTTATGCCCAAGACACCAGTATAATGGAGTAGTTGTGAAGGCAACGATATCCATTGGGGATTTCCATTTTTTCAGCAACATACAAGAAAAATCTTGCTGTGATCTTTGCCAAAAACACAATATCATCACTCTCCTAGTGCCATTTATGTTAACTCATTAGAATGTAGGTAATGCATAAGGATTCATCAATATCTATGAATTTTTCTCTCTTTCCAATAACAAAATAGGTTCATCCTAATATTAATATATAAAATATGGTTCATTAATATGCATGGTTCATTTTATTTTTATGATCCTATTTCTCTAAAGGATATCTATTTTTTGAATTTTTTTTGGTATAAGATATGGTGATACCTTTAAATATGAGGTAATTTTGGGTAAAATTAGAAGTGGAACAAAAAGTTGTGGTTTGAATTTCCTTTGTAGTAGTAGGCTACATGAAATTTCTATCGAAAGGTTTTGTTGTGGCCCAACATGGAATAATATTTGGATGAAAATGTTCATTATGGGTGGTATGTTTTTTAGCTCTTCAAATCATTGGATTCTTTGTTTGTTCATGGTATTTGTTGTTCTCAACTTAGAATCCCTGAATCACCCTGAAAGGTCATGACAATGTAACTTTTGGAGGCATTGATGGACAACCCTCGCCCCCCCCAAAAAAGTCATTATAATAAAAATTTTAGAAGCTTTTGTTAAATGATCACCTCCAAATGTTCAATTCTCGTGAATTTTGGGCGAGGGGGATCTTTTGGTGTATTGAACGGGGCAAGGGGACATAAGGGTATCATGGATGGGTAGAAGTGAGTGGTTAGTGCATGGTATATTGAGATCTATAATACTAACATTAGAGAATGAGAAGGAGCCTTAGGGCCTTATGTCACAAGGGCTAGGGGACCTATAAGTAAGGCAATGAGAGCAATTGATAGGGGAACCTCCAATAATTGTGATAAGGGGATTAGGGGACACATTATCACAACCCATAAGAACTTAACCCATAAACACTAAAGTCTGTATCCCTTTAACCCCAAAGCCACAATCCCTTGTTGAAGTTTGCAACAAGAAATAGTGAAGGAGGCATCCTGAAACATCATTCCTGATCCTAGTTGGAAAATAATCACCTAAAATAGGTGGGGCCCACACAGGCTATTTTTAGGTGTAAGTCTATATTTAGACTATGTCTATTTTTAGACATGGAGACCATATTTCAGAAGTTGCGGGATGCTATTTGTGGATGGTTGGCCAAGTTGGAAAAATAGGTGGATTTCTATTTTTAGACATATTGGGCGAAGTCTATTTTTAGACTGCCAGTCTAAAAATAGAAGTGTCGAATATTATTAGCTCTTAATAATATTTAGACCCTAAATAACAACTTATTCTCTTGGAGCACTTAATTTCAGTTAACAGATGTGGCAGATCAACTAGCTGAAGGAATTAAGCAATTCCTAGGGTTACTGGTGGTTCATGCATGGAGGACTTTAGTTAAAACTCAAGTGGCAGAGTTTGGTGGAGTTGGTGAGGTAGTTCATGGAGTTTGTTTCTAGTTTAACTACATCTTTGGAGTTAAACTCAGTTGAACTGATTGTGTCTATTTATAAATGATTGATACTTTTAGTGGAGTTGAGTGGATTAATTAGTTAAATTAATTCACTAAATAATAACTCATTAATCAACTGGGCAGAGACAACAGTTAACTACAGTGCATAGCAGATCAGTGGAGACTCAGTGGAGAGATAGGTGAAAGGGCAAGATAGACTATCCGTTGTGACTACTAATGATGCATGGATTGCATATGCATATACATTGGAGATGCCAATGATAATAACGCCGTCAAGGAGAGTGGGATTGCATCGAATTGGTCTTTGTAATCAGCTTGGATTATGGGGTGGAGGCAGGCTATCAGGAGGCAAAAATCAGTGCATGGATTTGCAGATTTCTTCATGATAGTGTGTGAAGATTGTATTGTATTGAGAGCTTGATGTACTAAGCTTTGTATGAGATTGTTACATGATCTCCATGATACATAATATATGATAGCTGGGGTTTTTAGCTTCAGGCTTTCCCGTTAAAAAACTGTGTTATGTGTGTTTTTATTGCTTTATATGTTTTTCAATTGATGATTTAATTTCTGTAAGATTTATAGTGAAAGGATTTTGTATTTTGCATAAAGTCAAATAGTGTGAGATCAGGAGAGTCCGGATATATACATGCATATTTTATATAATTTCTACATGGTATTAACGCTGTGTTATAGATTTTCTACATGGTATAAGAGCATGAATAATTTGGGTGCGCGAGTTTTTAGAGAATATCTGAAAATTTTGATGAGAAATTTTCAGAAAGGAATATCATATTTGGATTCCTTGTGAAAAAATACCCAAATTGAAAAAAAAAATCGGTCGAATCGGAGCTCGAATGAGGTAGATATTGTCGATTTAAAATCAGCTCTTTTTGTTAGAAATTTTTTCTACGGCAGGACAATTGCAATGTGCGCGAGCCAAGAACCTACATGCACTGAGGTACAAGATGCATGCAAAGCTTTGAGGAGAAAAGTACAGGTTAATTACTTGGTGGTTGAGAGGGAGCCTCTCAACATGCAACGTGAGAAGTAGTCTCAGAAGGTTGTGGAGCAGCCACAACTGGAGATGCAGAAGAATCTCTATAGATTTGATGTATATGGGAATTCTACGAAGCTTCCTACTGATTGGAAGTGCGAGAAAGTCATGAAATTGAAGCTTGAGAGGGAGTTGGATTTGCATGCAAGTAAGAGTGAACCTCGGGATGTTGAGCAGCCACAAGATGAGGATCATGGAGTGGGAGAAACCACTCATGCAGAGAAATTTCGTGCCAGATGGGTAGAGGGAGTGCATGCAGCCATACCGCCAGGTGAGAGGTGGGGCGACATGCATGAGTAATCCCAAGATGAGATTTCTGGGCATGATTCATTGAGATGGTGTGGATCTCATGAATTGAACCTGGCTACGAGGTGTGCACAGAGTAGCAGTAGCATGATCAGTTGGATTGATGCAGTCAGATCAAAGTGACAGTGTCGGATACTGGAGCGCAGTTTAGAGTCGACGGAAAGTGCACAGTGCATGGGTGTAGAGTTCAATAGTGCAGTGGTTCCTGAAGACACGTGCAGTTGGTACCAGCAAAAGTCAAAGACTTTGATGATAGATGCATCAGATTGATTGAGTTGTTTGGAGGTGTATGGAAAATGCATGGAGTTGCATGTCGCATGCATGAGTTTGCACGACGCTTACGAAGGTTGCAAGGCGAATGCATGGAGTTTCATGTCACATGCAAAGAAAATCCTTTATTGTTGAGAGGGAGTGTTGAAGTTTGCAACAAGAAATGGTGAAGGAGGCATCCTGAAACATCATTCCTGATACTAGTTGGAAAATAATCACCTAAACTAGGTGGGGCCCACACAGGCTATTTTTAGGTGTAAGTCTATTTTTAGACATGGAGACCATATTTCGGAAGTTGCGGGATGCTATTTGTGGATGGTTGGTCAAGTTGAAAATATAGATGGATTTCTATTTTTAGACATATTGGGCGAAGTCAATTTTTAGACTGCCAGTCTAAAAATAGAAGTGTCGAATATACAAGTTGAGACCTATAATCAATTTTTTCCCCTTGAAGATGTCAAAATAATGCTTCGCAAACTATGGTACTGTTTTGATAGGGTGGACTCCTAATTGGCTCGCGTTGAAGGTTTTCTGGTTAGTGACTCTGCCTCCAGGGACCTTACTGATCCTCCAGTTGATCATGTACAAAATCTTATTATTATTTCCTTAAGCGTGGAAATTATGTTTTATTGTCACCTGTATGAGATTGTATGAATATTTATGGTCTTGTTGATGGTGGAGAGAGTATCTAGAGTGGATCTTCGTTTGGTCTTGTTGTACATGCTCTGGAAGTGGAGGATTCCCATTGTTGTTGTCAATATTATGCTTACTTGGTCTTTTGTTGGCGATTTATGTTTATGTTTTCATGAACCTTGGGATTTGGTGCTAGCATCAAAATATACTCTGTTTCCTCTCATTTTATGGGCACTTGCAACTTGAATTTTGGCAATTGAAGATTGTTTTAACATATGCTTTCAACTTGCCTTGTTTTGGGATGGATGAGTATGTTCGCATCTGAGAAAGTGGTTACTCTTTTCATGCTAGATGGAAGATGTGGTTTTGTGTAGAGGACCCTTAGGAAGAATATGATTTACTAATGTTTCCCTCTGTCAAAGGACACTCTTTTCTAGGTTTAGAGCTCTATTTTCTTCTCGTTTTCAAGGCAACTATCACTGAAGCACATTCATTTTCAGTTTATGTGCACTATTTGTCTAGAATTGTCTCATTTTATGAGGGGCCTAAACTCTTGATGCAAATCTTTAGTTGTTGTTGAAATGAAACTCTGTTATTATTGTAATAGTGTTTTTGTGGTTCTGCGATCTTGTGATCATTGGAGAAGCTAGTGATTTTAGAAGTATATAAATTTGAAGTTTAATCTATAAATGTAAATCTCCTATTGTAAATCTCTTATTTTTATATGAATATGAAGTATTTTAATTTACAAAAATTTATGGAGCAGAGAACAATAACTTCATCCTAGCTAGGGATAAAACTTCTAACTAATCACACTATTTAGCATGTTTATAAATTTTAAAACAATAAGCAATTTATTTTGGAAGAAAATAGTTGAAAGTTTAATTGTCTTTGTTTGTGCATGAGCCAAGCCATGCAATGATACATTTGTTATTTTTTATATGAAGTGCTTAGATAACTTAGGGAAAAATATAGTTAAAGTTAAGGCCATCTTATAATGGTTGTTGAAATAAACTAAGAGAACTTTCATTTTTGAAAACTACCATATCGACATATCTTATAATTTATTTTGTAATATTGAATACAAAATTTATTATTGATATTAATTTTCAAATATAAAATTAAAAAACAAAATAAATAAATAATTATTTTAATATTTTTATTTTTATTTTTATAATAAAATTAAAATAATTTATAATTTGAATAACTTGATAAATTATAAAAACTAAAATTAACAACACTAAAAATATTTTAAAATAATTTGATATCCCTTTTATTATTGTAAAAATGACAAATTAGTTAATTGTAATGTTTTAATATTTGTCAAAATCCTACTCATATACTTTCAACAATCCTTTCTACACATTTCCAAAATATCATATACTTTTCAACCATCTTTCTACACATTTCCAAAATACTCAAATACAAAATAAATAGTAATTAAAATATACAATACATGATACCATTCACTAATTTCATTCGTCAATTTCCAAAATATACTTGTAACGAATTGTCTGATTGTGGGTTTGCTGTCATATACTTTCCAACCATCTTTCTACACATTTCCAAAATACTCAAATACAAAATAAATATTAATTAAAATATACAATACATGATACCATTCACTAATTTCATTCGTCAATTTCCAAAATACACTCGTAACGAATTGTCCGAGCGCGGGTTTGCTAATGGAATCATGAGCTAATCCATTTAAATTGGGTACCCTTTTTAGCTCCTTATCAAATTATGTTTGTGTTCTACGAGCTTGCAAGTCGCTTAAACTCTGTTGTGTGCTTATTCTATTTGTGTTCTAAACTCTCTGGTCGTGAGTCGTGATAAGCGCCGATATCAAATGCCATACAACCGTCGCGCTACGATCGAATCCCATGTGACGTCTCGCTGGAACGCCCGCACTCTGTATTTCAATGAAAGAAGAGGAAAAATACCCAAAAAAATCGCGCGAAGACATATTTCAGAAATCAGGAAGATCAACAATTAAGAAGCCCTCGAACCGATGGTCCTCGAACTTGCAAGAACAAGGGAATAACGAAATTGCAAGAGCAGGGGAATAGATTGTAGGGATGCTATGCAGGCGAGCAAGCTGACCCTAGCTAAGGCAACCCATCCATCACAGGTGAAGGTGTGGTTATATCCTAACTTAGAATCCCTATCCCTGGCCTTGATGCTTTCAGATTCATCACCTTCTGTATTCTTTGAAGTCTCCGTCTTCTACAATAACCCAAATCTTGGCTCCCACATCAGAGGCATGTTTTCTGCGCCTCATAAATCCCCGGTCGGCCAACAGGCCAAAAGAATCCGCGGGAGCCGTCGTTTTTATATCCGCAATGCCCAATCACGTTAAATACCACACAGTTCCGAGGGCCTGACTGGTGCGACAGAGCTCCGCTTCAAATCGAAGTTTGAGTTTGGGTTTTAGCTGTGCAGGTATCGAGGTGAGGGCTTCCAAAGGCTCTGAGGGTTTGACAAAACTTGGGATTGTATTTTCGGTGAATATCACGACGTCTCAGCTTTTGAAGGGAAAATATGGGTCATGGCTGCCAAGCTCAAGGACGAGCAAGGGACTTCGAAATTGAAGGGCAAGGGTTTTGAACCTAGGAATCTAGTATGTATTAGTTTGATTAAGTTTTGTGTCGTTGATTGCAATGTTTTTGTTTAGTCAATTCAACTTTCACTTCAACATATTTGTTGCGGCAGGACAACGGGGTCAGGATTTGACCGCTTCAACATATATTGTTGGGGCAGGACAATGGGGTCAGGGTTTGTCCAGCTTCTATTGCTTGTCTGGCATCTCCAAAAACCTACGTTAGGGGTAGGAAAATGGGGTCAGGGTTTGGCCATATTATATTGCTTGTTTGGCATCTCCAAAAATCCTTGAATATATCTTGGTAGTATTTATATGCTCGGCCATCTTCTATTACTTGTATGGCATCTCCAAAAGCCTTGGGATCCATGCCAATTACTAAATTGGCTGGGGTTTAACCACCATGAGCTATATTAATGTAAGAGATTTGTGGCTAGGGTTTCACTACCACCTTTGTGGATTCCTTAATCAGCCCATAACCTTGTCCAATCCCACCATGTTGTTGTCCATCTAACAACATCTCTAGGACGAGAGTTTTATAACTCTAGGACAAGAGTTTTATAAACTCTAGGATGAGATTTTAGCCGAGATTTTATGTCAATAAAACTCTCGGACGAGAAAATACTTAACTCTCGTCTGAGAGTATTTTAACTCCAGTTAAGCCCAATAAAACTCTCGGGCGAAACATTAAAAATATCTTGGACGAGAGTTTTAAAAACTCTCGGTCGAGAAATTGAGTTGACTATTTTCTCGGACGAGAAATTAAAAATTTCACCCAAATTCTAGCCATCTGCCAAAAAGTGTTTCCCAACTTCGGGATTTCACCCGTAGGTCACCTTCGACCACCACTTCCCTCCCCAAATTTTCCTCCAGTTTTGATGTTGATTCTCCTGTCCCCATCTTGCTTTTATCATGTAAGCTTCCTTGACTGTAAATAATCCTTTTGTAGCATAGCCCCATATCATTATTTCTGACCCTTCCTCGAAGGTGATACTTCTCGATTCTAGCTCCTTCAAATGTATCCATTGATCTGAATTCGTCGCATTTGGCCAATCTGTCATGTTTTCCATCTTCTCCATCCACCGTTAATGATCTCTTCCCTCCAATATTGGTTTACCGTTTTATAATTGGTGTTCATAGCATAAGTGAACCATTCACTCAACTCCTGTCTAGGGAATAATTTTCCCCTCTGTTGCAAGGATTCATTCCAAAAGAGAGTTGTTTTTCCATTCATGATTTCCTAGAATAAATGTTACAAAATAAGATCTATGTTTTGGGCTGCTAGATTCCAGATGGTCGATCCTTTAGGGGGGTCCCGGTATCTTAAAATATCCTCTGTACGGTTGGGCATGCCGTATTTCCTCGTCCATATATGCTTCCACAATCTCATTCCTCCTTGTGCCCATATCCACCATAATTTCGCCCCCAATACCTGGTTGAGAATAAATGGGTCTCTAAGGCCTAGTCCCCCTTCCATCTTAGGTTTGATGAGGTTTGACCATGCTACCAAGGACCATTTTTTCAACTGTTGGACCCCTCCCCAAAGGATTTCTTGAATATTTCCTCCATTTTGCTGCAGATTGTTTTGGGTGTGGCCATTCCAGACAGTTGGTAAATGGGGATGGATTGTAGGACGAATTTAAGAAGGATGGTGCGGGGAGCCATATTGAGGCCTTTAAAAATCCAATTGTTGAGATTGCTTTGAATTTTGTGGATAAGATGACTCCAGCAAGCAATTTTCAGAGAGCTTTCAACAAGAGGCATGCCCAAGTATTTAGTGGGAAGATATCTGATACCAAACCCCAACACTCTCGCCATAAAGGTTTTGATATTTCTAGCCTTATTAAAGAAGAATATGCATAATTTTTCAGTATTAATAAGGGTGCCACAGGCTTCCATAAACACATGGAGTATATCTTTAATGTTTTTTTCTTCCTTCAGAGAGACATGAAAAAAGAGGATAATGTCATCAATAAATTTCTGGTGGGTAAGAGGGAGGTAATTTCCCCAGAGGCTAAGGCCACAGATCTTGAGATTACGAGCTTCCTTATTTAGGAGTCGATGGGGTTTAAATAAGGTTTTGATGTTCATTTTAGATGGAATTCTGGAAAAGTGATCAGTAACACCTTGAATATAAGGAAGGGTTACCTTGGCTAAGGGAGGGGTGCAAGGACGGGTTTTGGGGTGGGGATGGAGGCAAATAGATCTTTAGTTGATCCTTCAGTTGCAACATAACTTAATCCTAATTAACCGAGTAGTGACACATTAAAAATGCCTAATTAATCATGAAATTAAACAAATATGGATATGAGAGGGAAACCTCTAAACCCCTAACCCATTTAACCCCCTAGACCCTAAACCTCTAACCCCTAACCCCTTAAACCCTAATTCCCAACCCCTAACCCATTTAACCCCTAAACCCTAACCCCATTAACCCCTAACCCCTAAAATCCTTAATTGCTAAATCCCCTAACCCCATATACCTCTAAACCCCTAACCCATTTAATACCCTAAACCCTAAACCTCTAAACCCTTAACCCCTAACCCCTTAAACCCTAATTCCCAACCCTTAACCAATTTAACCCCCTAAACCCCTAAAACCCTAACTCATTTAACCCCCTAAACCCTAACCCCATTAACCCCTAACCCTAATCCTTAAATGCTAAATCCCCTAACCCCTTAAACCTCTAAACCGACCCTAACCCATTTAACCCCCTAACCCCTGACCCTTAACCCATAACCCCTTAAACCCTAATTCCCAACCTTTAACCCATTTAACCCCATATACCCCTAAACCCTAACCCATTTAATCCCCTAAACCCTAAACCTCTAAACCCTTAACCCCTAACCCCTTAAACCCTAATTCCCAACCCCTAAATCCCCAAAACCTTAACCCATTTAACCCCCTAAACCCTAAACCTCTAAACCCTTAAACCCCTAAACCACTAACACCTAAACCCCTAACCCCTTAGCCTCCAAACCCCTAAATTGTTAACGCTTAATCCATAACCCATTAACCCCTAAAATCCTTAATTGTTAAATCCCCTAACCCCTAAGCCCCTAATCCCTAATCCCTTAACCACTAACTCCTTATTCACCTAACCCCTAACAGCGACTAAATCCCCTAACCCCTAAGCCCCCAAACCCTAATCCCTTAAGTCCACATTGAGAATTTATCCTAAACAAGAGCCTTCGAAGGTTGAAGTACACGCTGTTAGACTTCTCCTCATACTAATTTTTTCACATAATCGGAGGTTCAAACAAGGAAGCAGACAACAACGCAAACAAAGGTTGCCTCCTCCCGCAAGGAGCCTTCAACAAAAATGACGAATTCCCCTCTCAAATCCTAATTCGTTGAATTTGTAATCCTAAAGTGATGTACAACCAGTTCTTCCATGTCCTCATGACATACTATTCTGTCTTCGGCCTCATTTTTTAGTGAGAAGATCCTGTTATGTTATCTGTGTTGGACCATTGCTTTATGGAATAAGTGTGTGTTCTTCTCTCCTTCCCTCAACTAGTTGACTCCATATTGCTACTTCCAGAGTATCTCCTCCTGTTTTCAGCGTTCTTCTAGTTGCATTATGAGTCGCCCCTCTTCTTCTACTATAAGTTTTGATCTGCCCTCTGTGATAATCTACAGTTGTACAGTCTCTATCTTATTCTTTAACTCCTCCTGGTCTTTTAAGATGTTGCCAAAGTCCTCTTTGTTCCAATTCTTGATCCTTTGCTTGATCTCTTTTAGCTTGAGTTGGAATGTATGCATAAGATTTCTTCCCACCACTTCGTTGTTCTTCTACCATTCTTTGAGTTGCCTCAATAGCTTAGGGTCTCAGAGCCAAAATGATTCAAATCTGAAGGGATTATTTCTTGGTCCTGTTTTGAGGTCGATTTCCAGTCTTACCAGCCAGTGTTTCGAGCCCATTCCAGGGAGAATGGAGGTTTCCATGTATATGTCTCTGGAGATGACCTGTTCCAAGACCAAGAACCGATCCAATCTGGATGCAATCTGATTTTTACCTCCTCTTTGATTGTTTCAGGTGAAGGTTCTGTTGTTGGTTTGTAGGTCCACCATTTTGAGCTCCGATATTTCATCCCTAAACATATCCATATATGGGTCATGTCGGCGAATTCCTCCTTTCTTCTCTTCGAGGGACGTTATCATGTTAAAGTCCCCTCCTACTATCCATAATTCTTCATGAAATTCTCTTCTCATACTAGCCAGGTTGTGGAGGAAGACCTCTTTCTCCCCTGGGGTATGAGGCCCATGAACCCCAGTAAGGAGAACCCAATCATTGGATCCTATGTGTATAAAGCGCCCTGTAAGCATTCAGGGACTACTTACTCAATCCTCAAAGACGACTTCCGCCGAGTTCCACAAAATGGTTAGTCCTCCCACACTTCCTCTAGAGTCGAGTGCAATCACTTCATATGGTAGCTTGAAACTTAGAACTATCCCTTTGAGCTTGGCTTCATGGATCTTGGTTTCTTGGATGATCATAATGCTGCCCTTGTCTTTCCTCAGTCGCTCCTTCAAATACCATTGTTTGGATTTACTATTAAGGCCACAAATATTATCCATATTCTTTCCCTCCATATGATTCTTATTGGGCTGACATCACCTTAATGTCATGCCCATCAAAATCATCCATTGGTTTCTATGGTTGGTTTGTAAAACACCTACGAGAAAATATTCCTCGAGGGGGATATTACTATATTCACTTCCACTTGATTGAATTTTTCAGTTGTATGACATCATGTTGATGTCACTAACTATTGACTCTTTTAATTGACCTTTCCTCCTGGTTTATGTCACCATCTCATCAGGTCCAACTATCAACACTTGTCGATGGAGGGAGGCAAAATATTCCTCGAAGGGAAGTTTTTATGGAACTTCTTTGATGCCTTTCTATACTTTAACCCCCTAACAAAAATAAATTTTAAATACTAAATTGGGTCTAAAATAAAGGCCTCCTAACACTTAAATGAATTTATTACTCCTCGGAAAACCCCCTTTCCACATGGTCACCATCTTCTTTTCCATATGGCACTACTATTTCATTGCATGACCCCTATTTTGGTTCCATGTTTTGTTTTCTACTTCTTCCATGCATCCTCTACTAGCATCATCAATTAACATCATCATTCCCATCAATATGGTATCATGTTTATCCATCACCATTTCTCATTGGTGTTTTCCATAGGCTAGGGGTAATGATTCTCTGAATGAACTACTCAATGGGTAAACTCCAAAATTTTGGAGGTAAACTTCCAAAACCTGACTAAAACCCTTTTTCATTCATCATTGGGTTCAAGACCCAAATGTTTTCACACTTGATTGATTTATTTCCCATGTTTTCAATGCAACTCATGTGCCACAAAAGTACCCCTACTCCACCATGTTACACGACATGTCACATCCTAGTACTAACACTAGGGCCACATATAAACCATATAGGAGTACCGTGCCTCTCCATTCCTTGAACTTCCTCAATGCGTTATCTCTAAAACTAATCGATCCCTTAAGAAAACATTGGACCATTTATAACCTTTAATAATATTAAAAAGTCTAAGATTTAACCTTTAATAACTTTAAAAAAATTTAAAACATTTATTATTAATCAAATCATATTTTTTATAAAACAGTTATTATTAATCAAATAATATTTTTTTTGCATAATAATAATTATGAGAATCGTAAAAGTTTTGGGATTTTCATTAAATTTCATTTTCCACCTCGCGCGCGTATGGCCAAGGAGGATTGGAAGGAAAAACCAGTCAAATGATAATACTCATAGGAGTTGATTATACACGATTTTCTACATTTTTCTGAATCTAGTCTCTAGGTATGCAATGCTGGCAGATTTTTCTGAGTTTTACAGGTATGCAATGCTGGCAGAGCTTTTTGATTCCATGGAAGCTGCCATCAGATTGCTTCGGCTCCGCAAGACAATTAGTAGCTTCAGTAACATCTTTCCCCAAGTCAAAACAATGACCCACAAGTATGTCTCGATTTAACTCGCAAACTTTTCTTTTTCTCCTCTCGTACCTACAATGCTTATAACTAGAAGACCGTAACAGGTATGGTACTAATCACTGCAGGGTCGATAGGCCAGTAACGAGATTTAGGGTTCTTTCTAACTGCAAAGACCAATTTCTTTGAATGCGTAATTCAATTCTATTGTATCATCAACTAATAGTAAACCCTAAACTAATTTGCAGGAGATTTATGTATCATCTGGCACAAATGAAGCACATTTTCCCCGAAGGATTTCTGTTGGAGAAGACCATGGCACCTGACGAGAAGATGCTGTACATGAAGCCAGACTTGAAAATCACTCTCTTGCACGATGCAATGCTAAGTGGCAAGGAAAAGGCCTCCAAAGGAAACAACACATTGGGTTTTCGAAAAGCATTCCACAGTCTTTTAGTTGCATTTTTCAAGGCTTATCCCAAGGCGAGTTTACTCTCGCTATCTTGTATTATTTTTTCGGGGTTCTATCTGTTTTTGGTCAAACCTTTCAATAGAATGGGTTTTAACTTTGTATGTACATTGTATGAATTCATTACAATACAAGGAGATGATGTTCCAGAGGAAATCCTACAGAGCCATTCAATAGAAAATTTCAGCTAACTTCTCTAGTCTCCTCCCCACTTCCTCCTTTGATATGTAACAGCCTTTCCCCAGCAAGAGGTGCTGCTTCTACTCTGCCTGACAATCATCAAGGAAAATCCCAATCCTCTATGACGTCTTCCCTATTACCCAAAAGTTTCCAGAGGTGTTTTTCTCAGAAAACCCTCACACTCCAGCCATCTGTGGATTGATCATTCCCTCTGCCCAAGCAAGACCCAATTCTGAAGCCTCATTCCGAGGTTCCTAAAACAGTGAAAAAAAATGGTGGTGATGAGGCTTCGAGGAGGATTTAAACGCTGGCAGGGTTATAAAATACGTCTGCTTTACCATCTAACCTAGCCCTTGTGATGCAATAGACAAATTTATAGATAGGGAAAAAGTTGAATTTGCTGATCAGCTGATGCAAAATTGCACTGTTGGGGGCCATTATCCATATCTTTATCATTTGGGTTTAGGGACTCATCACAACTATTTAGAGTAGAAGCATAGCTTGAGGAAGAAACTGAGGCATCGGATCTGGGTGTCTTTGGAATTTCAGAGGATAGAACTTGATTGTATCCTAGTCCATTTGGATGATTTTTATCAAACACATGATATGAATTGTCACAACTCTTACTGATTATCCTAGTGCTAGATTCCTTCCTGGAAGCCTTCCCTACTTCTGAATTCCATATCTTTAAGAAAAAATCAGTGGGAGGCTTATTTCTGGGCATTGTCATCATATCCACTGTGTTATTGGTGTGATAACCAATAGAATAATTAGAGGACATGATCAGTGATTCTCTGGAAAGACAAGCTTCTGCTTCAAGTCTTGCATTTTCCCACTGTGCTTTGTGCCTCGTCAGAGCCAAGGCATCGTACCCCTGTGGAGCACTGGGACTAATTTCTGATTTAGGTGCATGGGTTGAGGGATCGAGACCCATCTTCAACAAACGCTTCTTCAAATGGGTATTCCAAAAATTCTTGATCTCGTTGTCTGTTCTCCCTGGTAACTGTGAGGCTATTTCAGACCATTTGCAAGTACCACAGACATAAATAAACCAACTCAGTGATATAAATGAAATTGCTGATAAATGCGGATAGCTATCAAAATATTTATATGCCATATATAAAGTACACAATTTGTAAAGCCATGGTAGGAGTGAAGGTTATGAACACAACTTGTAAGGCCATGGCAGGAGTGAAGGTTATGGACAAAAAAAAATGGTTTTTCGAAACAAATCTCTTTTATAACATGATCGATATAATATGTATTGAAAAATATTTTCAAATTATTAAATCTAGACTATTGAAAAACTCTGAGAATTTGTAATGCCAAACCAAGAGTAAAGGTTATAAACCAAAAATTAATTTGGAAACTCTTAAATCTAAACTATTGAAAAAAACACATTGAGAATTTGTAATGCCAAAACAGGAGTGCAAGTTATACACTAGAAAATGGTTTGGAAACTCTTGGGATCATGTTATCAGATAGCATTGATGATTTTCTATGTGGTACTGTGCATCCTAAATTATGGTATCCAGTAGCAAGAATATTTGTAATTAATCAATTACATTTCAGAGGGGTATGCTGCTGGGTGAGTTACAAAAGTACCGAATGCCACCAGGTGCTTAATAATGACAATTAAAGACAACCTTGTTATGCCTTACCGATGAAGAAGGTTGTTATTCTTTATAAATGCTGCATAGAAAACCTGGTTGGCTGCCTTACACCTTTGAGCTGGGAAAAATGATCCTCACAGATAGGTGACTCATGACCTTGGAACTGCTATCAGTGAATCATGATAGCAAGTCATACAGCCTACCTTTTAAGCCTCGGAGTAAGGAAGCAAATGTGGGCCATGCTCAAGTACCCTTGCATCCAAATTAAAAAGATAAGAGCACCCAACTATAATCGTTGGCAACCAATCAGAGACCTCCGGGTTTTCAAAAAATGAAATACTATAAAAAGTACTGCCTTGCCCTGTTTCCTTTCTTAAGGCACATAGTCCTTTGTTATGAATGTCCTGCTGGCTGTCAGTTTCAAGCCTTCAGTAGGTTGAAAGTTGACTTAGGGATAGATGGCTTCTAATATGACAAGATGACCCTAAGAACTCCTCTCAATGCTCTACTAGCATATACTAAGACTCTTTATTGTCTTATCCAATCACTATTTAAAATGGATGCCAAAGACCCTATCTTTTATGGCTCCTCTAGTCTCTCTCAAATTACCAAGACCTGAGATTGTCTTGCTTCTGCATACATGTACATATCTGATTCCCTACCGACAAAATACCAAAAATAAAAATAAAAATAGAAATTGATAGAGGGTTGTTACAGATTTGTTCTTTGTTTTATATTCTTTTGTGTAAGGATCACCTATTGACTTAACATCACGTTGTAATTTACCCAGAGATTTCTTGGTAAGAACTAAAATACATGGAAGCAACATATGTTGAGAATATTTGAGTACAAGTGATTGGTTGCTATTGTCCTAGGTAAAGATACTTGACCACAAGTTGTTGGTAGAGATTGGGACAAGTTTGATGAGTGGCCCAGTAGCTTGCAGCTTGGTTTTTGGACTCTAAAGACCATTCAGAGACATATCATTTATGTGTTATGTTGCTGGTATGTATTGTACTTGGTGCCATTTTGACATATTCACCCTGACATGGTATAAATATGAACAAACTTTGCAGATTTTGTCTCTAGTGGATTGGAATCTTAAAAGTATTTTTTTCATTAAAATTTTAATTATTTTTATGTGTTTTTTTAAAAGTGAGTCCATTGAGTCTGGTTTGATAGGTGTCTAGTTCAAAGACCAGTTCCAAGTTTTAAAACTATGATTGGGAGTATTGTACCTTGATATATAATATTTCCTATTGTTGATAGCTTCATCAGAAGTCTTGTGGATTGATTAATGGATTTCCAGTACAGCTGTGTCTCATCTTCTATTTTGGTTTGCTTTTCATAGTCTTTAATATAAAAGCTGTCTATTGTTTTCATTTCCTAATAAAATGCTAATACATTTTATTTATTTGGACTGAACAGCCCTCCAGTTGTTGCAAAGTGTGTAGCACTTCTCAAACGTTATCTCTTTAGGTGAGTTTATTCTAGTAGCGTTTCGTATAGTTCTTGTTCTATAGTAGAGATATGAAATAATTGGTTCCTTTTTCTTTTTACATTACGGCTCAAGTTTATATGAAAATATTCTATTGCTTCAGGTAGATACCATTCACAGATTTTTTGACTTGTAAAAAAGATGAAATGATTGACAGTTGTCTTTATTGTGTTATCAAACACTTCAGTTTTGATGATACATATATTAAATATAGATATTCAAGATGTATATACAGTTTGTTGTCATATGGTTGTCACATGTGCAAATACTGTAGGTACGCTTTGTGTGTGGGTTTGTGTCCATTTTTTAATTTCTTCTGAACATACGTTGCCAAAATAATATAAAATAAAGGATCGTTATCCTCTGTCATTTTCAATTGGGGATACTGAGCCAAATATATTTGCAAAATTTCCTCTTGATGTTTCAAAATTTGATTCTTTTGAACATACATTGCCAAAATAGTTATAAAACAAAATATTGTTTTTCTGTGTGTCATTTTCAACAGTTAATATAGACCCAATTGCATTTGCAAAATTTCCTCTAGCTGTTTCACACATTTGATTCTTTTCCCCAAATATTTGATGGTTGATGCAGGTATATACCTAGGATAGAGACTCTAGAGAAGATTGATTTGTTTTGTGTGAATCTAATTGCTGAGTGCAATGCCGTTACCAACAAGAAGGCTTCTCCATGGGTGCAGTCTGCAAACAGTTAGCATGTAGCATTGACTGCATGTATCAATTCATCTTCTCCAACCTCAACATCTGCAGCATCTGCCTCAGGAGCTCTTGTTAAGTCATTGAATTATGTTCGTGGTTTGGTTTCACGACATATTCCAAGAAATTCATTTCAGTCAGCACTGTTTGCTGGAAATTCTCATGCTAAGAGGGCAATCACATCCTTGAGAAGCAGATCGTTTGGTTCTCCAGTCAGTCCAGGTGGCACTGTAAGCAGAAGTTCTCTTGAGAATAAAGAGGCCACAAATTTGGCTATCACGAATATATTAGGTTTGGAAACAATTAATGAGGAGAACAACAATTATATTGCTCTTGATGTTCTGAAATCAAGATGGATTGTGGATAGGCACCAACAAAGTTGGACCCCATCTCCTGTTATGACGGACAAGTATTTCTTTCATTTAGATTTGCTTCTCTTTTTTCAGGTCCTACATGAGCAACAATATGAACATGTAAATGAGCTAGGTGATTTTGTTGCTTCCAAGTTAATTGGGCTAGATGAAGTCAATACTTTTGTTGGTTTTTGATAATGAGATTCATCTATGTATTTCCATTTTATTTTCTTTAAAATTCTGTGTCATTGGAGAATGTCAAAGTGCTGCGGCACCCCTATGATGAAGTTGTTGCATCCTATTGGATGATATGTTGCACCCATAGTTTTAAAAACCAGAACTGGGTTTTTGAACCAGCCCATCTATCTAACTAGGTTTCGAATTGGATTAAATGAGGCAAATTTGAAAAGTAAAATACATGAAATATTTATTAGATATCATTAACTGGCTTCACATCCATATAGCTTGATTTTCTTTGATTAAAGGGAATGCTTTTAACAGTTTGATCCAAGATGCTTGCTGTTAATCTGGGAACAATAAAGAGATTTTAACAGTCTTAATGATGGAGATGATAGCTATAACCACACTTGTCTATTGTCTAGCAGTACACACCTATTGATCCTTGAGTGTACTATATAACATTGATCCACAATCCTCAATCATGTTTTCAACTTTTCTAATGCATTCAGTTTATCTCCAATAATTTCTACTTGAAACACCTTAATGTACTGAATCAGAAGTAAAATTTCTACACCACATCTTAATGTAACATATGAGATTGATTTCTTTCCCTTGTTTCTTGGTACCCGTTCTATATGTGTGGACATTGACTGTTGCATGGTTATCTCCATTACAAATACCATTCCCAGTAGACTGTTTTAGATTCCATACTCAACATATTTGGCACCTCACTTGCTTCGAGTTCAAGTTTATTGAGTGGAAAATCTTCAGTTTCCTAAAACATTTCGATGCATTTCTACTACACCAATGTAGTGTTTTTTTTAATGTAAAAATTGATCCTGAACATCCATCATAGCTTTTGCTATTTTTTCTCCATACTGCCTACTCAGTTCCTTGTAACAATCGTTATGAGCATGAAAACAGAGGTACCTTGAAGAAAGTGCATAACAGATTTTAGGTGCATGGTCCATGCCTCTAAAACTTCACACAAGAGCTGCCACGGGTCCGATGGTAGCCTTCAAGGTGACTGTAATTCAAGATTCTGCACAGTTCAAACTTTAAACTACTTCACATAATGCTGCCTCTGCGGCTAGAAGAGAGGGCCTTATACTAGGGCTCTTGGCCCTTAAACAATCCTCCACGGTTCTGCAATTCCGAGCCACACATAACTGAAGAGATTACTGTAGGTCAGAGGTCTTTATTACCACATATGGCTGTCAAAATAGTTTGTTGTCCAATTTTGAGAAGGAATAACCCAAACAAATAACTCTTATGTCCTCCTCACCTCGTTGTTCTGTGTTTTCCTATGCTTGTTTTAGCTAAGTGCTCACTAGGAAGCCTATTCAACATGAGATCTATCCATTCAGTCATGCCATAAAGTAGGAGTGCCATCTGTTGAACCATATACAGAAATGTGTGAAATACTTCTGCTGCAATATTTAATGGTAGTGACTCACTAAGAGTCTTCATAATAAGCCATGTTTCTTAGAGTAACTGCCTTCAGGCAATGATCCTTTCATGGTGGATCCCAGAAGGTGCTCTTCTAGTCTTCTGATTGCCAGCTCAGTTAATATTGAATGGTCCATGACAAACCAAATCAGGTCTTAAAGTGTATTTCAACAAGGCTGGGTCAACTCCCTCTTACTTCGATAGATGAGAGGGTCATTATAGCTGCAATTGTATGCCTTGACAGTAGATCTTGTAGGATATATAAAAGGAGTGACCTTGCCAGAATATAACGAAGGTCATGATCATGCAGCTTCCATGAATCCTTTCAAATAGCAAGGATATATCTGAGCCTTTCTTAATAGATTCATTAGGTCTTCTATCGAGAATTGTGTGCGTCCTTTTGATGACATGAGTCACGTGATTAGCTAGCTTACAGTGAGCAACATACTTCCAGGAAGCTAAAGAATCGACGTGGTTCTTATTTAAACTGGTTGGCTGAATATTTTTAGACTTCAGGGGTGAAGTATCCTTTGACAGAGACAGAGTGCTGTGGAACCTTTGAAAAGATCGAATAACCAGATTTTACATTTGTCTTGTTTACATCCTTAATTGTGAACAAGACTATCAATTTACAGAGGTTACAATCATATCACCATAGCCACTGGACTGTTGAGTAGACAACTATATATAAGATGAAATCACACATAGAAAGGGCTGATGACATATATACAGGGATCTGTCCTTGACTGATAGGTCCATGATTTCATAATGGTCTATGTTCCATTCCCTCTTGCAATCTAAATAGTTATATCAACCATGCTAAGAGTAGGTAGATCATAGCAAAACCACAGGTAGAACTTACTGGGCCACTTCCTTTATTAAGATGGTCATTAATTCTCTTGACCATAAGACAATAGACGACATTCACTAGAGAGATCATTATCCTTTATCAAGTATGAACACAGTCATGACTTTCAAGAGGAGGTAATCATGGTGCCATTGTCATATAAGAGGAAAGATACTTCTACACCTCATCAAGATAAAATCTTCAAATTGAGCCACCATCTTTCGACAGCTGGTTAGTGAGAACAAATTATTTATGTATCTTGCCCTTTCATATAAGTTTTTTGTAATCTTGCTTCATGAAATGAAAAATAGGAAGTGATGGGCAATTTTCCATGTAAACAGATAATGGAGGTGTTTCAGTATCTCGGGACAGATGCAAGCAATGCAGCAAATGAACAGAAGTAAGTTGCTATATTAAGATTCATGTTATAATCTGACCCTTCATACTTTTCTATATTAAGATTCACTTCATCTTTTTCTAAAATCTGACAATACCTATTATAATTTAGTTGTCAAGAAATAGTGAAGCTATTACTTACTGTTATTTGTTGAAAGTTTTACTTACAGTGTTAATTAGTATTATTTGTTTCTGGCTATGTTGTCTTAATTCATGCAGGTGTCTGGATGGACTCAAGACTATGAAGGTCTGAAATTTGAAGCTGGATGTAGATCATACATGTTGATCAGTGCCTACTAGCAAGCTGGTGTCTCTTTGGGTTGTGGTTGTATTGCTTGTGCTGATTATAATTAATTTTCTTTGTATGGCTTAATTTGTTTCTAGATTATTATTTATTATTAGTTTTTTGTGCAAGTCAAGCTACAAGGGTGTCACAGTAAGCTAACTCTATTGAATTATTTTTTTATTAAGTTAAAAATAGAGGCTTGCATGATTATATATTTTCCAATGATTATGGCATTATGTGTTGAACATTTTTAAAAAATCAATGCCTATTATACAATTTCAAGGACTCCCATAACTCCTCACATAATTTTTTGAAGGGTTCTAGCTCAATGGAAGAGCACCTGCTATGCAGGAGGTCGGTGGTTCGATTGCACTGTACCCTAACATAAATTATTCAATGATATTGTAGATTTTTTAAATTAAATATCTTATATTGATTTATTTTAATGCTGAGATATTTTTCTGGATTCATTGTTTTATATTGTCTCCAGAGAGACAATATATAGGATTAAAAACATTGTCTCCATAAAGACAATATGTCTTTAAATCCAACTATTGTCTTTGGAGAGACAATAAATGAAACTATCTCTAGAGAGACAAAAATGAAATTGTCTTTGGAAAGACAAAAATGCTTGTGTTATATATTGTCTTTATAGAGACAATATTTTAAGACGATTTAATTTGAGACACCCGCTTAAAGACAATATTTAAGACAATGCACAAGTTTTCTTTTGTCTCAAATTAAGACAATTTACCCAAAAATTGTCTTAAATATTGTGTTAAAACCCCTTTATGTTGTAGTGCCACAACCCTATGTTACTCGAATAGGCACATTACTTAACATGATATGATAGAATATGGAAAGAGAAAAATTAATTTTAATTTAAAAATAAAAAGAAAAAACGATGATAAATAATGTTTCGGCCCCATTGCTCGTCATTTTCTACACCAATCTTTCTATACCAATTACAAATCATTTTCTACACCCATCTTTCTATGCCAAGTGGAAATCATTTTCGACACCAGTGTACTTAACTGATTTTCATACTTAAATCTCTTTTAAAAAATATTCTTAATTTTAGTGGCTAGAAATTTATTATATTTCAGTTGTGAAATCAGTATACAAATTAACTATTAATAATAATCGTAGATGGTTATTATTTTTATTTAAAAAAATTAGTTATTATTATTATTAAATGTTACGTTGGTGGTTCATAAAGGGTAAGTTTTCATTTTTAGAAAGTGTTTTTGGATTTTTAAAGTGGATTTTAAATATAAATAATAAATTTAAGTTATTAAATTTATATAATTTGATTAATTTAATTTTTTTTAGAGTTTTGAAGTTATTTATATATTTACAAATACATTTAAATAGCTTATATATATATATTTAAGTCATATTCCAACTAAAAATAGTTAAAATGATAAATTTGAGTTGTTAAAATATATAAAGTACTTGAATTATTAAAAATAATAAAATATATATATATATATATATATATTTTTAAGTCATATTTCAACTAAAAATAGTTAAAATGATAAATTTGAGTTGTTAAAATATATAGAGTACTTGAATTATATATATATATATATATATATATATATATATATATATATATATATATATATATATAAAATCTAATTCAACCACTCTATATTTTTTAACAACTCAAATTATATATATATATATATATATATATATATATATATATATATAACTAAAAATAATGATGTAACTAAAATTTATATTGTTGAATTTTAAAGTAAGAAAACACAAAAACATATAACAATTAGACATCCCCTATGTATCATGAAATTTTCACTATTTAAAATTTCTTATATATATGAGTCAGTATAGAATAATTTTAAAATTAACAAAAAAAAATAAAATTCAAATGTGTTTCAAAAGAAAGAAAAATGAGAATGTTTTCATACCTTCACAAAACTATGAAATCTTTTGAATATTTTTTGTTTATTGAGCTAGTCAATACTATAATCCTGAGTATGATGTGGGAGTCATTCTTCACATCAATACTTCTCATTATTTTCATTTTTGGTCTAATGGACATCCATGACTCAACACAAAAGCGGAATTTGCAGCTTTATCAACCCTATTCTATCTTGCCATATCAAAATAGCAAATCTTTGGGAATTCTAAAACCGTCATTTGAATATTTTAATAATATAACATTTTAGGCATTGTTGTCTCGATATATAGAATTATGTCAAAACTTTAGAATGAAAATCCTTTTATCATATATTAGGAAGCTAAAAGCTAATAGGCTCTCTAAAGAAACAATGTTACCTCTGCACAAAATATTTTTTTGGGAAAATTGGATGATTCAAGATATAGATAGCTAAAAGCTAAAGCTAATGGGTTCTCTGTAAATAAGATTTTTTTTAGAAAATTGCATGATTCAAGGTATCTTTATTTTTTTAATTTTCTTTTTATGATTTATTTTATTTGTGTAAAAAATCGAAGTATATTAAAATTCTAGATGACACATACTTGAACGAGAAAAATATAATAAGTTTTCTTTACCTTTATATTATTTTTATTTTTTTAGGACTACATAAATCAAGATATATGATCAACAATTCATTTTAATAAAAAATGGTAAAATTAAAAAACTTTTTAGAAAAAAAATGGAATTATTATTGTATATATATTGAAATCTCATATATATATATATATATATATATATATATAAACTAAAATTTCACTAAACTTTGAAATTTCTTGAATTTTTTTTGTTTATTTAGCTAGTCAATACTATAACTCTAAGTATGATGTGGGAGTGATACTTCATATCAATACTTCGCATTACTTTCATTTATGGTATAATGGATGTCCTTCACCCAACACAAAGGCTGAATTTGTAGCTTTATCATTTTTTTTTTTGGAAAATTGCATAATTCAAGATATCTTTTTTTTAATCTTCTTTTTATGGTTTATTTTAATTGTCTAAAAATTGAAGTACATTAAAATTCTAGATGACACATACTTATACCAGAAAAAAAATAATAATAATTTTTTTTATCTTTATATTGTTTTTATTTTTTTGAATTAGATAAATCTAGATATATGATCAGTGGTCAATTTTAATGAAAAATAGTAAAATAAAATAACTTTTAGAAAATAATGAAATTATATATGTATATATATATATATATTTCACAAAACTATGAAATCTCTTGAATTTTTTGTTTTTTTATTGAGCTAGTCAATACTATAATCTGGAGTATAATGTGGGAGTGATTCTCCACATCATTACTTCTCATTATTTTGATTATTGGTATAATGAACATATATAATATTTTATTTTTATTTTTTTGGACTATATAAATGAAGATATATGATAAGCTGTCCATTTTAATAAAAAATGGTAAAAGAAAAAAACTTTTTAGAAAAAAAATAAGTTATTATTATTATTATTATTATTATAAACTGAAATCTCTTCAATTTTATATATATATATTATTATATTTTTATATATAAACTGAAATTTCAGTAAACTATGAAATCTCTTGAATTCTAGATGACACATACTTGTATAGAAAAAAATAATAAATTCTTTTATATATATATATATATGGATTATATAAATCAAAATATATCATCGAGTCTAGATTTTTATAAAAGAATGGTAAAATAGAAATTTTTTATAGAAAATAAATGAAATTATTATTATTATTATTATATATAGAAACTGAAAGCTCTTATTTATATATATATATATATATATAAACTGAAATTTCATTAAATATGAAATTTCTTTTTTTTTTTTGTTTATTGAGCTAGTCAATACTATATCTTGAGTATGATGTTGGAGTGATTCTTCACATCAATACTTCTTATTATTTTCAATTTTGGTTTAATGGACATTCATGACCCAACTCAAAGGCTAAATTTACAGCTTTATCAATCCTTTTCTATCGTGCCATATCAAAGTAGCAAATCTTTGGGAATTCTAAAACCTTAACCTGAATGGACAAATATTTTAATAATATAACATTTTAGACGTTGTCTGGATATAGAGGATTACCTCATATATTAGGAAACTAAAAGCTAATGGGTTCTTTAAGGAAACAATGTTATCTATGCAGAGAAGATTTTTTTTTTGGAAAATTGCATGATTCAAGATATAGGAAGCTAAAGCTAATGGACTTTATAAGGAAACAACGTTCTAAGAGAATATTTTTTTGAAAAATTGCATGATTTAAGATATCTTTCTTTTTTTAATTTTTTTTTTCATGATTTATTTTAATTGTTTAAAAATTTGAAGTATATTAAAACTCTAGATGACACATACTTGTAGAAGAAAAAAAATAATATTTTTTTTACTAGAAAAAATTAATACAAAATAATACTTTTTTTCTTTCTATTATTTTTATTTTTTGGACCATATAAATTAAGATATATGATTAGCCATCCATCCATTTTAATAAAAAATAATAAAATAAAAGAACTTAAAAAAAATAAAATTATATATAAAAGTTGTCTACTCAGCATGTGGAATAGCTGGGACTAAGGTTTTTTTTGTTGAAATTCAGTAAAATAAAATTAAAAAAATCAAGTAGTTGGAGTGTTTGGAATTCATTTTTATAGTGGAAATGGATTCAGCACTATAAAAAACCCTTAGAATACTCAAAATACTAAAGTTTAACAACTATAAACAAGATTCTGATAAAATCTTTGCCAGATTCTAAACCATTTCACTGTTTTTTTTGAACTAGGCATTTTATATATATAAAAAGTATAGTCTTAAAAAAAGCTGGCGTAACTAGGTAGGGAAAGACAAAGATGTACCAGCAATGAAATTAACGCCCTTCTTTGTCCTATATACATCTGTTAGTTGATGAGAAGCTGTCGAAAATAGGTGGATTGGGAATCCAAACTCCTTTCCCTACACATATATATGGGTTGGTGGACAGCTGGCGATTTTTTTTAAAATAAAAATTTCATGTTATCATATTTCTATATGTTGTTTTTTATTTTTTTAATTATATATGCGTTTACTTAGCTTATGGCTAGGTAGAAATTTATATGCCCCAAGAATCAGAGGTGGTGTATATTAATTGAAATTATAAGAATGACCAAGGTTTTATAGAAATATGGAAATATATGAAATTTTAAGTGTTAATGAAAAATTAAATATATATTTTTTACAACGTGGGATTTAGTTGTTAAATAGCAATGGTACAACTATGACGGATGGCTATCCACAAGTTAAATATGTCATTAAAACTTTTTTTTTAGTTTCCTAGATTTAAATTAAATATTATTAATAATTATAAAATATAATAAATTGAATGATTAATAATTTTACTAAAATATTATTTTAAAAATATATTTTAAATAATAATAATTTAAAATTATAATACAAATATTTGAAAATTCAGAATAATGTTTTATTAAACTCGTCATTATAATTATTTTAAAAAATTAATTAAAATAATAATAAAATGGTAAATATAAGATTACTATGATATGGAATATTATCCTAATAATGAAATTCGAAATTTAAATCCCATAAATTAACCTAACTATTATAACTTTAAAATATAAATTACTCTACTTTAACTTTTGCAACATACTTAAAACTGAAAAGATTATTATATGATTATAAAATAGAATGATTGTATTTGAAACACATACGGATATGGTAGTTTGATAATTTGGTACAACCACAACTACTGTAGATGTTTGTAATTTTGTGTGATTAGGTTAAGGATAACCATACATAATATAAACTAATATAAACTAGTTGCAGTTGTTTTTTCATCTAAAAAAACAACTTAAAACTGAAAACCCTATATATTGTTTTAAATCTTGTGTATTCTTTTAAATGGTGTTTCTTAGCTTACTCAAAACAGCGTATTTAAAGCTTAAATCTCTCAATGTACTCTTTTAAATGGTGTTGAATGCAAGCGGGGAAAACTAGAATTATATATCTCATTGAATTAATGAGAAAATTGAATATTTTTTTGTTTTATTTGTTGAATTAAATATATATTAAAATTTAAATAAATGGTATAATTAATATATTTAAATATTAATATTTTTGAAAATAAATATCAAATAAATTACAATTGTTTTTTTATTAATTAAAATTAATAAAAATATTAAATAATGATAAGATAATTTTTTGAATTTTTATTGGTAAATTCTAAAAAAAATTCAAGACTCATATTTATGGTAGATCAGGTAATGAAAACCTCATCTCTCTAGGTATATAGTGTGATATGTAGATTTCTTGTTACATACCATGAACGACAATACTTATTATCCAATTTAATGGCTTTTGGCCCTTAGCCTCTACCCTTTGGGAGTGGGTGAAACAGAATTGGTCTCATAATATTGTGCTAGATTATTGCTCCAAATGATCCTTTGTTGTGATCTTCCCAAATTTAGTAGATCGACAAAAGGTTTTTGGTCAAGGTCTTTGGTTTTGGGGCTGCTCCAACGTCTTTTTTAAACCATGGTACCTTAATTTTAATCCTCTTTCCATGGAATTATTGGCAACTCCTGTCTAGGAAAGCCTTTCTAACCCACCCATACATTTGTCTCATCTTGATGTTTACGAAAAGGTGGGGAACTCAATAGGTTGTTACATCAAAACTGACAATGATAAGCTGGCTAAAGAAATTCTCACATATATTCACATTTGTGGAAGTGGGTCTCACTAAAGGATTGTCGAATAAAATCCTCCTCAAATCGAAGGGTAGGGTTTATTCACAATCGGTTGATTATGAGAACGCTGCTTTTTGCTACAGGAATTTTCAAAAACTTGCTCATCTCCAAAGTTCTTGCCCCTTTTCGCAAGGGTCCAGTACCCAACATGATCCTTATAAAATGTTCCACAACTAGCAAGATTCAAAGGGATCAAAAGTACGTAAGGCTAATAGAAATCACAAGCATGATACCCCTCAACAACAAAAGACATATATGGCACAGTAAACTCTATTCGACTCAACTCAACATCATGTAGAGCCACTGCATCCCTGTGCAAAGGAAGTTCACTCAGCGACCGAACTCGAAAAATCCTTTGCCATAATTTTGGTTCCATCAATGAGTGGGCACAAATGTACCCATGAGTTAGACCACTTAGTTAGTGACAAGGAAATTACAAATGGGCTTACATATTTACCAATGGAGGCATCTCAAGGGAAGGATATCATTGTCTCATCTACTCTTGATAATTCCTCGGATTGGATAGATGTATGTAAGAGAAAAGGAAAGAAGGATAAAACCATGTTCAATCGAGGGATCTAAGCCTAAGTAGGTTGTTAATGTATCCTTATGTATTGTGTTTAAGGAAGGACATATGTAATCTGTTTTTACTAGAGGTAATACAAATATGTTTGTGTAAAGTTCACCTTTGTATTACTGAAACAAATATTTACATGAGATAGTTGATTGTGTTATTGGTTCGGCCATCGAGAAACTAGAAAAACAACATAGATTGAGTTTCTTGAGATTGAATATATCAATTTTTAATAGTTTGGTAGACAAAAAGAAAAATTGGCACTATAAACATGGAGTTTCAAGAGAGAAAAATTATAGGAGCTTTGCTTTGCAGAGTCGTTTTGGCTTAACCATAGTAAAATTGAGCTTCTCATTGACAATTAAAACATGAAGTAAGATTTTGCGGTAACTTGAAGGAGCCATGAGGAAAGTAATGGGTGCATAGCCACACGTAAACATTCCACCCACGGTCCACGAGATGACCATGAACTTGATCAGCAATGAGGGTGAGCCACTACAAAGCTTCTACAACAGATCACGATGGAGCAACTCTAGTGAGCCATGACGTAACATTCCCAATGTTAGCGCTGGAATCAACACTTGGATTGTGACAAGCACTTGACCAGATACATCTTGAGCTCAAGCGATTTTCTTATGACCTGATTGAGTTTTTTGGAAAATGGTTGGGAATCACACACATTGAAAGAGATTTTGAACAGTTAGAAATCTCTGACGCATATAAGGGCACTGATGTATCCCATAAATTAACCTAACTATTATAACTTAAAAATATAAATCACTCTAATTTAACTTTTGCAACATACTTAAAACTGAAAATATTATTATATGATTATAAAATACAATGATTGTATTTGAAACACATACGGATATGGTAGTTTGATAATTTAGTACAACTACAACTACTGTAGATGTTTGTAATATTGTGTGATTAGGTTAAGGATAACCATACATAATATAAACTAGTTATAGTTGTTTTTTCATCTGAAAAAAATACTTTAAATTGAAAACCCTGTGTATTCTTTTAAATCTTTTGTATTCTTTTAAATGGTGTTTCTTAGCCTACTCAAAATTTGCAACGTATTTAAAGCTTAAATCACTCAATGTACTCTTTTAAATGGTGTTGAATGCAAGCGAGAAAAACTAGAATTATATATCCCCTTGAATTAATGAGAAAATTGAATAATTTTTTGGTTTATTTGTAGAATTAAATATATATTAAAATTTAAAGGTGATATCCCTCATTTGCTAAAAAATTATCCCACATAGTTCTTTTCTTTCTCAGGTGATAAACTACTAGTATTTTAATCAAACCTCTGTGATAGAGATTATGAAGAGAGTAGCTTGTGGTTTTATGTATTTTTCGAGAAATTGATAACATATATCTATGAAGTAAAAAGGGTAGATTCATAGGTTTGGAGCTAGAGATATGCACTAGAAACCTCATCTGGTATTTATGGATAGTTGAAAACCTACCCTCATAGGTTATGTAATTTTATACAGTGGTAATGACATGCTGCCACTCACATCTAAATTATGAAATATGAATGGTAGGAATACAACCAATATGTTCATGCTCGGGGTTTAAACATATATTCGAATCAACTTTAAGTAGAGTTTTGTTATTTTTGTGCCAGGAATCACCTGTAGATGAAGTTTGATTTTCCCTTGCAATGATGGTTTCAGTGATCTTGAAGGTCTGAGACCCAATCCTGACCTTTTCACCATCAAATGTCTCAGCAAATGCTTGAGACACTCCCACATTTTCACCTGAAATTTCCTTAAAAATTGGTATCAACCCGCTGCTTTGAACTCAGACTTAGCACGATGGTCAACAAAATGGGTGTTAGCTAGCTCTAAACGGTTCACGTTACCTCCTTTGCCCATCCTTCTCACAGTTAGCCTAACCACCAATGCAGAACTGTAAAACGAGGAATAACTACCCTCCACGAAGCCGTACTTTCTGGAACTTGTTAGTAGATTGTTTTGAACTGGGGTATAAGAACGTTTTGCTGTAGCCATCACAAGAGTGAATGAAGGCATATATTTGCATGCCCTAAAACTCAGTGAGAGGGAATGACACAAAAAAAATTATTTAAACCTGTTTCAAACTCATTTCACCAAATTCCATCACATTTTTTAATATTTTCTACTTGTACTACACTTTAACAAATATATCCTTTAATAAGTAGCAATATATTTGTGTAACCTTAGAAAATAAATAACCAACCTTTCAGTGTATCCTCCAATGAAAAATAACCACATTTCAGGTGAGCAACACCACTTGTTTTAACAAGTTTCAATATTCGAATAACATTGTTTATTTCACTTGAATAATGCTTCCTTTGTCTCCTTGTACCAATTTTGCAGGTAATTGCTACCTTTTCAAAAAATACAGCTATTCATGTGTTACTTGTAAAACCAGAACTTTTGAAGAAGATAGCTTCTTCTCAAGGAAAGAGCAACTATCCCTGTGTGATCCTTAATAAAACTGATGATTCTAACATTCTTCCTTTAACCTCGGATAGGAAAATCATGGTGAATGAATAATACTTTTCAAGTTAAACTCATGATGTTAACCACTGAAAGAAGTTAAAAGACTTATTTAAAAGAGACTTTACCCTAATGACTCTATAACATAAAGAAACTATTGGACTCATAATTATCTTTTGATTTTGCTAAAAAGTGATAAAGACTCATACATTTTAACCCTCGAGGGATATCCACCATAGGTTAGGAGACAAGAGAGGATCAAAGACACAACTTGCAATGATGACCAGAACTTGAATTTTTTTTGAAAAATAATAGTGCTAATAGTGGCTCCTATTGTGAATGATGTCCTCCCTGTTTTTGGCCTGTGATCGCACATAACATGGAGAAGTGGTCCCTATAAGGAAATCACAGGGTAGAGGCAGAGAAGCAGTTACCATTAGCAGAGAAAAAGGCATTAGAGAAACATTTAAGACACAAAAATAGCAAGGGTAGAGTCCTGAACGAGATTGGGTCAATTCGTGCATGCGTTCAGGTCGAGTCATAAATGCTAAAGCAGGTCAAGTCATGAGCGCGGGGCAAGTATTCCACAAACAAATAAAAAATGACTAGGTTCAACCAAAGAGACCAGGTCAGAAAACTATAGTAAGGGAGTAGTGAGGGTCGTTGGATCTAAGTAACGATCAATAGTGGAGATTCAAATCGCAATCACAGATTGCAAATGTTTCAGGATGGGTGCAAAGGTAAATGTTAAAATGAGTGAAATGCGATTTGCGATGAGGTGGGACCCGTTCACCCATGGCACGCATATAAGCCTTGCTTATTTCCCACACTTCACAACTCGTAGGTTCCTAACCTTACCTCTTAAGACTTACACCAAACCTTGTCTTTTTGTCGATGCAATGAAGCGGGACCCACCATACCTTACCACATTATCAAAACCACATACAAAATCTTGTTTCTGCCTTAAACCTTACCTTGCTCTGCCATTCTACTTTATCTTTATAATTAAAAATTTTCACCTCTATATCATTGTTTCATCTCTTCTTTTCCCCATTCCCCGATTGTGATTAAAGTGGGTCCATTCTCCCCGACACAACCCTTCCCCACCGTACATCACATTTCACAAAATTACAACTTATTCCATTCTGCCAAACGTTAAGACCTGCGATCGTCGATGTGGGATATCACATCGCATAGTTTTTAACTTACCATTTGAAATGCCCACAACCTATTTTGTTTAATATACGGGCTGCGGTCTTGTCCCACCATCTGCCACTTCACCTCCTTCCTCCCCACGCTTCGTACTTCGCTTATTTCAGAGTTTACCTTTATTGATTCATGGTAAAGAGTTGTGATTGCGACGCGGTTTTTCCCCACCATAATACTCCGCTCACCGTGAATACGCCATTTCCTTCTCCTCATCGCCATCCACCTTTCCTCCATCTCCAATCACCCCCTCCTCATCTAACGGTGCTTGTTTCATTTTGCACTCCCCACAGATTTTGAAATTTAACCATGGGGGGGGGGGGGGGAATGGAGGGTATCCATTACCGCCCACCCCTCCACGTGTCGTCCTCTCATCATTTCGCACCCCCCCTCTCTAATACCGCTTACTACTTGAGACCCCCTCCCAAATCTAGTTCCTTCTTTTCAATTCAAAAACACCGCATGGGATTTTGAGTTGGAACATGTAGTTATGGTTTATGTGTTTTTCTAAGGAGATCTCCTCTAAAGAACTAGGTGCGCGCAGTACTACAGGCCTCTTCATAATGGATTAAGTGGAAATCACTAGACTGGGGAGTGGAGGTTTGCAAGAAATATATGGAATCATATGATGACAGTCAATTTGTCCACCTATGACTGCTCCTTGCCATAACGTCTTGAATGCTCCCATTATTGGCCTCAATGGGTGACCATGTCCTTTCTGTTTTCTATTTAATTTTGATGATATTGCTGGTGAAATCTCAATTTCGCCCCATTCCTATTTTAGTTCTCTCAGTACCGAAGTAATTTCTCAATGTACGCTCTGCATGTTAGGTAGGATGTTTTGATTTCATAAGTATGGGTCGATGATAAATGATTAGTACCGTAAGACCCTTGAGGGGAACTCTATATGTATCTTGTTCCAATATTAAAGAAGGGTTTTGGAATGTTGAAGAATTTTGCTGTAGTTTTGTATGATTGTGCTCCCTGTGCTCTGAGACACATATTTGGGAGAGCTGTTTAAAATTAATATGATATAGATATTTTATTTGGATTCTAGATGGAGCAATGAGTAGTATGTATATGTTTCCTTATGTTATCAGTAATCTCCTTTTTACATGAAATCATTTTCATGGTATGCTACTTTGATTGGTTCATGTAATGTAGCTACTGGTAGTCTACAATTTTATTCGTGAATTTGTGCCTGAATAACTCCTAGGTGTTAATGCTCATGTTTTAAGCTTGCTGAACTCCCTTAATTTGCGCTCCACAAATCTCTGGTGTTTCCCATATCTCATTCATATAATCTTCCTCTGAGGTCGCGAGGGAAAAATTATTAAATCTCTTAAGCCTATCTCTTGTGGGTTCCTTCTCCATTCTTCCTCAACGCCTCTGCATATTTTAAAGCTTTTGCTCATCATTTTATTCTTGGCGTATATAATAGCCATTAGCTTCACAGCTTCCTGAGCTCTCTCTTTGTTTGGGGAATTCAAATGAAGCAGGCTCAAATGGTCTTCTCCATTATGGAACCACCAAGTCCATTGTTCTCATGACGCGTATTCTGTCAGAGGTATTTATACAATTGTCCATTTTTAACCTTTGATTTTAAGATGTCCCATGCACTATTCTTTTTGCAACTCAAGGCTGTCTCTTGGAGCTACAACATATTTTTGGTGCCGTTGTCGGGGAAATGAATTAGAAAACCTTTTACTTGGGATACGAAATTATCTTCACCCTTCAATCAGGTGAGCACGAAGGGTTGAGAGTTGCGTAGCCCTCACCTTGGCGACTACACTATTATTAAAATTCAAGTCATTCATAATCATGGCTTATAAAAGGACTCATACTCTATTAGATACTTCCTAGCAGAGAACTCCTTCTATGTCTGATCCTGAAAATATTATATTTAGGAGAGTATGGAAGGAGAAGCAACCCATCCAGGCTAAACTTCCCTCATTTACTCTTAAAGCTTTGCCTTCCTCATCTCAGAAAGCTGATATCTATGGTCTTGGCACCATAGCCCATGTACTTGATTATTCTCCACAAGACTTTGATTTAGGTAGTTCAATCATAAAAAATGAAGCTGAATCCGCTGATATTTATTTTCCTCCCTTGCACCCTACTCCCGAGGTTGAAGAAATTAAAGAAGTTGCAGTACTCCATAGATTTTTACAGACGAATATAACAACCTCTATCCAACACACACCTGTTATACCATAGCCAATTCATCCTCAAAATTAGCCTCCATCGCCCCTCATGTCTGTACCTGGCTTCCTCCTCAATAAATATGCTCCATTAGCTTTACCTCAAGTATGGAATGACATACCTCATGATTATCTAAAGCTCCTACATTAGTTCACTGGGGAAGATAGTACTTCTGGACAAAGACATATTGAAAACTTTCACGACTTTGATGAGAACATAAATTTAGAGCACCTAGATGTGGTGTTGAGGCTTTTCGTCCAATCCTTGGATGGAGAGGCTCAGAAATAGTTCAAATCTCTTGCTAATCACACGATCACCACTTGGGAAGAAATGGAGAATTCCTTCACACTAAAATTGGGATAAAATAGGGATCATGGATATGTCCTCACAGAGTTCAATGCTCTCAAGAAGAGACAAAATGAGGATGTAACAAAATTTATAAATAGGTTCAATAAGCTTTATAATAATCTTTGTGCTGAAATAAAACCTCCCCAAGCAGCTACTAAGGTGGTTTTCGCAAGAGCTTTTGAACCAGAGTTTGGGTTCACACTAAGAGAAAGAAAGTCTGAATCTATGGATCAGATTCAGACTGATGCACTAGAGGTAGAAGAAAACTTTTCTTATACTGGTAAATTCAAAGGTAAGGCAAAGCGTGAAGCTAGAAGAAGGGTTAGGGAGGAGGCTTCTATCTCTAATCATGAGAGGGAATCACAGGAGTGTAGAATCAAATAGATGAATATGTTGATCAAGAACCTCTAAAATAAGTTGGTGAAGCTTGAATTGGAGGGCAAGAATTCCCCTCCTTGTCCTAACCAAATAATTCCAAACCATGGGTTTAATCTAGAGTACTGGAAGCCCCCTCTACAGTTGTTGCAGTGAGAAAGAAAAGAGAAGAAATATCACATCTAAAATCCTCTATACCTGGAAGGGGAAATGGAGGGAAATGTTGAGGAAGTGACAGAAAGTCAAGAAGATCAATTCCTCGCTTAATAAGAGGATGAAGAAGGTGAAATTCCCCTACAAGAAGAGCCAGAAGAGAAGGAATCCCCCCATAAAGGATCGAGATATTGACAATTACTGTAGGAATTTTGTGAATTTCATGCAAGCTCAACTCCACAGGAAGTATGATATTAGGTCCTCCAGGAAGAGGACCCGAGTGCAGGAACAAGATGAAGAGTCGACATCAAGAGAGCAGACCCCTTCTAGTTCTGTCAGTAAGGGGAAAAATATTTTAGAAGAGTCTGCCCATCATAAAGCCTCTGCGTCCACATCCTCGAAACAGGGCTCTGATCCTCCCTGAAATGAGAGATCCACATCTATACCCTTGGAATTACCCGACCCTCCTAAAGAGAAGTTCAAAGAAGCTATCAAAGAAAAAGCTCCCATGGCCTTTTGCCTCCAGAAAGAATTAGAAAAGGTCAAGATCTCGGTCTCCTCGATTGAGCTCCTAAAACAACCCTCATACAAGACCCAAGCCTCTCAATTCATGTTTCCCTAGGGCGTAGGCCCTCTCCTTGACAGCCTCAATCTCCAAGAAGAAAGACCCATGGTAGTTTTTGGAACTCATGTAGAAGAGCTTGATTCAACCACTCCTCCATTATATGTGACTCTAGTTATATATGATGTGTTATTGCATAACTGCATGCTACATTCTGGGGCTTCACATAATTTGTTGCCATTGTCTGTCATGGAGCAGTTGGGGTTGCAAATCACCAGGCCTTATAAATATCTATATTCTTTTGATTCCAAGAGGGTGAAATGCTTGAGCATGATAAAAATATGGTAGTAAATTTAGCCCAGATTCCGAACAAAAGTGTGGTAATGGACATTGTTGGGGCCGATATCCTAGCTCGGTTTGGAATGTTGCTGTCCAAATCTTGGGGTAACAAGATTGGAGGATCCATAAAACTTGACCTCACCTATGCCACTATTCTAGTATTCAATGTGGAGGAAAGAAAATTATAACATGATTTCAGATTCATGAATATGGTCACCAAAGCCAATGGTTCCACAAATTCTCTAGTATATATTAAGGAGGGAAAATTGTCTTTTCTTATGCTTGAGGAGGATGAAAATTTCTTGCAAGAAATGAAGATCTGTCCTCTAATCCAGGAGAATCTTACGAACAGAGAGGAAAATGAAATATGGACCTTGTAGTTTGATGGAGCTTACTCATGAGAGGTAAACAGGGCTGGGGTACTCTTGATATCACCAGAAGGATGTTTGGTTCCCATCTCCTTTAAGCTAGAATTAGAAGCCACAAATAACATGGCTAAATATGAAGCCCTGCTATTGGGGTTGTAGGCAGCGCGGAACATGAATAGACAAAACCTCAAGGTTTTTGGAGGTTCAGAGCTTGTAGTGAGGCAAGTCAGGAGCCAATGCCAAGCTAAACACCCACAGCTCATAGCTTACATGAATGAGGTATGGGATTTAGTTGAGAAATTATTTTCTACTTTTAACATTCAATTCATTATGAGAGAAAAGAATAGAATTGCAGACTCACTAGCTATGGCTACTAGTAATTTCTGCCCCCCTCAGAATCCTTTGCTCAGATATGAGGATGAAGTGCGATACCGCCCCTCCATTTCGAAAAATGGTAAGCATTGGAAATTATTTGAAGATGAAGAGAAGGTCTAGCATTTTATGGAAACGATGGGTGAGTTCTCAAATATAGTGATAGATTCAGTCTTGGAGGATGAAAATGAGGAGTCAAAAACTAGATGGGAAGAGACATTGGCTGGGCACCGTGTTTTGCAATTAAAGGGAAATGTCATCCCCAGGGGTATTGTGCCATTGGAGAGATTGTTTGATAAGAATGATATCCTAGTGAATCCCAACAAAATTACCCTCGAAGAGCCTGCCAGGGATGTGAACATTGGGACAGAAGAAGATCAAAAGGTGGTAAAGTTGTCGAAAGGGGTCCCTGAAGAATACCAAGATCAGTACCTAAGGTTGTTTTAG
Organism: Pinus albicaulis; assembly: GCA_034641835.2. NCBI lineage: Eukaryota > Viridiplantae > Streptophyta > Pinopsida > Pinales > Pinaceae > Pinus > Pinus albicaulis. The sequence goes on along the minus strand of CM076582.1, from coordinate 827,166,743 downwards.
TCATATAGTGACGTCTTTGCGTGGTCATACTAGGATCTGAAAACTTTCAATATTGACATTATACAACACAAGATACCACTCAAAGAGGATGCCAAGCCTCATAAGGAAAAGTTGAGACAACTCAATTCCCTTCTGCTCCCAGCTATTGAAAATTAAATAAATAAGTTTTTTCATGCCAAGATCATTGTCCCTCTAAGATACTCTGAATGGGTGGCGAACCTCATGCCCGTTAGAAATAATAACGGTCAAATCAGGCTCTACGTGAATTTATGAAATCTGAATAGAGCTTCACTCACAGATGACTACCCCCTCCTAAATAGGGACCGCATCTTGCATAAGGTGGTGGGATCCTCCTGGACGTCCATGATGGATGGTTTCTCAGGATATAACCAGGTGGCAGTGCTCCCGGAAGACCAAAAGAAGACAAAATTCACTACGCCTTGGGGGACCTTCATGTATGCCCGAATTCCCTTTGGCCTGATAAACATCGGTGCCACATTCCAACGGGTGATGGAAATTGCTTTAATAGGAGAGCAAGATAAGTTTGTGGTTATCTACCTAGACAACATCACCATCTTTTCAAAGGGTGACACTGAGCATATAGAGCACCTTCGATGCACATTTGATAAATGTCGTAGGTATTTCTTGTTTGTGAATCCTCAAAAATCCATGTTTTCCTTGGAGGAAGGGAAGTTATTGGGGCACATAGTAACTAAGGAAGGAGTGAAGATCGACCCGAAGTGGGTAGAGGTGATAAACAACATTCCCCTGTCAAGAAACAAAAAGGAAGTACAGGTGTTCTTGGGAAGACTAAATTTCCTCAAAAGGTTCATTCCAAACTATGCTGAGATTTTCTGCAGCATCACCGGGATGCTGAAGAAGAATAGTGAAGTTAGATGGACCCCTAAGTCTAGGGACTCTTTCAATAGGATCAAACAGGCCTGTGTAGAAGCTCCAGTGCTGGCAGGTCCAGATTATGGGAAGTCCTTCGTGATTTTCTCCTTTGCCTTTCCTCACACAATAGATACAGTACTTTTACATAAAAATGCCGATGGACATGAACATCCCATTGCGTTCTTCAGTCAAGTCCTGCGCGACGGTGAACTTAAATATGATATCCTGGAGAAGCAAGCTTACACTCTGGTCAAATCACTAAAGGCATTCCGGGTGTATGTGTTACAATCAACCATAATAACTTATGTACCCACTGTAGCAGTAAAGGATATTTGGGTACAGGGTGACAGTGAAGGGAAGACGGGAAAATGGATAGCTAAGATCCAAGAGTACGAACTAGAGATAAAACCTACCAAACTCATCAAAGGCTAGGGGTTGGCAAAAATCCTATCTAGATACAACTATCAAGCTCTAGGAATAAATATGACAAGAGGAGAGAAACATGAGGACACAGGTGCACACCATGGCATAGAATATTCCACTTAGAAAATACATGTCAAGTACCTCCTATCCTCATGGTATAAAGATATAGTGGAGTATCTTTTAATGTTGAGGTGTCCCCATTAATATGATAAAACCAAGTATTTCACTTTGAGACTGAGGTCTCAAAAGTACATTGTGGAAAATGGGAAACTCTATTAGAGAGACACGATGGGAATGTTATTATTGTGTTTGACAGAGCAAGAAGTTGACCACGTTATGACGGAGTTCCACGAAGGGATATGTGGTGGGAATTATAGTTAGCGATCCACTACAAACAAGATTCTAAAGGCAGGGTTCTTTTGGCCTAAGCTGTTTGACGATGCAGATGCCCGCGTTCGGACCTGCGAGAAGTGTCAAGTGTTTGAAAAAAACAAAGGTATGCACCTCTCCCATTAATTCCAGTACATGTTGAAGAACCTTTTAAACAGTGGGGGATTGACTTCATAGGAGAGATTCACCCTGCCTCTAGCAATCGACATCGATGGATCCTCACTGCTACAAACTACATCACCAAGTGGGTAGAGGTAGTTCCCACAAGAAATGCTACAGATTCGATGGTGATCAAGTTCCTAGAGGATAAAATAATAGCTAGGTTTGGATGGCGAGCTAAAATCATTGCAGATAATTCCCACGCTTTCAAGTCGGATAAATTTGTTAATTTCTGTCAGTGTTACAACATACTGCTGGGCCACTCCATTGCGTACTAGCCACAGGGGAATGGGATGGAAGAATCATCTAACAAGAAACTGGTGAGGATATTGAAGAAGACCATAAATGAAAATCAAAAGAACTGGGTTTCCCAGCTCAAGTTTGCACTGTGGGAAAATCGCATCACCACGAAAAGATCCACAGGAAATCCCCCTTATGAACTAGTGTATGGCAGGGCCACAGTCTTTCCTATTCAACTTGCATTACCTGTGGCCCGATTCTTACAAGAAAGTGAGGAGGATCCAAATGAACTTATCCAGAGAATGAACCAGTTGGTGGAGTTGAATGAAACATGGGAACAGGTAAGCTTCAGACTAGGAGAATATCAAGAAAAAATGAAAGGTTTTTTTGACCAAAGAGCTAAAGATAGAGAAATCCAGGTAGGGGATTTGGTGCTACGATGGCATGTTAGGAGGGCAGACAAAGGGAAACATGGGAAGTTCGACCCCCTCTGGTTTAGTCCTTTCAGGGTGGCAAAGGTCAAAGGCAACAATACTTTTTCCTTGGAGAACTTAGAAGGAGATATACTTGAGGCGCCCGTGAATGGGTAGTTCCTCAAGTTCTATTTTCATCACTAACAAGGGCTAATACAACTCATTGTATATATCATTCCACTGTCTATACTCCATTTTGTTTACATTCCTCCCATTTCATCTTTCATTTCATCTTCCATTTTTGTGTCCACTTGAATGTTGGTATAAAATTTTTTCTAATCAGTATGTATTTGTGACTCCATGAGCCCAATAAATCATAGGCATTCAGGGTTTGCAGGTCCTAAACGCACTTAGAACAACACGTTGTCCCCAGATGGAGCCAATGTTGGCCTGTGATCGCACATAACATGGAGAAGTGGTCCCTATAAGGAAATCACAGGGCAGAGGCAGATAAGTAGTTCCCATTAGCAGAGACAAAGGCATCAGAGAAAAAATTAAGACATAAAAACAACAAGGGTAGAGTCCTGAATGAGATTGGGTCAATTCATGCAAACACTCAGGTCATATCATGAATGCTAAAGAAGGTCAAGTCGTGAACATGGGGAAAGTATTCCATGAAAAAATAAAAAATGATCGTGTGCAACCAAAGAGACAAGGTCGACAAACCACAGTAAGGGAGCAGTGAGGGTCATTGGATCTAAGTAACGATCAACGATGGAGATTCAAATCGCAATCGCAGATTGCAAATGTTTCAATATGGGCGCAAGGGTAAATGTTAAAATTTGAGAAATGTGATTTGCAATGAGGTGGGACCCGTTCACACATGGTGCACATATAAGCCTTGCCTATTGCTCGCACTTCACAGCCTGCAATTCCCTAACCTTACCTCTTAAGACTTACTACAAACCTTGCTTTTCTATCGATGTGATGAAGCCGGGCCCGCCATATCTTACCACATTATCAAAACCACATGAAAAATCTTGTTTCTACCTTAAACCTTACCTTTCTCTACCGTTTTGTTTTATGTTTATATTTTTCCTTTTTCACTGCTATATCATTGTTTTATCTCCGCTTTTCCCCATTCCCCGATTGTGATTAAATTGGGGCCATTCTCCCCGACACATCACCCTTCCCCACCATCCATCGCATTTCGAAAAATTACAACTTATTCCATTATGCCAAACGTTAAAACTTGTGATCACCGATGTGAGATATCGCATCACACATTTTTTGAATTAGCATTTGAAATGCCCACAACATATTTTGTTTAATCTACGAGTTATGGTCCGGTCATAGCATCTACCACGTCACATCCTTCCTCCCCGCGCTCTACACTTTGCTCATTTTAGATTTTACCTTTACTGCTTCATAGTAAAGAGTTGCGATTTCGACACGGTTTGAACCCACCATAATACTCTTCTCACCACGAATATGCCATTTCCTTCTCCTCATCACCCTCCACCTTTCCACCATCTCCAATCACCCCCTCCTCATCTGATGGTCCTTATTTCATTTTTCACTCCCCGCAACATTCGAAATTTAACCATGGGGGGGGGGGGGTCCGAAATGGGTTGTATCCATTATCGCCCACCCCTCCATGTGTCATCCTCTCATCATTTCATGCCCCCCTCTCCGATATCACTTACCACTTGAGACCCCCTACGAAATTTGATTCCCGTTTTGCAATTTAAAAACACCGCATGGGATTTTGAGGCAGAACATGCAATTATGGTTTATGTGGTCTACTCAGGATATCTCTGCTAAAGAAAGAGGTGCACACAGTACTACAGACTGCTTCATAATGGATTAAGTGGAAATAACCAGACTGAGGGAGTGGAGGTTTGCAAGCAATAGATGGAATCATATGGTGACAGTTAGTCTGTCCACCTACGACTGGTCCTCGCCATACCATATTGAATGATCCCATTATTGGCCTCCATGGGCGACCATTGCCTTTATGTTTTCTGTTTAATTTTGATGATTTTTCTAATGAAATCTCAATTTCACCCCATTACTTTTTTAATTCTCTCAGCACAGAAGTAATTGCTCAATGTACACTCGGTAGGTTAGGTAGGATATTTTGATTTCATAAGTATGGGTCGATCATAAATGATTAGTACCATAAGACCCTTGAGGGGAACTCTATATGTAGCTCATTTCAACATTAAAGAAGGGTTCTGGAATTTTGAAGAATTTTTTTGTAGTTTTGTATGATTGTGCTCCCTGTGCTCTCAGATACAAATTTGGGAGAGATGTTTAAAATTAATATGATACATAGTTGTTATTTGAATTTCAGATGGAGAAATGAGTAGTATGTATCTCTTTCCTTTTGTTATTATTAATCTCCTTTTTACGTGTAATCATTTTCATGCTATGCTATTTTGATTGGTTCGTGTAATGTAGCTATTGGTAGTCTGCAATTTTATTCGTGAATTTGTGCTTGAATAACGCCCAGGTGTTAATGATATTTTTTTAAGCTTGCCGCACTCCCTTAATTCACGCTCCATGAATCTTTGGTGTTGCCCATATCTCATTCATATCATCTTCCTCTGAGGTCACAGGGGACAAATTCTAAAATTTATTAAGCCTGTTTCTTGTGGGTTGTTGAGCTCCAAGAATGTTCTTTCTTCCACCACATTCCACTCCATTTATTTTGTCCATTGTTAATCTTAGGCTCAAATGATCAATAGAATTAGTTAAAATTTCTTTGAGAATGAATATCATGACTAACTTGCTATTTTTTTATGGTTTTGTCATTGTAGTACTTTTTAAACTAAATCTAGCTACAGAATGCAGACATTCTGTAGCTAGTTGCCAATTCTGCAGCCGGCTTCATGTATACACAGGTTCCAGGTGTCATCTTAGAGAAAAGCACATATGGTCGTATTCCACATCATCTCCTTATCATTTGTTGCTCTCCACGAAGTTTGAACGGAATCCTGTAGGCGGTTATGCACGTGGGAACTCAAATTAGGAGGTAGACTCCTAACAGGATAAGGACAGTCCAGATGTCCTTAATCATATTACGAGACCACCTTCAGAGTTATAGTTCGATTCTAATTAGGAAAGACAATTATTCCTATGTTATCTCAGATACGGTTATGTAATTTTGTTATAAATATGCTCGGGAAACCGAGGGACAAGGTTAGATTTTATGGTTGATTGCTAGATTTCAGAAGTCCGAAAACACTCTGTTTTGAAGTAATTTATCTTTAATGAAAGAAGCATCATTTCCTTGAAAGCGTTGAATCAATCTTGAAGTAGATTTCGTGCTACTCTGGTGGTAGAGGGCCCCTGCCTCCTGAGCAACCTTGTTTATACGGTTTAGATAAGTATTTTAGTCTCGTTTTCATTTCTAGTTTAGGCAAGTTTCTGAAGTTTATGTTCATACTTGTTTACATTAATTATCACAGCTAGACTTACTCTAATAAACTCTTCCAAAATATCATTACGATGAATAAGGCATAGTTGTGGTATTGTAGGTTTTAGTTGCATTTCCTTTTGTTAATTATCACAGTTAGACTTACTCTAATAAACTCTTCCAAAATATCATCACGATGAATAAGGCATAGCTGTGGTATTGTAGGTTTTAGTTGCTTGTTTACACTAAGTGTCACAGCCGGTCTTACTCTTACAAACTCTTCCAAAACATCATTCACAACGAATAAGAAACAACTGTGGTGTCTTAGATTCTAGTTGTATTTGCTTTCAGTTTTATGTTTATGTTCAATTGCAGTGAATAATACAACCTTGTTTTCACAAACTCTTCCAAAATATCATTCATATTGAACGAGATGGGCTGTAGAATTCTTTAGGTTAGTTGCATGTTAGTTTAGTTACAGCACTCCGGAGGTAGAATGCATTTAGTTCAGCTCTGTCACTACATTTCAGTTTGATAATGGAATTTTAGTTTAACACTGTTCACTGTACTCCAAGTAGACTAGTAGCACTCTAGTTTAGTCTTAGCTCACTGTATTAACATTCCAGTTTAGTTGCTATCCATTGCATTCTAAATTGTATTATTTGTTAAATTTAAATACTACAGTATTCATTATTTACAAAAATTCTTTTGTTCCAAACTCATATTAATACATAATCATCTGGACAGAAGCTAGCATCAGTCTAAGGCCTGGAGTATTTTGCAACCTTTTTACCATTTCACAAACAAGCCTTTTCTCAAAGACCATTCTAAAAAGGAAATCTATAACTTTTGAGCGAGGACTAGTGGTATTAAATTAAGTTGCAGAACAGAATTAGAAGCTAGTTTAGAGTAGAAATCTTATTGTGCTACAAATGTTCTTTTCCAAATATATTCCAATAAACCTTTAATCATGGATGAGATGTTGTAACATTGTAAGTTGATTGTTTGATTGTTTAATTAGAAGAACTTCATTTATACTTAAGTTGTCCATTTCTCAAGCTCTTCCAACACATCTTTAATGAATGAATTGGATAAGTTTAAGTTCATGTTGTGATTTATTTTCTTGCACTAAAGTCATTATCAAACTTTGCATTTGTTGTTTGCCATCCATAGTTTAGGCTTTGTTCTGTTTTAACACAACCAATAACTTCTTTTCACCAGCACTTAGTTCTTTCCTTTTTCAACATAAAACCATAAAACCAAAAGCATCATAAAACACTAAACACAAAGTAGTGAGAAACAAATACCTAGGCACATATAGTGCACCACACTTCAGCAGTTTACCAACCCTGGTTGACAATTAATGAACTCAATTTAGGAACACTAGGTTGAGCACAAAAATTTTGGCGCCGTTGCCGGGGAAGTGTAACTAGGTAGCCTTGTCTCTTAACTCCCAAAAAAATTATATGCGCAGAGAGAGAGACTCAAGGGGTAGATTCATAAGAAGTAGAAGCAGAAGCTTGATTCCTAGAACACCACTTGTTTCACCTAGACCAAGAGCCAGCACACCTCCAACTCAGACCCACATTCCATCCTTTACTGATCCTAGACTTCTAGAAGATTTAAGATCAGATATTCCATTAGAAAAACCTTCCACTTCATCCACTGAACCTGTCTTAGAAGAAGATTCAAGGACTCCTGCTGGAGACACAAACTTTTCCACTTCCACAGAAGAATCAGCTATGGCAGAAGAAGGGGGAGGAGGAGTATTTAATGGAGAACACACATTATTTGGAGGGGCTAGAGGTAGAGGTAGAGGAGAAGGAGGTAGAGGTGCAGAAGGTGAAGGAGGCAGAGGACGAGGTAGAAGAGAGATGGGAAGCTCTTTTGGGTTTCCTATAGTAGATGAAGAAACCAATACAACTATGAAAAATATTTCACCCTCTGTCCTTCCAAACTTTTATGGACTTAAAAATGAAGATCCTGAAACCTTCCTATTTTAATTTGAAGTCCTGTGTAGAACTTATGACTACTTACAAGATGCTCAAAAACTTAAACTATTTCCTTCAACATTGAAAGGAGCATCATTGAAGTGGTTTATGAGTTTGATCAACAGTTCTATTAGGACATGGGAAGACATGAAACAAGAATTTCTAGAGAGGTATTTGGATTATTGTATGCCAATCAATCATAAGGAGGAAGTGTTTAAGATGTTACAAAAAGAAGATGAAAACCTGGAAGATTTTTTGGAGAGATTTCATTACAACATCAAAAGAGAAAAAATGGAGAACTTAGATCAAGACACTTTAAAAGCTCTCTTGTTGAAGACAATTAGGGATGAATGGTTGGATATCCTTAACATGATGGGAAAAGGGGATATATCTCAGCTCACATTACCTGAAATATCTAAGTTATGTATTAACCTTTCAAGAGGGAAATCCAAAACTGTAAAAGGCCCAAGAGACCCTGCTCTTGCAAGGGCAAGTAAGTCTACTTCTGGGACAGTAAGTAGGGCAGAAATAGGACATATGCTTGATGATTTCAAATCTGACATCTTAGGGAGTCTTAGTGAACAAATAGACACCCTTAAGTTACAAAACAAGCAAAAAGCTGAATCTGATGCCTTAGCAATCTTTTGTCCCAAATGTAGAAAGAAGCATGCCTTGAGAGAATGTCCTTTGGATGCAAAAGTTGTAGAGACTTGTGTAATTTGTTCAGAAAAACATGAGACCAAGAGTTGTCCTTCACTTCCTGGTCTTAAAGCTGTCTTTCAAGAAGATACTCCTACAAGTTCCACAGAATCTCTCAATTTTGTCTCTAGAAGGCCTTGGCAAGGACCTCAAACACAAGGATTTCATGATCAGATGTATAATCAACCTCCACCAAATTGGAATTCTTGGCAGCAACCTTGGCCCCAATTTCAAAATCAATCTCAAGCTTGGGCACAAGGTTCACAAAATCCCTATGGAAGATACTCTCAGTACTATCAGTATCCACCATCCTATCCACCATATCCACATTTTCCTCCTCAACAAAATTTTCAACAAAATCCTCAACAAAATCCTCAAAATCCACAACATCAAAATCAGCCACTTTCATTACCATTTCCTCAGAAATAAAATCAGTTTCCTGCTCAACCCATACCAAACCCCAACAATAAAAATCATCAGAATACATACATGATAGAAGGCCAACAGTTTCCAACTTATTTAATTACTCCTCTAGACCTTAGTGATGTTCAACTTAGGTTTGGAAGAATAATTGAAAAGAGGAAACCTTCTGTGATTATACAAGAACAAGATAACTCTGAGGAAGACTCTCTACGGGAAAATAAAAGTCTTGAAGAAGACACATCTTTTCAGGACCCAAACATTGAAAAATCAAAACAAAAAGAACCAATAATTTCAACTCCTGTATTAGAGCAACCATCAACATCCACTCCTACACCTCCCTTTCCAGAAAGATTACAAATTGATAGAGGTGTAGAAAAACAAATTATGGTGCCTAATTATGATTTTCTAGATGAGCTAAGAAATGTCTGTATTAAGATTCCATTATTACAAGCTATCAAGGAAATTCCAATTTTAGCAAAGACAATAAAGGAGTTGAGCATGAAGAAAACAAGAAAAGAATAAGAGAGACAAAGAAAATTCAACTGGCAGGAAAAATAGCAGACATTATGATGGGTAAGATTGTTATTCCAAAGTATCTAGACCCAGGAAATCCAATTGTTAAAATTCACATCAATGGAATTGAGATCCAAAACACACTCATTGATTTAGGAGCAGCAATCAATATCATGAGTAGACAAATCATGGATAAACTGAAACTTCCTAATATTCTCTTTACACCCACATTATTACAATTAGCAGACAGATTTGTGATCAAACCTGATGGGGTAATAGAAGACATTCCAGTGTCCCTAGATTCTTGGGAGTACCCTGTGGATTTTATGATCCTAACTCCTAAGAATAATCTAGGAGGACATCCTATTATATTAAGGAGACCTTGGTTAGCTACAGCTGATGCTTTCATTAGTTGTAGATCCGGTGATATGTACATCTCTGATGGTATTTCAACTAAGAAATTCACTTTGTATCCTCCAGCAAGGACAATTACAGATTTAAATGATACTCAATGGATAGAGGATGAAGAAGACTTACAACCTCTCTTCACAATTTCAGAAATTAGTGAAGATAGTCAAATTCTGAATACTTTAGAAAACTTTGAATCCTCTTCGGAATACAAACATGAAAAATTTCAAGAAGAATCCAACATTGAGTTTTTATCATCAAGATAGATGTCTCTTCATTCTATGGATAAATTTGGCAGCTCTACAAGTGAGATATTTCCAGGCAAAACTTTAAACATAAACAAGAACCTAGAAAAATCTCAACAAGAAGAGCTAGTCAAGATCTTACAGAGACATTCTACTGCATATGCATGGGAGTACACTGATATGAAAGGGATAATCCCCAAGACTTGCACTCATCACATCTACATAGAGGAAAATTGTAAACCAATCAGACAACCTCAAAGACGGATGAATCCAAATCTTAGGGAGATTGTTAAAGAAGAATTGCAGAAATGGTTGAATGTCAACTTTATCTATCCTATTTCAGATAGTCAGTGGGTTTCTCCTTTGGTAATTGTGCCAAATAAAAATGGTAAATGGAGGGTATGTATTGACTACCAAGAATTAAACAAAGCTACTCTTAAAGATCATTTTCCCCTACCTTTCATAGATCAGGTGTTAGATACCTTAGCTGGAAAAAAGTACTTTTCATTTCTAGATGGGTTTAGTGGTTATAATCAAATTCAAGTAGCACTTGAGGACCAAGACAAAACCACATTTACCTGTCCTTGGGGTACCTATGCTTACCGAGTATTGCCATTTGGATTATGCAATGCACCTGCAACATTTCAAAGGGCAGTATTAGGAATCTTTTCGAATCTAATACATGATTGTGTAGAGGTATATATGGATGATTTCACAGTTTATGGAAACACATTTGAAGAAGCCTTAGCAAACTTGGAAAAAGTTTTAAAAAGATGTAAAGAAGCAAATCTTTCACTTAGTCATGAGAAGTGTTTTATGATGTTTACTAAAGGAATTGTTTTAGGACATCACATTTTAGGGGATGGGATTAGAGTTGATGAGTCAAAAGTTGAAGTCATCTCTAACTTATTTATTCCAAGTTGTCAAAAAGATGTTAGGAGTTTTCTAGGATTTACAGGATATTATCAAAGATTTATAGAAAAATTCACCAAGATAGCATCTCCACTCTTCAAATTACTTACTAAAGACTGTGAATTCAAATGGAATTCTGATTGCCAGTTAGCCTTTGAGACCCTGAAAACAAAAATTTCTGAAGCACCTATTTTAAGGGGACCTAACTGGAAGTTACCTTTTCATATTTCAACAGATGCCTCGGATACAGCTCTAGGAGCAGTATTGGGACAAAAAGACCTGATTCCTTATGCCATCTACTATACCAGTAAAAATTTGACTCCTGCAGAGTTAAACTATACTGTAACTGAAAAAGAGTTTTTAGCTGTTGTTCATGCCATAAACACATTCAGACACTATATAACAGGCTATGAAACTTTTGTTCACGCAGATCATTCTGCAATTAGATACTTAATGAAAAAATCAATTACTAATGGCAGAGTCATAAGATGGTTATTGCTTTTACAAGAATTCAACATTACCATTCTAGATGGGCCTGGAAAACAAAACACAGTAGCTGATTTCCTATCTAGACTCCAAAACATCCAAGACAATACTCCAGTTGAAGACTAATTTCCTGATGAATATCCTTTTTCAATTTCTACTCAGACTCCTTGGTTTGCTGACATTGCTAATTATTTAGTTTCAGGAAAATTTCCTTCAATAATGAATGCAAGACATAAAAGAAAAATAATTTATGACAGTGCAAAATATTCATGGGTTGCTAATGAGTTGTACAGGACAGGTCCATATTTTATCATTAGGAGATGTGTTCGGGAAGATGAGATGCCTGAGATTCTCAAAGCATGTCATGATGAACCTTGTGGCAAACACTTTGCTGATAAGAGGACAACCTATAAGATCCTTCATTTAGGATATTATTGGCCATCCCTTTCAAAGATGCTAAAGAGTATGTCAAAAGGTGTGACAGTTGCCAAAGGGTAGGGAAACCTTCTCCTTCAGGTGAGATGCCATTGCAGCCTTAGGTACATATTGAACCTTTTGAAAAATGGGATTTGGATTTTGTAGGACCTATTAGTCCTGCATCAAGACAAAAGAGATATATATTAGTTTGCACTGATTATGTTACCAAATGGGTAGAGGCCAAGCCATTACTTTTTGCTACTGAAGCATCTGTAGTTAATTTTATTTTTGAGGATATTTTTACTCGTTTTGGTGTCCCAAGGGAAATTGTTACAGATTAAGGAGCTCAATTCACATCAAGGCTAGTGGAACAAATGATGGAGAGGTACAAAATCAGACACAGAAAATCTACTCCCTATCATCCACAAGCAAATGGTCAAGTGGAATCTACTAATAAGGTTATTGAAGGGATCCTAACGAAGATTGTTCATTTACATAGAAGAGATTGGGTAGATAGGCTTCCTGAAGCCTTGTGGGCCTATAGAACTACATGGAGAACCACAACGGGACATACTCCTTATGAACTTGTTTATGGAAAGCAAGTTTTGTTTCCCATAGAGTTCCAGATTCAAACTTTCAAAATGGTAGTTCAACTAGGACTTGATCTATCATAGGCACAAAAGCACAGATTGGAGAAGATTAATGAATTGGATGAGATCAGACAAGATGCAGTTCAAAAAACAAGTATAGTCCAACATCAAAGGACTAGATGGCATGCCAAGTACATCAAGGAGAAGAAGTTCAAAGAAGGTGACTGGGCTCTCTTGTTTGATTCAAAGTTCAAGGATTTTCAAGATAAATTTCAAACACATTGGCTTGGGCCATATGAAATTGTGAGAATTTTTGACAATGGAGCAATAAAAATCAGGACAATAGATGAAGAAGAGGTTACTTTTCTTGTGAATGGTGATAGATTGAAGCTGTATCATAAACCACTCTCAAGAGAAGAATTTTTCAAGAAGTTTCAGGAAAACAGTGATGTGAAGTCAATGAAGAAGAATCTTTCTTCTTCATCAACTTAATTGAATTTTTTGAAGTCAGATATATTGAAAAAAAAAAAAAGTATAAACATGAAAACCAATCACTGATTGGCATGTTTATACAGAAAAGATAGAGTGAAAATCAGAATTTTTCTGACACTCTAACTTTTCCATTTTGTTTTTTTTTCCTGCAAGCAACTGTTACAAAATCATAAGTGCAAATCCATTTCACTTATGGTCCATCTCATTTCATCCATTCATATTCCATTTCATTCATTCATCCATACTCCATTTCACTTCATTCATTCATACTTCACTTCATTCCATATTTCATTCATTTCATTCCATACTTCATCCACCTCATTTCAATTCCAGATTTTTAAAGTTTGATGTTTTTTTGCAATTAAATAATACATATCATAAATTGTAGCCCACTTCTCATACTTCACTCCATTTCATAAGTTGTGATCCATTCCACTCCATTATTCATTTCATTCATACTCCATCCTACCATATTTCATTATTCATTTCATACAACCTTTCATCATTCCAGCTTCAAACCATATTCAAAGTTCTCTACATTTACATTCCGCAATCAATCAGACATTCTGCAGCCAGTCAGACATTCTGTAGCCAGACAGACATTCTGCAGCTAGAGAGCCTGAAAGCACTATCTAGTAATAATTTGATCTGCAACAAAATGATCCTGCATATCCAAGAACAAGAAAATTCAAGGGAGTTATGAAGACTAAAAAAGTAATGATTTTCAGGGGAGAACAAAGCATATGAAGATCACAAGAAAATAAAAGCAAAGGCAAAGGTATGAAATTATTATGGTGACATATCATGAACATTTTTAGCATAGTTCAGTTATATATTATTCAAAAATTTGTTTTAATTAATTTTTTTGATCATGCCTAACAAACCTCCCGCAAAAACTTTGGATAAAACTCCTTCTATTCCGCCATTTCAAAACCCATATCCGATCATCATTTAAAAATCTAAACGGTTAAAGTGCTGAAGTGATTGGATTAGTCACATCACTGAGCATTTAATGATGATTTTTGAATTTGTTACAAAATATCTCCGCGGTCTTTCCTTCTGTGATATCTTTCAACTCATATACATCATCCTCACCTCATTATATTCATTCCGTAACCACTCCATATCACTCTTTCCCGTAGCCAAATTTTAACCATTTCGGTCTGTGAGACAGAGGCATCTCTGTAACAACCATTGTCACCGTGAACAGAGGAAACATTTGTGGGGAAAAAACAACTTGTTAACAGCCATTCTCACCGTGAGCAGAAGACTAGTGAATTGAAGATTGAAGAAGAAGTTATGGGCCTCATCGTGAGAATTGAATCAGTTGGCACTAAGTAATTGGAAGGCTATCCCCAAATCAGAGAAATATTACAACAAGCAAGATGGTTGCAATTCCTTGAAAAATTCTGTGGCTTCCACAAAGAGGTTACAAAAACTTTTGCAAGATCCTTTAATGGAGCCGAGGTTGAAGTTGGAGATATTAAATTCACTGTCACAAAGGCTTTTATTGGAGAAGCAACAAGATTTCCTAGACAAGGAGAAAGGTGGTTTAAGAATAGAGAATTTCATAACGAAGCATGGAAGCAGATACTCAAGTCACCAGGTATGGATGTCACCATTTTTAAAAAGGGTATCCCTAGCTCTGCATTAAAGAACAAATGGAGGAACATGTTGCTTATCCTACAAAAATTCATCACTTGTGAAGGTAGATATGTTACTTTCTATGTTTACCATATTCGATTGATAATGCATTTTCTAGAAGAAGAACTCAACCTGCCCTTTTTCTTGCTTCATAGTTTAAAGAAAATGGCTTCAAGTGTTCAAAAGAGAATTGAATTTCTGGAGACAACCTTATACCACCATGGTTTAGTCAAGATTTTAATTGAACATCATTTAGCAAAAATTGGAGATACTTGGGATGACTTCTTGGTGAGAAATCACTTTGAGGAACCAAAGGAACCTCCACCTGAAGATAAACCTACAAAAAGAAGCAGAAAATGGAAATCCTCCAAAACTGAAACTGGTAAAACAATACAAGAAAGCAGTGAAGAAATGATTTCTGAAAAATTAGTTCAGATTAAGAAGCAGCTTAAGAAAGAGAGGATCATAAGAAAATTTGCCAGAGAGAAAGGAGAAGGGCCATCTCAACCGAGAAGGAGCCACAGACTGAGGGGGATACTAAAGAAAACAAAAGTTAAACAAATTGGAGTCATAAACATAGAAGACGAAGAAACACCTACTGAGTAGGATTTTGATGAAGAAGCTCCTGAAATAGACCCTGCACAACAAGACATTTACAACTATGTTGAGTCATTGGAAAGAAAAGCTTCAGAAAGTAGAGAAAGAACCCCTAGTCCACCAGAGTCTGAAATAGATGTGCTAAGAAGAGATAAGTACGAGCTAGAAGTACTTAATAGGCATATCAGGACTGAAAATGATATTTTGAGGGAGAAAGTTAAACTAAAAACAAATATGAATTCAACCCTGTCTCTACAAATGGACAAAGTGGAAAAGGCCAATGAAAAATTGAAAAGAAGAAATAAAAAGTTAATCAGGGCACTTACCAATTTAAGGTTCAAGTAGTCATCAGGAAGCCCAGAAGGCCTTTAACTGCCAGGAAAAGCAGAAGAAGAGGGTTGGATGTTCTTGCAGAGGTCTCAGAGTTCATGGAATAGTTGCATGAGGACATGCAAGAATCTAGCAGTGGGGGTATGTTGAGCTCCAAGAATGTTCTTTCTTCCACCACATTCCACTCCATTTATTTTGTCCATTGTTAATCTCAGGCTCAAATGATCAATAGAATTAGTTAAAATTGCTTTGAGAATGAATATCATGACTAACTTGCTATGTTTTTATGATTTTTTCATTGTAGTACTTTTTGAACTAAATCTAGCTACAGAATGCAGACATTCTGTAGCTAGTTGCCAATTCTGCAGCCGTCTTCATGTCTACACAGGTTCCAGGTGTCATCTCAGAGAAAAGCACATATGGTCGTATTCCACATCATCTCCTTATCATTTTTTCTCTCCATGAAGTTTGAACGGAATCCTGTAGGTGGTTATGCACGTGGGAACTCAAATTAGGAGGTAGACTCCTAACAAGATAAGGACAGTCCAGATGTCCGTAATCATATTATGAGACCACCTTCAGAGTTCTAGTTCGATTCTAATTAAGAAAGAAAATTATTCCTATGTTATCTCAGATATGGTTATGTAATTTTGTTATAAATATGCTCGGGAAACCGAGGGACAAGGTTAGATTTTGATGGTTGATTGCTAGATTTCAGAAGTCTGAAAACACTCTGTTTTGAAGTAATTTCTCTTTAATGAAAGAAGCATCATTTCCTTGAAAGCGTTGAATCAATCTTGAAGTAGATTTCGTGCTACTCTGGTGGTAGAGGGCCCCTGCTACCTGAGCAGCCTTGTTTATACGGTTTAGATAAGTATTTTAGTCTCGTTTTCATTTCTAGCTTAAGTAGATTTCTGAAGTTTATGTTTCATACTTGTTTCATTAATCATTACAACTATACTTACTCTTATAAACTCTTCCAAAATATCATTACGATGAATAAGGCATAGCTGTGGTGTTGTAGATTTTAGTTGCATTTCCTTTCGTTAATTATCATAGTTAGACTTACTCTAATAAACTCTTCCAAAATATCATCACGATGAATAAGGCATAGCTGTGGTATTGTAGGTTTTAGTTGCTTGTTTACACTAAGTGTCACAGCCGGTCTTACTCTTACAAACTCTTCGAAAACATCATTCACAATGAATAAGAAACAACTGTGGTGTCTTAGATTCTAGTTGTATTTACTTTCAGTTTTATGTTTATGTTCAATTGCAGTGAATAATACAGCCTTACTTGTTTTCACAAACTCTTCCAAAATATCATTCATATTGAACGAGATGGGCTGTAGAATTCTTTAGGTTAGTTGCATGTTAGTTTAGTTACAACACTTCGGAGGTAGAATGCATTTAGTTCAGCTCTGTCACTACATTTCAGTTTGATAATGGCATTTTAGTTTAACACTGTTCACTGTACTCCAAGTAGACTAGTAGCACTCTATTTTAGTCTTAGCTCACTGTATTAACATTCCAGTTTAGTTGCTATCCATTGCATTCTAAATTTTATTAGTTGTTAAATTTAAATACTACGGTCTTCATTATTTACAAAACTTCTTTTGTTCCAAACTCATATTAATACATAATCATCTGGACAGAAGCTAGTATCAGTTTAAGGCCTGGAGTATTTTGCAACCTTTTTACCATTTCACAAACAAGCCTTTTCTCAAAGACCATTCTAAAAAGGAAATCTATAACTTTTGAGCGAGGACTAGTGGTATTAAATTAAGTTGCATAACAGAATTAGAAGCTAGTTTAGAGTAGAAATCTTATTGTGCTACAAATTTTCTTTTCGAAATATATTCCAATAAACCTTTAATCATGGATGAGATGTTGTAACATTGTAAGTTGATTGTTTGATTGTTTAATTACGAGAACTTCATTTATACTTAACTTGTCCATTTCTCAAGCTCTTCCAACACATCTTTAATGAATGAATTGGATAAGTTTAAGTTCATGTTGTGATTTATTTTCTTGCACTGAAGTCATTATCAAACTTTACATTTGTTGTTTTCCATCCATAGTTTAGGCTTTGTTCTGTTTTAACAAAACCAATAGCTTCTTTTCACCAGCACTTAGTTCTTTCGTTTTTCAACATAAAACCATAAAACCAAAAACATCATAAAACACTAAACACAACATAGTGAGAAACAAATACCTAGGCACATATAGTGCACCACACTTCAGCAGTTTACCAACCCTGGTTGAAAATTAATGAACTCAATTTAGGAGCACTAGGTTGAGCACAAACATGGGTTCCTTCTCCGTTCTTCCTCAACGCCTCTACAAATTTTAAAGCTTCTGCTCATCATTTTATTCCTTGCCTATATAATATCGATCTGTCTCACAACCTCCTGAGCTTTCTCTTCGTTTGGGGAATTCACATGAAGTAGGCTCAAATGGTCTTCTCCATTCTCGAACCACCAAATCCATTATTCTCATGACCCATATTCTGTCAGAGGTATTTATAAAATTGTCCATTTTTAACCTCTGATTTTAAGATGACCTAGGCACTGGTATTTTTGCAACTCAAGGCTGTCTCTAGGAGCTACAAAACCTATGAGTCTTCAAGGATTGTAGATTTAGTACCTTAAAGTTTTAGGACTCATAAGTTTTAGAAGCTAATGAAAAAAACCAACGTTTATTGACTGAAATGAAAATTAATCTATTTACAAAAATAACTACCATTGGGAATGGAGTCTTATTGAAACAAAAATTTGGATATTTACAATGGAGAGACTGACTGACTCAAAAAACAAAGAAATTTTTGAGATAATGACCATTGACTAGACCTCTAGTTAACTGATCATCATCTAAATGTTTCAGGAGAAATGTATTATTTTCCAAAACTTGATAAACTTTAAATGGTCCAAACGAAAAGTTATCAAACTTACGATGCTTCCCATGGCCTCCTCTTCTTGCATCCCAACGCACTACCAAATCATCTTCCTAGAATACCTCTTTTTTTCCCTTTTGTCAAATAAAAATTTTACTTTGGTTTTGTACCTCTGTGTTTTATCCATTAGCCTGGATTTGATGAGCTTCTATCAGTTGCAACATTCTTCTCTGAATGGGATTTGAATTATCATTTTCATCTATAAAAAAATTCATGACAGGAAGGGCCAACTCTAATGGCATCACAACATCAACACCATAATCAAGTTGAAAGGGAGAAACTCTAATTGATCTTTTACTACTCACCCTATCTGCCCAAAGATCATGAACTAGCTGAGTATCCCAATTTATTTTGTTTTCTGTCATCATATTTTTCATAATTCTTACCAATTTTTTTTTCGATGACTTAGCTAACCCATTTCCTTGGGGGTAATAAGGTGTAGAATGACTCAAATCAGTGTTATATTTCTGACAAAAATTGTTCATCCTGGAAAATTTAAAATCCATTGCATTGTTAGTCACTAACTTTTGAGGGCAACCAAATCTAAACATAATGTTTTCCAACAAAAATTTAATTATTACCATGTTAGTGGCATTTCTGGTTGGAAGGGCCTCAATCCACTTTGTGAAGTAGTTTGTGTCTATAATAATCCACATGTGTTGTGCCGATGATGGTGGGTGAATCTCAACAATGAAGTCTAGCCCCCACTGTTGGATAGGATCATCTGTTGAAATACAAATGAGAGGTAGTGGGAGCAACTTTTGCTTACTAAAAAACCTTTGACATTAAGTACAAGCTCTGACTTTAGTAAAAAAATCAAAGAAAATAGTTGGCCAATGATAACCAACTCTTAAAATTTTATTTGTGTTATCTTTCCAATACAAATGTCCACCACATACCCCTGCATGTATCTCTGCTATAAATTCTTGTGAATCAACTTCATCTAGACATATCAACAAAACTCCTAGAGGGTATTTCTAATAAAGATGATTTTCCATTCTGAAATACTCAAAAACCTTCAGTTTAAAATCCCTTCTCTTTGATTTTTCCATTTCTGGAGGAAAAATGAAATTTAAAAAAAATTACACTATATCCTTGTACCAATTGGAATAAAAGATTTCAGGATAATCAGTTGTACCTTCTTTATCTGTTTCTTTAGCTATCTCCATATTTGGATTTAGAGGTTTGCAATTTTATTCTGCCATCGAGAAGGATAAACCCTGTCCCTTTATCAACTTAGTAGGTCTTATTTCAAAGTCAAATTACATAATATTTGTCAACCATATTCTCCTCCCACCATTTTTGTCAGGCTGTAACAATGCATCCTTGACAATACTATTTGGCACAAAAGAAATGACCTTAGAATGCATAACATAAATCTTCAAAGTATTCAATAGTGAATATGCTTGTTTTTCAACGAAGATGTACTTTAACTCAACATCCCTTAATGCATGTTAGAAAAAAGAAATTGGCTACTACAAGCCTTCCTTGTTCTTTTGAAGTAAAACTGCTGCAATAGTTTCTTCAGAACCATATGAAAAAGTCAGAAAATCCTTCTCAAAATCAGGGATGATTAACACCGGGGCTTCAGTCAAAGTGGATTTGATTTCTAAGAAAGAGTTTTTTGCTTCATATTGCAACCTGAACTTTGCATCTTTCTTCAACAAGACATTTATATGCTTAATTAATTTTGCAAAGTTTGGAACAAAACACCTCAGAAAATTAATCGTACCCAAGAATGACTGTAACTCTCTCTTATTTATGGGTAGACCAATTTTCTGAACTGCTTCAACTCTCCCTCGATCAATGCAAATACCTTTTTCTGTTACTATATGTGCCAACAATTTTCCTTCTTGAACAACAAAGCATGATTTCTGTGTGTTTAAATATAAACCAAAATTCCTGCACTTATCAAACACTTGCTACAAATGTTTTAAATGGTCATGATCAGATTTTGAAAATATTGTTATGTCATCCAAATAAATGACAACAAATATGTCCTTTTCTACTGCAAAGGAAGTATCCATTTCCCGCTGAAAAGTTTCACGTGCATTCATTAAACCAAAAGGCGTCTTATTGTACATAAAATTTCCCCAGGGTGTAGTAAAAGTTGTTTCCTCCATGTCTTGTTTCTCAACTGAAATTTCATTGTATCCTAAAAAGCCTTATATCATTAACAATCACTTTGAGCCTACAACTTTATGCAAAACATGATCAATTTTGGGTAAAGGATAGTTATCCTTCAACTAACACCGGTTCAAATTGCGAAAATCTACACAAATTTTGATTTCGCCATTCTTCTTTCGAATCGGGACTATATTAGCTACCCAATTGAAAAAAATTAAACGAAAAATTATCTTGGCTTCCCACATTTTTCTTATTTATTTTTCAATAATATGGAGCAATATAGGATTGATATGCCTTATATTCTGTGCCACATGTTTTTCTTCTGATTTAAGAGGGATTTTATGCTCCATTATACTTCTATCATATATCTTCAAATAAATGTAAGACCAAATAAAAATGTTTGCATACCGCTTCAACAACTTGACCTATTTAGTTCTAGTTTCTTGAGGAAGAAATTTAGAAACTTTAACATATCTAGGCCGATTTTTAGTACCAATCTTACATTCAACTGTACTTTAACCATACGTCTTTCTATCAAGATTTAAAAAGACATCATTATTGCTAAACAACCTCTCTAAAGGAACAAGCCTTTAGGAATGAAGTTTGTTTTCACATCAATAATGTCTTTACTAGCTAAAGTATTTTTGAATGACTTGTTGTTCTGACTTTCAACTGTGTCTTGTTCATTGTTAATTTGAATGTCTGAAAAATTATCTACACATTCCAAGAATTTCTGAATTTCTTTATCATCTTCAAACACTTTCCAACATTTGATATTGTTAGGAACGAAAGGTCTATTTTTAATCTGAATATCATAGGTTGCTTTAACCTCGAGAGGGGCCTTAAAATACTAGCAGCAATGGCCAATGAATCTGCCATTTCATTTTCTTCTCTAGAAAAAAATTTCAAATTGAATGGGTTCATTTCTATAATTCTTTAATTTTTAATTTTTTACTTGATAGTTATCTCTCACCTGCTGTACCACCAACTCTGAATCACCAAGAACAATCAACTACTCTGCTCCCAAATATTTTTCTACCTTCATTCCCAGAATTGACTCTTCATATTTAGCAGTGTTATTAGTAGTGAAAAATTGTAATTTATATGATAAAGTCGCTACATTCTGAGTGGGATAAATAATAACTATACCAGACCCTAATTCCTGTCTTGATGAGGCTCCATGAAAATACAATTTACAGATTTGTCCTACTTCTGAATCCTACACTTTTGAGATGAGTAGCTGTTATTTTTTTATTGATTTCAAGGAGAAAATTATTGTCATCAATGGAAAGGTGTAAAATGGATGATCCTAATTCCTTCTCCTCTACATATATAGGATGATTTGAGCGATTTTCCTGATCACTTATGATATAAGCCATCTTTGTTTCTCTATAAATCCTCCTAAATTCTCCTCCAAAGACTGGGATAGTGGCGTATGTCATATCCATTTGAAGAGTGCCTCCCAAATTTTTGGATTAATATCTGAAAAGAAGCATTCCATATCTTGATGGTATATCAACAATAACTATGTCCATCACTAGAATTTTCATAGGAAGCTGGATAAGATAAATTACCAAATCTTTGATCACTCCTAAAAACTTGACCCTTTTGGAGTCAAATGTAGTATCTAAAAATAGGAAAAGTAGTAATATAGAACAAAAAAATGGAAATAGCAGTTGTTTGTGCTCAACCTAGTCTCCTAAATTGAGTTCATTTAATTGTCAACCAGGGTTGGTAAACTGCTGAAGTGAGGTGCACTGTATGTGCCTAGGTGTTTGTTTCCTACTGCGTTGTGTTAGTGTTTTATGATGTTTTTGGTCTTTTGGTGGTTTTATGTTCACAGGGAAAAGAACTAAATGCTGATGGAAAGAAGCTACTGGTTAAAAACAGAGTGAAGCCTAATTTTTTGATGACAAATGACAAATGCAAATACTGAGACAGAACCAAACCTAAACTATGACTTAGCAAAAATACAAAGCTTGATAATGACTTCAAGAAAATGAATCACAACATGAATTTAACTTGTCCAAACCATTCATTAAGAATATTTTGGAAGAGCTTGAGGAATGGGCAGCTAAGTGTAAAAATTCTCCTAATTAAACAATTAAAAAATCAACTTGTAATGATACAACATCTCATCCATGATTAAAGGTTTATGAAACATATCTGAAAAAGAACACTTGTAACATCAAAAGATCTCTACTCTAAAACTAGCTCCTAATTATATTCTACAACTTAGTTTAAGACCACTAAACTTCACTCAAAGGTTATATATTTTTAGAATAGTCTTTTGAGGAAAGGTTTGTTTGTGAAATAAAAAAAAGGTTGCAGAAGTACTCCAGGCCTTGGACTGTTACTATCTTATGTCCAGATGGTTATGAATTAATATAGGTTTGGAACAAAATAAGTTTTGTAAATAATGAAGGCCGTGGTGTTTAAGTTTAACAACTAATGTAATTTAATATGCAGTGGATGACAAGTAAATGTAGAATGTAAATACAATGAGCTAAGCTAGAACTGAACTAAGGTGTCACTAGTCTACAATAAACAATGCTGAACTAACAAGCCATTATCAAACTTAAAACGAAATAACAAAGCATGAATTGAATGAAATTTGACTCTGGAGTGCCCTAACTAAGTTACCATGAAATTAATCTATGGGATTCTACAGCCTATTTTTTCCATCATGAATGGTGTTTTGGAAGAGCTTCTTAGAACAATCCTGGCTGTACAATTCAATGCAAATGCAAACATGAAAACTGAAAGCAATTACAATTAAAAACTAAGACATCACAACTATTTCCTACCCATTGTTATGATGTTTTGGAAGAGCGTTTTAAGAGTAAGATCAGCTATGCTACTTAGTGTAAACAAGCAAATGAAACCTTCAGTATCAAAGTCATGCCTTAGCCATCATAATGATTTTTTGGAAGAGTTTGCTTAGAATAAGTTCAACTGTGATAATGAACAAAAGAAATTGCAATTAAAATCTATAACACTACAGCCAATTCTCATTCATTATCATGATATTTTGGAAGAGTTTCTTAGAAAAAGTATAGCTATAGTCACTAATGAAATTAACTATGAACTCAAACTTCAAAAACGTGAAAAAAAACTAAGATACTTATCTAAATTACGAAAGTAAAGCCGTTCAGGAGGCGGGGGCCCTCTACCACCAGACGGAATCTAACTCAAAATCAACTCAACGCGTTCAAAGCAATGTTGTCTTCTTCATTAAAGGAAAATAACTTGAAACAGAGTATTCTCGGTCTTCAAAAATATAGCAGTCAATCCATGAAATCTAATCAAAATCTAGAGCTAGCCTCTCGGTTTCCCGAGTGCATTTATATCAAATCTTCAAAACAGAACCTGCAACAATACGAGGATCATTGTCTTTTCATATCAAAATCGTACTAGAACTCTAAAGATGGTAGCGTAGAGGGACAAAGGACATCTAGACTGTCCTAGTCCTATTAGGAGTCTGCCTCCTTGAATGAGTTCCCACGTACCAAAACCACGTCCAGAATTCGGATCATTCTTCATGGTGAGCAACGAACGATGAGGACATGATGTGGAATATACCCATGTGTGGCTTTTCCTGAGAGGACACCTGGAACATGCTTGAACATGAAGATAGTTGCAGAATTGGCAGTTAGCTATGGAATGTCTACATTCTGTAGCTAGTTTCAGTTAAAAATGCATTACAATGACAAAATCACAAAACTTAGCAAGTTAGCCATGTTATTCATTCTAAAAGTAATTTTAACTAATTTCATTGATCATTTGGGCCTGGGATAACAATGGACAAAGGAAAATGGAATGAAGTAAGATGAAAGAAAGAACAATCTTGGGGCTCAATAGCAGTGAATAACATTACATCAAAATGTGAGACAGATATAGAGCCATTTTATTATGTAAATCGGCAGCAAATAAGCACAATATATTGAGGCAAAAATCAGACAAGATATGCAAACAAGCCTCCAATGAACAAACACTCTCAAAAGTGAGATGTTGCTACTATAAAAAATGGCGAAGAACTAATACAACACAGTCCTAGTGAGAATAAATGCTACTAGAAAATAAAATAATATGGATCTCCTGATATATGGCTCAAGAAATGCCAGGAATGGAGATCTAGGTTCCCAGCACCTTTCCAAGACAACCTCGAAAGGGTTTCTAGAAATACACAAAATACAAAATAGTGATCTACAACCCTAGGACTGAGGAATCACTACAACTGAATAGATGGAAGGAGGTGGATGAAACTGATATAGAGATGTATGGGAATCCTCCAATAGATCCTCCAAGTGAAAGTCTGATCCCTTCACTAAAGAACTAATCCTTCAAATGAAGCATTGAAACCACCACTACAATTGCTCCAAATAATAACACAGTTTATTATGGAAACTGCGCTGTAGGAGGTTGTAATAGTTGGGCCTGATGCCAAATAATGAAATAATTCTCAAGGACCTTCATTGCTAGCCTCCTAATGGAAAGGATACCTCTCCATGGAAAAACAAACACAAAAAATGGCCCTATTAATCCTCCTATGCCTCCGCCCTGCAACTCAACACAACCTTGGAAGAAACTACGCTATATATGAAGACTGAAGCTTGGCCTAATGCTGAAATGTGGATATGCATCTCACAAACCTCTCCTGAGTGGGCACTCTAAGTCCTCCAAGGATGAGGGTGGGATTCCCGCTCGGGAACACTCTTGTGCTAAAAAACACATCAAACTCCGCTAAACAACTGAAGTGTGAAAGAAGTCATAATATACCAAAAACATAACAATAATCAGCATGGATTCTATGGTTTCCTTCCCCTTCCTTATATGCATTGTGAGCCTTCTCACCTTGGGCCCCACTCATTAAAGCCACTAATCTCATGGAGACTTCCTCCCATTAACACTGCGCTGTCTCTCATTGATTATCCACTCCATCCATACAAACATTGTTGATTTGGTAAAACTTGACCCCATCCACATGCTTCATCCTCTATTCACACATGAGGGTGCTTTATCCAACAATTAAGATGCTCCTTATTTAGATTAGGAGTGATTTTATTCCTAATGAGGATATTTATGGGTCTCCCTACCCTCTTATTCCTCTATCTAAGTGGGAAAAAAAAAATTAATATTCCAACTAGCTGAAAGCTAATTTGGAATATTACAATCCTCCCCTCCCAAATGTTGCTTGTCCTCAAGAAACTGTAAAGGTGAGTGCAGCAAAAATTCTCCTCCTTCGCTTGTGACACCTCTCAATGATGAGCTCCCTTCCTGAACCAAGTGTCCCCCAATCAATCCATCCCTGAAATGCTCCTCCCAAGTGCTCATGAGATGCTCCTCCCAAGTACTCAAGTTAACCAAATGGCTCACCGCATAAGGAAATAAGAGATCTACTATAGAAATCATATACTTTCCAATCTTCCCCCTAAAGCATGAGGCATAAGAAGTGTGGGGAATCTCATTCCCAATGGGAAAATCCAGTCCATGTTCCATCCCTCCAATCATGCCAACAAAAATGATAAGAAAATCATCAACATATGGGATAAAAATCAAGGACACACTAGTTTCCATATGAAATACTGGAGGAGGATAATAGTCCCTCAAGTGGAACCAGCATAGTATTACTCCTAACTGCCTCTGAACATGGTATGATGAGTGGTTTCCAAACCACTTTCTTTCTACCACAATCCTCTCACATGTCTCGAGAAGGTGAATAATGTGTGATGCAAACTGATCACACCCTGAGTAAGATGTCATCTCCCCAAAATATCCTAGGGAGTGGCCATCCTCATCACTGCTTAGGGCCCCAAATGGACAAAAAATTCTATAGGAAAGAGTGCCCCCTTTTGGAGCAATGAAATGTACATGGATGGCAAGGAAATACAAACACTTAGTTACTGGATCATTATGCACAAAAACACAATCCTTACCATGTAACTTGAGCAAGATGGTGAAGTGGTTCATAGATGGGCATCCCCTCATTCCCATTGGAAAAGGAAGCGGCTCTGAAAACTATGTCAAGTAGTTGTGTCTCTCCTCAATCTCCAGACAACTCAAGCATCTCCTAGTAAGATAGTGCATCTCCTCTTTGAAGCCTTCCCAAGTGAACCCCTCCATGATAGTTCGATATGCCCTCAAGAAATCAGTGGGGCTAGAGAGAAAAACCTCATATGCTGCATGTAGTAGCTTCTCCTCGAGCTTAGAGGCTCTAGTCAAGAAGATCCTACTCTGATAATAGATGACCCCATCTCTCACTACATATCTCTCATCTGTCAAGTGACCATCAAGTACTTTGCATTTGAAGAGATCCTTAGAGTATTCCACCACCAGCTGGGATCTCTAATAAGGATCTATACTCAATAATGACAACGCTACTGGTCTGAAATGTAAAGCACCTGTCATTTCTTTGCCCTCTCCTTTGACATATCCCATGCCAAAGTCATATGCTGGGATGCTACTATCCTGCCTCTGCTGCCCCCCTGTAGCTTCTCCTGCTCAAGTAAAGGTTGAAGTTTTTGGAGCTTAGCCTTCCATAGGAAGCTATCACCCATCCAAAACCTTATGAGTTTGGCCAATTTCTATATGAGTGGCCACGATCCTCTACCATATGGGGAATATTAATCCCTATGAGGAAGTATCTTCTGGTTCTCCAAATCCATGGAGTGGTCTCCTTGCACCATGATGGTGCCATCATCCATCCCCGAAACATCTTCTCTCAGCGCAATATGTTTGGTGAGAGTTGGTAATACTGATATTGGGAGAATGTCTCCCTCCTCCTTGAGCCTACCCAAGACTCCCTTCATTGTGAAAATTTCTTCCAAGGTCCTCACCCCTCCTGGATCTATGAGTGGTGCAACCTGTTATGAGATATCTCCCATCAACTCCTAGTTTAGGGGTTTCCCTGGTGGAATGCCTCGAAATAGTAATTTGTTATGTGCCAAGGTCATCTACATAACTGATTGGATTGTTAGGTCCTTGCTTCCACTGTGCAAATCCAACTTTGTTTTTTGTGTGCAAACCATCTGAGAGGGATAAGTGTGCATGCCCCTAATCACTTGATGCTTACCACTCCTTTTGTCCATCCACTCTATCTGTAAAGTCTCCCAATCTGTGGTGACCTTCCGCAAAGTAATCAACCACTTCACACCCAATATCACATTAGTGTCAGGTATAACAACCACAAACAAGTGATTAGTTAATGTGTATGTTGCCATGGTGACAAATAATGCTGGAACATAATTCATGCACTGCATGGTTCTAAAAACTAGGACCAAAAGTGAAAATCCCTCAAATTCATCAGTAGGTATTTCCCTCCTCTGCACTAACTGGGCATCAATAAAGTTGTGGGTAGCCCCACTATCAATCAACACTAATACCCTCTGATCCTGTATGGAACCTCAAACTCTCAAAGTCAAATACTTGGGTACTCCCCGCAAATATGCAAGGGCCCCTCCAATTGGAGTCAATTCCCCATTCCCACCTCCTGGTGGTGGTGGATCCTCTCCTATTATCCCAATGTTGTGACCTTCTTCTAGTTCCTCCTCTTCCTCCTCTTCAACATCAGAGAATACCTCTATATAGTGTGCCTTCCCTGCTTCACACCTATGTCCAGGTGCCCATGGTTTGTGGCATGTGAAGCAAAGCTTCCTTCTCCTCAAGTCCCTTTGGACATCATAACTAAGAGGTCCTTTGTTTTGGCTCTCCTTTCAAGGAGGAGCCTTCACATCTTTTCCCTTTGATGAAAAAGTGGGCTTTTGTTGAAATGGTGCCTTTTCCCTTGTCAAAGCATCTTGTATATCTCTAGCCCTTTCAACATCATCTTGAAGGGTAGCCTTTTTGTTGATTTAACCAACCCATGTAGAGGCTCTAATAGCCCATAAATAAACATATAGACCCTCCTAGTTGCAGATAAATTAGGAACCATAACAGAAAATTTAGAAAATTTAGAAATGTAAGTTTCTGGTTTACCTGATTGTTTGAGCTTAGATATCTCAATAAAGGTGCCTCCAGGTCTCTTCGATCAAACCTATCCACCAACATCCTTGTGAACTCTAAATATGAAATCACATTGGCATGCCCCAATGTAGAAAGACCATGAAACCACCAATCATGTGCCTCACCCTCAAGGTGCATCGTTGTTATTTTGAGGGCTTCCATCTCTAGTACTTGGCTCAACTGGAAGTATATGTCTATATTCTCCACCTAAGACTTGGCTGTGCATTTGGATGACCCATCAAAAGTGAGCAAGAATAATCTACCCATGGTCTGTTGAAGATCATTATTTTGTATGAATCCTCCACCAATATTGTGATGCTAGGGTCTCCTATTGTCCTTGATCTGAAAAAAACTCCTAAAATCTCAAATGATCTTTGAATCTTTGAGATTAAGACTCATACTCAAGAAAGTAATCTTCAAGAGCTTCTTGTTCTTGAAATCCTCCATTTCCCACTGCTAAGAATGTAGGCATAGTGGTGCGTTGGGAAACCTGATGCTTCATTGGTTGATCATTCCAGTGATGTGAAATGCCAGAGTCTTCCATGTAGAAACCATTTAGGGGATTCCTTGTGTCTATCCATCCTCATATCCTTGATTTCTCTTGCAATATCTTGCATGGTTTGAAGAAGAAGCTTTTGAAACTCCTTGTCATCCTCTTCTCCTGATATGAGAGTTTTTCCCTTATCTTCTCTATTATCTGTATAATCATATCTCCGGTTTCTATTGCAATACCTCTCCCTCTTCTGATGACATATTGGATGAAATACACATGCCGAGCCAAGATTATGCTTTGATATCACTGTAATATCCTAAAATAGGAAAAGCAGTAATATAGAGGAAAAAAATGGAAATAGCACTTAATAACATTACACCAAAATGTGAGACATATATAGAGCCATTTTATTATGTAAATCAGCAACAAATAAGAACATTATATTGAGGCAAAAATTAGACAAGAAATGAAAACAAGCCTCCAATCAACAAACAATCTCGAAAGTGAGATGTTGTTGCTATACCAAATGTCGGAGAACTGATACAATGTTGTCGTAGTGAGAATAACTGTTGTTGGAAAATAAAATAATATGGATCTCTTGATGTATGACTCAATAAATACTGAGAACATAGATCTAGGCTCCCAAGAACCTCTCCAAGACAACCCAGAAAAGGTTTCCTGAAATACACAAAAATAAAAAATAGTGATCTACAACCCTAAGACTAAAGAATCACTGCATCTTAATAGATGGAAGGAGGTGGCTGAAACTGATATAGATATGTATGAGACTCCTCCAATAGATCCTCCAAGTGAAAGCCTGATCCCTTCACTAAAGATTTAACCCTCCAAATGAAGCACTGAAACCACAACTACAACGTCCCCTCCAAAGAATAACGCAGTCTTTGAGGGAAACTGTGCTGTAGCAGGTGGTAATATCTGGGCCTGATGCCAAATAATGAAATAATTCTCTAGGAAATTCCTTGCTGGCCTCCCAATGGACAGGTTACCTCTCCACTGAAAAAAAAACTCAGAAAATGGCACTATCAATCCTCCATTGCCTCTGCCCTGCAACTCAACAAAACCCTAGAAGAAACTATGCTGTAGATGAATACTTAATCTTGGCCTGATTCTGGAATGTGGATATGCATCACAAAACTCTCTCCTAAATGGGCACTCAAAGTCCTCCGAGGATGAGCGTCTGATTCCCGCTCGGGAACACCCTTGTGCTAAACAGCACAACAGACTCTGCTAAACAGCTGAAGTGTGCAAGAAGTCATAACAGACAAACAACATAACAATAATCAACATGGCTTCTATTTCTGCCTTCCCCTTCCTTATATGCATTTTGAGCCTTCTCACCTTGGGCCCCACTCATTAAAGCCACTACTCTCATGGAGACTTCCTCCTATTAACATTGTGTTGTCTCTGATTGATTATCCACTCCCTCCATACCAACGTTGTTGATTTGGTCAAAATTGACCCCATCCACATGCTTCATCCTCTATTCACACATGAGGGTGCTTTATCCAGCTATTAAGATTCTCATTATTCACATTAGGAGTTATTTTAGTCCTAAGAAGGATATTTATGGGTCTCCCTACCCTCTTATTACTTTATCTAAGTGCCAAAAACAAAATTTAATATTCCAACTAGCTAAAAGCTAATTTGGAATATTACATCAAAACTGTAGAGGTCATGGTATTGTTTAGTGATTTCCAGTCCTAATTCATCCATCACTTTCTTAGGCATTAGATTTTGGGAGGCCCCAAAATCTAATAGGCATTTGTGCAACAATTTGTTATGAATGTTGAGTGAAAGATAAAAAGGTGGAGAATTATCATCATTTTGATCTTGGACATGGTTGCATAAAAATATAGTAGGATATTCAACTTCAATATTTACAGAATCAGGAGAAAGAGATGGCTGTAGAAGACTTTTTAATGACTCTCTGTAGGTTGGATTTTTCAACAATTCTAGGAGTGGGACTGGAATCGTGATTTTATTCAATTATGCCTTGAAACTGAAATTGAGTGGAGTCAAATATTTATTTTATGTAGCTTCTTTGATGATTGGGCCAAGGTTAGGTGATGGAGGAACATCATCAACCTTTTATTTTTGTTTGGGAGCAATTTTTTTAGCATCTTGTTTTTGTTGAGGCTGTTGGACAACCCGTTTTGACCTCAAAGGATAATTTCTTATTTGATTTTCAGGCTTATTTTTCTCATTTTGAACATGAATATAAACTTCCTATTCATCTGAAAATAATTTTATCCTAGACTGATATTTATATTCTTGCAAAGTCAAAAAAGTTGAGTGTGATGTCTCCCCAACAATATTTATTACTTCATCCTCCTCTTCTTCTTCTTGTTGATTTTCTTCAGAAAAATTATTCGGTAGAGGCTAACATTTTGATCATCAATATTTCTCCTTGGGCACTATAAAATTTGTTTAGGTTGAAAGGGCCTCCTAAAAGGAGCCTGATTTTTGTTTCCTTCATTTTGAATGGGTCTAGCAGCAGGCATGTTTTCTAACTCCAGTTTTTTCATTTTGGAAGCAATATCTTTAATCAAATTAGACATTTGATCAAGATTTTCATCAACTATGAAATTTTTAGAGGAGGAATATGGTTTGTCCTCTTTCATTTTGTTTTTATCCTTTGCCCCCTTTCCTTCTTCAATTTTCAGCTTGTTTGAGGCCATAAGATTGGATTGCACTCCAATAGAATCCTCCTAAATAGCCACCAATGTTTGTGGCTTCTCGACTCTCAACCATAGTGCAAACTTGGAGTCTAAGGAATTGGAAAAGGTTATCATGGTTGTGGTTTCAGAGGGCTTGGCCTCTACAAGAATATTTTGATAGAATTTATTGAATCTCTTTGTAAAGTTTGCCAATGACTCATCAATATTCTTCTTCAAAGCCCCAAAATCTATGAGATAATACAGGTAATATTTTCGGTCACCCCGTTGTTATAAAAACACTTCCTCCAAAGCATATATTCCTGTTATTGAATTTGGTGGAAAATTTCTGTACCACTTTCGAGCTTCTCCATCTAATCTCTGAACAAAAACTCTTGACCAAAAATCTTCATGTTTAATGTTTTGGTTATCAGCATAACTGTAGAAGGAAAATAGGTGTTTTTAATATATACTCCTTCTCCTTCCCCCATGTATTTGGGAAAATATTTAAGATAATCCCCTTGAGGAAGAGGATGCAAAGGTTGATGAAGGGCAAGTGGTGCATATATTGTAACAACAATGTACTGAATCCTTGTAGGAGTAGGATGAGCCATGACTTGTTGAAGTAAAAAATAATGGAAAAATTGTTGATGAAGAAGTTTGAATGCTAGAAATTTCAGTTTGTGGAGTTGAAAACAATGGATTTTCAAATAAATATACATCAGAAGGTTTTATTTCAATCTCCCCAAGAGAATCAGTTTTAGATTTTAATTCTTGAAGGATTAGGGTAGCTTCAAGTTTGTTCTGTTGAGCTAAAAATTCAGAGAGATTAAAGGTCAAGTTTTCAGGAAGGTTACCTCCTCCTTGATGAGAAGAAGTTGAGTTAACAACTGGGTTTTGAGACAAAGTAAAATAATCCTGTTGTGGGCTAAAAGAGGACTGATATCGAAGATGAGTTTGAAGAAAACTTAGAATTCTTTTAATGTCTTCCTTAGTTAAAATAACTCTATCCAGGAAGGGTGGAATCTCAAACACTTGTTCTAATTCCCATTCTATCAGGACAAAGGTTTTTTATTTTTGGTTTTCTTCACTGACACCTAAAACATATGATTTATCTTCTTTCACTGGAATAATACTTGTTTCTGATTTACTAAGTGATGATCGAGAGATACTTTGAGCCGCATCTAGGCTAACATAATTTACTTTTCCTTTTATGGAAGGAGTTTCAACTTGAAATATTATAGGAGATTTCATTGAAACTAAAATTTCTTTAAATTATGAGATGGATGATGGTACCATTTATTTTGGAATGTACTTTGAATGCAACTTTTTCACTGAATGTGATGCAGCTTCAACCGATTTCTGTTCCCTCTTACATCCTTTATGATATTCTCTGGTTCAGAAACTGGAATCACATCAGGTGATATCTGACTTCTTCTTCTTGTGGTAGGTGGTCTTGAAACACCTCGTCCTCTTTCTGGAATCGCCAGGTGAACCAATTACAATCAGAAATTGTGACTAGTCTTTATTCACCTTTAGAAACTAGTACCAGACATTCATGCAAAAAATTCAGGAGAATACTGAGTTCAGAATATTCATCTCCCAGAAGACACACTAAAAGATGTTAGCACTAGAACCAACACTTGGATTATGAAAAGTTCCTGACTAGACACATCTTAAGCTCAAGGGATTTTCTTATGAGTTGATTGATTTTTTGGGAAAGTGGTTGGGTATCACACACACTGAAATAGATTTTGAAAAACTAGGAATCTCTCACACATATAAGGGCACTGATGTATAATGTGATGGAAAAATTATGTTTTTAGCTTTATGGTTAGAAAATGGAAGATAACAGTCGCTATGTAAAACAAAGGTCTACTGTTAGGATGAAATGATGACACAAATTATAGACTTGTAATGTATAGTGAAAGAAATCTTTAAAAATAATTATAAAAGTCTCACTCTATATTTAAAGTATTCTATTACATATAGATCTTCCAACTAACATGAAAAAACCAATTAGGAATGCTTGAAACATCAATAATTACAAAAACAGATTGCTTATTTATGCTCATTTAAAATACTCACAAGAATATGAAACAAGATTCAATTCAACCTCAAAGAATGCCCATGAACTATCTTCATTTAATACTAAGTCTGGAATGCTTGATAAAAAGACATACAAAAATAAAATAATATTGCATGAAGGTTCACAATACTGATAGTAACATGAGGTAGAATTGTGTAAATCATAATTTGGAATGAAATAATGAATAATGGAAACACATAATAAGATGAAAAATACACACACCATATAAATTGTGATTCCTCAAGAGTGATTCTGGATATATTATGTATTCAAAATTATTACACAGTATGCAATGAAAGGTACAACCAACAAACCCTTTTCTCCTTGCATTACATAGTATATATACAAAAAAATAGTTTTGTAAAAATCCTCCATAAAATGTGCAATTCTGTTTTTTGAGACTTTATTACAATCCTCTACATACACTAGTACAAAATTGCTAATTAGTTATTAATATAATGACTAAAATTTGCATATAAGCGACTATTTTTCAGTCGGTGACGAGTAGTAGCTAGTTTACAGTATCTTATAACGCGACCAACTTTTAGTCGTTTTCAGCTTATTCATTAATTGATTGTCTCAATATTATCGTCTAGTTGTGTATTTAGTCATAAATTTGGTCATTAATATAGTCATTGATTTATTCATTAATTTCCACAATTAATGACCAAATATAGAACAAAATATATTACTATATGATCACCTGAGAAAACCAATTAATGACCAAAGAAATATGACCAAAATATTAGTCGTGTTATAAGATACTATAAATTAGCTACTAATAGTCATATATATGCAATTTTTAGTCATCGTTTAAAACCAATGAATGGCCAAATAAATATGACTAAATTTTAGTCGTGTTATAAGATACAGTAAATTAACTACTAATAGTCATCTATATGCAAAATTTAGTCATCATTTGTAATAACTAATTTCTCATTTGCAATATTCATTTATCATTTTTTGGTAGTTTCATATTCATTATATAAATGAATAATTTAACAATTTATATTGATTTAATTTACTTTCATTAATAATCATTATAAATGACTAATTTAGTCATATATTAATTTTATTTATGTTCAATTAATCAATATAAACTACTAATTTAGTAGTTTTATATTGATTTTATGTGTTCATTATTAATGAACATAAATTAATTAGTATGATTTTACAACTATATTAAAAAAACGTCATAAAATGTGCATGTTCATCTAATATGAAAACACAAAGTTACATAAGTTAATTACAATACTAAACAATATCAAGTTCAGGTATAAATAATTTCAACTACATAAATTATATTATATGAAATGTAAATAATTACAATGAGTTTCCAACTTAATATCTATTGGACTATAATTTACACATGAAATGTTGTTTCATCACTTCAAAACATTAACATTGTGTTGCCAAGGCAATGCAGGTGAATTCACTAACTCTAAATAGTTCACTATAAATATCTATGTGTGTGTATTATGTGGGATATTGGCTCCAAGGGTATCAGTAGACTGGTTCTCTTATCTCTTTTTTTTTTTCATTTCTCACTCCAATGTTATTGTTTTCCTCTTTCTTGAATTCCTTCTTTTTACCATCAATACTGAGTTATTTTTCTGGAAAAAAAAGGTTACAATGTTCAATGTAAGACATGAAAGACGATGAGCACTACAATATATATTAAATTAAACTATAAAGTATTTATATGACATATACCTCAACATCGGTAATGTGAAAGGGATTTTCCCTCATAAAAGCAAGAAACTTTAAAAGGTTTTCTTCAGATGGGCAATAGTAGCCACTATGTGTCCAAATGACCTATATAAACAAAGGAAATAAAACATCACCATAGAAAAGAACACCTTAGTAACTTACTATTCAACCTTTAGGGAAATATTACGTATAATCATGTAAACAATGTTACATGCTAAAAAGTTAAATTTCTAGATAACTTGTGAAAACAAATAATGTGAGGTGTGATGTATAATCCTTGTCATTTTATTCAGAAAAACATCATGAACTTGGTCAAGTATATAAACAATATGTGTTCAAATAACAACATGAAAGTAAACTTTTCTAATAGTCATGAAAATATTTTAACACAAAACAAATAAACACATTTCAATCAATATCATGTAATACTAATTTCATATTCAAGCTTTGGTTGTTGCTGAAATGGACATGATACCAAATGTTTTCAATTTCATAGTTAAAAGACAACAAAATCAAAAGAAACATTGAAAATACAATAAAAAAATAAAGAGAGGATATCATGGAATGAACATTGAAATTATAAAAAAATTGCTTACCTGTCCATCGATGTCTTCTCTCGCATTCCCAAAACATTTGTTTTCCCAAAATAACCATGAGGTGAAAGAATCACAACATTATAAAACATAGGAATCCCTACTAGAAATATTTCCAAAGTTGATGGCTTGGGTGCCTAAAGGATCTCCAACATCAAGTGAATCATATACAAGACATGCTCTGAATTGTCTCCCCA
The DNA here is from genome assembly GCA_034641835.2 of Pinus albicaulis. NCBI lineage: Eukaryota > Viridiplantae > Streptophyta > Pinopsida > Pinales > Pinaceae > Pinus > Pinus albicaulis. The sequence continues at coordinate 827,130,219 of CM076582.1, read as the reverse complement.
TCCTTTTTTCATTCACATTCCTATGATCTGCCCACACCAGAGTCAAGTAACAATAAAACGAAGGCATTGACATTTGTTTTTAAATTTTATCTCTATAAATTTTGAATCTTATTTGTTTGAGGAACTTATTAATTCATATTGAAAGCCTTCCTGTCATGAGAAGGTATTAATCAAGTTAGACATAAGACAGATCAACCTCAATGAGGTCAACCAATTTCTACAATATCAATATTTTTCTTGTTGTGATATATTGGGTAGAAAAAATAACATATCTACAAAATAAAAAGCCATATGTTACTTATGTTAAAACTCTATATATGGTGTATTATTAGGAAATTTTTTAAGATGTTCCTATGCCTTTACCAAAGGGGACTGTAACTTGGTTAAAATTTCTATCCTTTCATTCAACATCAATTTCTGCAAGATAAATTTCACATATTATTCTTTCCCAACTATCAAAATGCTACGTATGATAAATTGAAAGTCACATAAAACCAAGAACAAACCCTTTTATAACGAAAACAAAATAACAAAAAAATAATGCCTCTAATAAAACTTCATGCCTCAAAAATTACTCTACCATGTGCTTAGGCTAAAAGTGATATTCTTTGAATCATCTTTAAGCCATATTTAATGGTATGTTTTTATGTTTACCATGATGTCAATTTGGTGCTAAAATAAATATATAAATCCAGATTATTATCACTGAAATTCAAGTATAATTCATTGCAAGGTACTAGAGAGAGAAACATATTCATAGTTAGGCTTCTCTATTTTAGCTTGATTTGAGTTTTGTTTGTATTTGAATATATATATTTTGACTCTAAAGAAGTGAAATAGAAAGATGAGAATCAAAATAGCCCTATGAATATTTAATCAATTCATATTATATATCTCTAAAACAATCATATTATCCTTCACTATTATTTGATAGATATTTATTGTGCATAGAAGAATAATGAATTAACTATCTAATGCAATGATGCAATATAAGGAAATAAAAATGACATGGTTGTGGTATTTGTGTGCTCGAAGGGAATCCAACAATGGTTGCATGCTTTCTGTATCATGACAGAGTCTTGAGGACAAATGTCGGTTCAAAAATTGAACTCCATTACCAATGGAAGATCATTGTGTTGGGAAAGGAAAGGATGCATTGAAGGGCTCATGGTCTAGCATCAATACATAGTTATCCTTGTCACTGCAAAATACGAAATTTTCATCAATTTCTTATCCAGGTAAAAATAAGAGTGAACATGTATTTGTGCAGATGTGATAGTATATGGAAAAGAGAGCACTAGTATACCCTAGAGAACCATATCTCTCTCCTCCAGAGATTCTAGTGTACCATCAACACTATTTCACATACCACTAAAGGATGACACTCTTTATTATACTCAACACTATTATAAAATGTTCTAACTACAACCCTCCTAAAGGAAGTGCACTGTGGTTGGAAATTTCTCCAAACCACATGGATAAACTAACTCTAAAGACATGGAAAAAATAAAATCTTGAAAAGCCATGATTTTTTCCTAAGGGACATGAAAAACACCATTTGGAGAAGCAATTTACCAACAAAATCATTGCTCATAACATTATTCTTACTTCCCATAATTATCCTCATTCTAAATATGCACTAAATCCTACTCCCAATGCTCCAAAACATAATTAAAATGTTTTTCATAGTTCTCGTAGCTCTTGTTGTAAAGAAAATGAGTGATAGGAAGAGTCTTCCTATTGGAAAAAAAATAACCAAGACAACAAATGTTGATGTCAATGCTAGACTCAATTCAATTCATTTCTCGATGAATGATTGAACAACATAAAGTCATCTTAACCTTAGATTTATTAGACTTGGAGAGATATATAAAACCAACATATAAATCTTTTAATATATATATATATATGACACTGGGTAAAGCTTATAAATGAAAAAAGAAAACAATTGTTGAAGCCAATACTCCCACTATATATATATATATATATATATATATATATATTGTGGGAGTATTGGCTTCAACAATTTTTTTCTTTTTTCATTTATAAGCTTTACCCTGTGACATATATTAACTATATTGGCCATAACATGTACTTAGCCTCTTTGAATTTAGTAATAGAACCCTCACGTAGTTACATCTTTCATCGATATTGAGTTGTAAAGAGGACCTGGCTACTCTAGGTGAAATTATATATACTTCATCAAACATAACTAGCATTTGATAAGAGAAAAGGCTAACATGTATAAAGGAAAATCATGTGTGGCATTAGTTGGATGTGCCCCTCAAAATTTATCTTTGGTTATATGATCTATAAATTAATGGTATCAAATGCACACGAAAGTAAAAATTTAGTTTTGAAGTAGGAGGAGAAATTTTTTTGTGATTATTCTAGTTTTGAATATCCCTTCTCTGATAAGTAATCCCTTTGTGTTTTTCCATATAAATAATTTGTCGAGATGTATTTTCCCCAAAAATCTTAGTGACTTTGTCAAAATTTTCAATCATATGTCAACCCCAAGATTATTAGGCCTATGGTAAATCTCTTGATTTATTTTAGTGGTGTATATTGTTGGAAAATATAACTAGCTTCAATATTCATTTAATGTACTTGAGTAATCTTGTAATGTACTTGTCAAAAAAATAAAGAAAATAGATTTTATTGTTATTATTATTGTGACTTATTGAAGCGTGGGTTTTATGTTTGGGTCACCATGTTTTAGGTCAAAGTCCCCATTGAGGACTTGTAGAATTTATTCTGAGTTAATACAGTCATTGTACTTTTAAAGAGATCCTTATTGGGATTTTGAATCATGTAAAAAGTTTTAGTATTGAGTCAAATATGATTTATGTATCCTCCACATCAAGTCGGCCCAAGGACCCTAACTCAACCTCACATGAAGCCTATAAATACAAGCAAATCAAATTCATTTGAAACACACACTCACACAAGAAGTTAGATATCTCTTGTAGCTAGGAAGAAGTTTAAATTATGTTTCTGAGAAGAAAAAAAAAGTGCAAGTTTGGAGATGTCTAAGGAGAAGAAGAAAATCAAAATTTTGGATTGGGAGATCGAAGTCTTCCAAGTTTTACTACTGCTGGAAGCCTTATGTTTCCTAAAGCTGCTTCCTAGTCAAATTTACTGGAAAGCGATCAAAATTATGGAGGCTAACTTGGTGTGGAGGGAAGGTCTGGTCTTTTTCTAGGATGAAAAGTCTCAAATAATACTATTAAAGGGAGAATTTTTTTACTGGGTTTTCCCTAGAGGGGGATTTTTCCTCGGCATAGTGCTTATATATGGTGTTGATAGTTTTATGTGTTGTTTCTTTGGTCATTGCTTGATGAATTAAAATAAAAAATATATAAATAATCATAATAACAAGAAACATCACAAGTAATTATAAAGAATAAGTGAGTCTTTCTGCTAGAGAGAGAGCCAAAGATCGAAGAAGTGAGAGAGGGGAAAGGGCAGTGAGGCTAGAGGAAGATTTCTAGATCCAGTGAGTGCATTTGCAGAGAGGTAGAAGAACCATAGTGAGGCTGACACAAGGACTTCGTAGTAGCCTCTAGAGGAAATTTCAATTATGCTGGGGAAAAGCCAAGTTTCATTGCGAGAGGCTAGACAGAGTTTCCAGAGGTGAGGACAAACATTTCACTAGATATCAACAGAGTAGATGACTTGAGGTAAATTTGATTCAGGCTGAGTGCAGAAGGAACTGCAATAGGGTGATGCAGGGCCAACGCAAAGGAAATTTGGATGACTCACTTAGAGTTGTAGTTACAACTCAGATTTGCCTGTGCGGTGAGGAAAATTCCACTCTTGATTTTTTCCAATAGCTTTCTCTGCAAGATTTCCAAATTTCAGCATCCAGTTATACTAATAATTTCTCATTGCTGCATAATAATAAAACCCTCAGTTGTTGCACCATTTTTCTTGCATTGGGGACTTTTGTCCAAAAATAATTGTGTTATTTTTATGTGTGTGTGCTAGCATTTCTCAGCTTCCAGTGTTTTATTCTTCTGCAGTTTTATTTGTATAGATTGCAGTGTGGTTTATTGATTATTTTTCATAGAAAACAACAAATAAATTGCTGAATTAATTTAACAATTAGGATAATAATTTCCAGTTGCTGCAATGGGATTCTGGTTCGAAATTTGCACACGGTTGTGCCATGATGTGTGTCTTCCCCCCTATGTGTTTGGTCCTCGTGTCTTTTGTTTGGGATCTGGGGGGAAGTTCCTTTGTGGAAGTTGTTGCCCCTCCCAAGAATCCATCTTGTAAATTTGGTGTGAAGGTAGTCATGCCTCGATAGAGAGGCAAGTGCCGCCAAGGTGAAGGTCAGCAAGGGCCATTAGTGCACCGGACCATCAGCCACGACTCATCAACTGGAAACTCATAAAGTGTGGATCACAAGGGGGAGGTAGCCCTTGACCAAGGCAAATCCCCAGGACATGTGGACTCACTGTCAACTCTAGAGTCAATAGTTGATCACCTATAAGGAGTCGAGGAAAACCTAGATATCCTCAAGGATCATTGATATGAGGATAGGAATGAGTTGGTATCTTACAAAAGCGACATCCAATCATTTCAAAATCAAATTTTGGAGCAGCTGGACAACATTCGTCGAAGCCAGAATCATACCAATGATCATTTCTATGATTTGGAGGTTAGAGTGGAGAATATATATTTCCACATGCATGAGGGATCTAGCCTATTCACAACACCTCTTGTGCTTCCAGCTCAACCACCTCAGTGATATGATTCTTATAGGTTCTATGTTCTTTTTGTATCCTTTTTGGTTTGTATGGATAATTATCCTGTCATAAATAAAGGTTAAATGAAAACATCATATCCATACTCCAGCTCTCCTAGCTAACAAATCTGGTCAGAGTGAAGTTGAGTGAGCCATCAAGGAACATTTTGTACTGTGTATTTTCATGATAATATAATTGAAGGCGTTTGACAGAGAAAAAAAAAAGAGTTAAAATCAAATTTCATGATCAAACCAATGCCACATGATTTGATGCCATTCTTTTGGCTTCTTCTATCTTTACTCTAAGGTTAATTATTTCTTAAATTTTATCCTCCTGCTCTAAGGTGTCAGAAGTTAAATGATTTCTCTTATTATGAAATTATCTTATGATTTTTTTGATATTATTATTCGTTCTTTATATTTATCTTTTCTTATCATCAAGACTAACATCAAGAAAGAAATGAAATAGAATATGAGATGAAGGCACGCAACCAGGGAAAAATCCCACTCTAGGGGAAAAATCAGTCAAAATTCTTCCTTCAGTAGATTCATGATGAGACGACCAAGACCATTAAAACCTAGACTAAATACTCCCTCCATCAAGTCATCCCTTTTTTTTCTTCTAAGTAGTGATTTCCATTCGATGTGCTTACATTGAACTTGTATTCTAAGGTATACCAAAATCCATGTCATTATATTGAATACTTGTCACTGTGTTGCACTGAGACCTCATCACTACAATAGCACTAAGATCTCATCAATGTAATTACATTGAGACCTCATCACTATAGTTGCATTGTGACCTCATCAATGTAATGCACCGAGACATCATCAGTGTAATGGTACCTAGATCTCATCACTATAATAGCACCAAGATATTCATCACTATAATCACAATGAGACATGTGAGAACATCAATAATTTAATGGCACTGAAATTGTGATAGCACCGAGACTATAATTTGAGCGAGGTTAAGCCTGTTATAGCATTGAAATATTGTTTTGTGGTAGCACTGAGCCCTTCTCATTGAGCTGGCATCGAAGCCTCATCATTATGATGTGATTGAACCCTTATTGTTGTGATAACACCGAAATGTTTCCACTATGATGTCCAAAATTATTTCAGAGATGATCTCAGCTTATTCACTGTGTTTATGCAAATACCTCATACTTATATATATAGTTGTTTCCATATGAAAATAGGCCGACATATGATCATGAAGGGATGTGTCTCTATTTTAGGTCGACTTGATTTCATTTGATGATAATTCCTTTGAGGCTGACTTGAAGACTTTGGTGAAGAGGCTGACTTGATGGAGGTGTCTTTGCCCAAAAAATAATTGAATTTAATAACTACCTAAATCCTACAATGGAGGCTTCACCTATGACAATGGAACGAAGCATGAAACCCATGCTTAAACATGTCAATTCAATAATAATAAACATTATTTTTTTATTTTTCTTTTGAAAAATATATTACATTTTGAGTCAAGTACAATTTATGAAGAGCGAACCTTGTTACGTTCTTCAAAAAAATGAGCAGTGGCTTTTTCTCGCCCCTCCCCTTCCCCTGCCACACGTCAAAATCACCGCATGTTAAGGTAATAGGAGACCGGTTTGTTTGACCCATGTAATCGTTTTTGAGGTACATCCTCTCAAAATGAACATGAGAACCCATTTCTCATCTTCGTTGAACCTGGTGCATTTAAGATGAATCGAGTTCATTTGGGTTCATAGGAGAAGAACCTAACCATGAAGCAGGGACATGGAGACTAGAAACCGGGATTGGTACGTGAACCTAACTTGCTCGAATGCATGACCCATGCAATAGTATTTAAATGAAGAAATGTATTTTGATCTTATCTAATAAGGGGCACCCCTTAGAGTTGGCACAAACCAATAAAAAGTGAGTAATGTGGTTAGTTTCCAGCACATATTCCTTGCAAGCTATCCAAACACTTTGCATCAATTTTATCCAAGGAATTTTTGGTGCTAACACACACTAGAGTTACTTTCCTTTGCAAAATAACTTCCCTTTAGTTTATTGCACATTGTCTGATCAAGGTTTCTTGTCCTTTTGTTGGTATTTAAAGTTGTTTATGTAAAGTGAATGTTCCACTTGCTTATTTTCTATTTCTCTCGTAGTTGTTCAAATTAATTAAGAGAGAAATCAAGGAAAATATGTTTTGTATGTAATGTGAAAAAGATTCCATTAATTATTTTTTCTAGCTGCAATTGACACTTAAAGAAGACAAAATTCATGCATAACCAGTTGCGGACCCAGACCAGATCGGAGATGCCTACATTCTCCACAAGCTCAATGAACCCATACAGGAATTTGAGAATCTTAATAACAAGTGTTAGCACTTGGAGAACATAGTTAATTTCCTTCACGAAGTCATCGGTAGGAAGCTAGGGGAAATGTCAAACAATCCAAATCGTAGCAGTAGGAATCAGCCATAGGAAAAGAGCACAGTTAACCAGGAATAGCACAGACTCAAGTTCATGGTGCATTAGATCCATTTCGTCTATAGTTAGAATAAATTCTCTAGCTTTAGATATCTGTGTTATGTATTCAAGTAGTTATGAGAAGTAAATTTATATCGCTCTTGTAGTAATTTTTCAAGCTTTACACGCTAGATGTTGTAGAAAAGCTAGGAAGTTATGAAGAAAATTGAATAGTTGTAAAAGAAGGTTCAAGGATTTTGTATTCCTCTTTTCCCTTTAACTCTTCAACACATATTTATCAGGAATATTTTCTTCCTCCTTTTTGGATATAATATCAAATACTAGAATTTGTTAAAAAAAAGTTGGCTCTTGAAGAAGAACATTTTGTTATGATTCATTGATTCTTTTTGGTTTCAGCAAATTACCTTTGTGTCTTGTATAAAAACTTGAGCCTCTTCCATTGCATAAACTGAAAATCACTAGAAAGCTTTTTCGTTGGCATCAATTTGCAAGAATAATTCACCTTGATACATAGTCATCAAGGCTTAATACATACCCCAAGATGACTTCTTTCTAGAAAATGTGAGGGATTAAACGGTCCTTCAAAGAATGAAGTATGATTCTCAAAATTAACCACCTTTTTTTTTGTTATTCCAATAATAAGGGATTGGTAAGGAGTGTAACCTTTCCCTCAACAAAACACCAAAGCTAATAGCATATGACATATGTACTCTGCACTTCGAGGGAGTAAACTTTGTAGTGCTTTATAACTGATCATACTCTCTAAAACATTTAGCTTAGGCATCCATGCAAACACATCTTAGGTCCACATTGCTTCAATCACTAACTCTTGAGCATAACCAACTAAAACCTTTACAAAAATTTCTCTCACAGGTAACAACCCTATCATCTCATGGAACCTTGGAACATTTCATATATTCCACTCTAATACCATGTTAAATTTCATGGTAAACAGATTATCACTCAAAACTGAAACCCTAAGCTAACGGGAATGTAAATTGAAACCCATCTCAAAACATAAGTTCAAAAACCAAAATTTGTTGTCACAAAATCTTTGGAAATTTGAATAGAAATTATAGATCTGAATTCTCAATCATAAACCTCTTCTATTAAACGTAAACAAGAATACAACGGATCTAGTTCTAATCAAAACTCTATATATCAATGGAAGACTGTTCTTGTTTTTCTATAGCTAAATATATATAGTCTTATAATGCATCTATACATACCAAGCAAGGTTCCTAAAAACTAACCCTAGTCTCCTGGAACTGTGTCCATATTTTGTGTGAAAAGTTGGTTAGCATAACACACCCAGTCCTACAAGAGTGAATTCCTAAAATAGCGTCCATCAGGAGAGTAATGCATAAAGGAATGCATCACCTCCTCTTTGGTGGTATACACTTTTGAGGATTCAAGGATTGCTAAAATTAGATAAGAAAATTCTAAAAATAAATAAATAAATAAAAGTTAAAATTGGAATTACTTCTATGTTGAGAATTATAGCTCAGATAGGAACTTTTGCACAAATTTAGTGTGAATGTGCAAGTAGTAGTTCAAAATATTTAAAATTTTTAATACTATTTTTAGTAAAGTAATTCTATTTAAGACGACATGCATGCATGACATGTATGGACATGTCATGCAGTTCGTACATCATGACGTACTACTCGTAGTTGTTCCATTAAAATTTGGGATGTTTTTTGCATATCCATGCATTGTTGTCTTTGTGGGAATCTTGTTAAGGTTTCTTATAAAGAATGAAAGTATTATTTGGAGGAGTAACTACCTGTGTATTGTGAAATTAATTGTGAGGATTCCACTATTCAATTTCTAACTATTGGGTGATTGATGTTATGGTCTGAAATTTAATCTTAGCATTAATTGACTTCAGTGATCTACTTATTAGATTTAGGTCACAAATATATTAGTCAGCTAGGGCATGGGATTGAAATTTTCACATAAAATGATGTTGTCTCCATAACTACTCTCATGCACCTTGTACCAAGCTGCTATCAAAAAAACTACTCATGAATTCTCATCCAAACAGCCCTTACTACATAGGATTTGATGAGTGTGCCACAATATATATTATGTGTCTGTTGGAGGAGAAAAATGGCCAAGAAGTCCAAGTATAAACTAACAACACTTGCAAGAAAATACAAAAGGATTATAGTAATAATGGTATAAATTAGCACCATGAAAATCACCCTACAAACACCCTAAACACTCAAATGATTATCTTTCAAAGACTAGATCCTATCTCATTCCATTGTTTTGATTTCATATACATTGAATGATTCCACTTTCACCATATGAAAACATTGCTGATAGATAAACAAAAGAACTTAAGAGCTACAACTTTACCTATGGCCCAATTAGGTAACAAAAACTCAATCCTCTTTTTAACTTCTCATAACACCTTAAAATACAACCCTAAAAAAGTACAATTAGGTGAATCCATAAGAAACAAGATATCACTTCCAACAATTGTAACCAAATTTTCGAACATTAATACCCTTAATAAGAAATATTTGGTATCATTTTTGGTAGTTGTATTTTCCAATAATTTATACCATAACTAGGACATATTTAAGTTTTGTAATAGGGATCCAAGTTTCTTATTCAGCCAAATTGTTTACAACAATTTTAAAATATCCATTCTTTTTCACAATATCAAAGGAAAGAACTAGTTATCTTTGAAAATAATTTATATTCTAAAGTGTCATTAGCACATAACAATGAACCTATTATGTCTATTTTGGAGATCAAGAATGTCCATGTGAATCAATGATCCAAAAAATGAGGCACTCTGGATTTTTCAAGTTGGGCATTAAGGTTTCTGTATATTTTGAAAAGAGAAATAAAATGCACAAGACTCTAAAAAAAATTTAGAATTATGTTTCGCTCATAATTCTAAAGAACTCCTAGAAGATTTAAAATTTTCTCTCTTTATAACTAAAGGCCCCAAAATTCTGTGAGTTGGTGAGAATGTAATGCAGCATTGACTGTCCCATTCATAAATATTTTAAGAAAACACAGTATGCATAATCAAGGGAATAAGGGAGAATAGCGAGGATGAACAAAATTTCAAAAAATGACACACTTGTCCTAATAATAAGTTTAAATTTAGAGCAATATAATGTGTATCACAAACAAAAATCATTAAAAAAAAAATTCCAAACATAAGACATTCCAGAAAGCTTGAGAAAAAATCTTAGAGAGTGCATTATTTAATAGAATCTTGAGTAAATTTCCCTTCATCATAGGCTCTAATAGAATTTTATGCATTAGAATATAACTAATCTCCTAAACTAGATAGACGAGGGGGCTTCCTTGTACAGATTCCTATTCTAGCAACTAAAACTCCTTACTCTGCAAATATTGGTGATGCTTCAATAGGTGCTTGTGCTATTGTTGGATTTGATGCTTATGGTGGTGCTACTGTCTATTCCTCTATTGCGTTTAGAGCTATGGATATTAGAGCAACCACCTTTTTATCTGAGGGCACAAGATCTTAGTTGGATAATGATTAAAATCAGTGTATAAGATCTAGTTTAGCTTAGCTGAATTCAATTCACGAGAACATCATGATACTAACAAAAACCATAATTCCTAAAACTAAAAAAATTTTTAGTCACGAAAGAAACTATTTCCTGGGACATTCAGTCACAAGAACAGAGAAAAAACCCAAAAAAAAACTTGGAACCATATACATAGATGTCCTGCAATATATCAATACGCGCCCCACCCTTTAAAAAAAGTAGAAAACACAACAAGAATACTATCAAAGGAAAAAACCCACAAACTTTACCTGTAACCAATTATTCTTATCCTTCCTTCTCACCGATTTTTTTCTCATTGTCCTAACATGTTTAAACACATTAAAAAGACCAATAAACAAACAAGCCATGAAACAGAAGAAAACAAAACCACATATTGTTGGTCTGGCTCTACGAGATTTGGGTTTTAGATCAAACACAATTTCTTAAATCCAACATATACATACTTCAGAGAAGCATGCTTCATTTCCATTTTCTTCACCTATTCTTCCATTCTTACCCATGTGAGAATAATGATAATAATACCCAACGTGTAAGTGGGAACTCGCGAAGGCAGGGGGAGCCTTCAAATAGAATGTTGTTTCCTTTTGAGACCATGAGCTTACAGGTTACACTGGACCAGAAGTATAAGAAGGCACTTAAAATAGTGGAACACCTTCAATTATAGAAATATAGCATCCCATGGGAAGGTTTTCATATCTACACCAATTGGCATTTGGTGTAGTCAGTTGAGGAAACCTGAGAATTTGAATATGGATTGTTTCATGCTTGTGCTATTGCTGGCTTTGATGCTTATGGTGGTGCTCCCATCTATTAATATATTGATTTTAGAGCCACAAATCCTAGAGAAACCACCTTTTTATCCAAGGGCACAAGATATTAGTTGGATAATGATTCAAATAGGTGTATCGGATCTTGTTTAGCTTAGACGACTAAGGTTTACGATAAAAATCCCCATCTAGAGGACAGATTCAGACCACCATAGATGAGAGGAAAGATTCATACCATATATTGGAATTGAATCTAGGCCCACGACTCTATCGATTGGAACTTCATCATCTTTAGTAATTATTCGTATAATAAGGCATGGTAATTGCTGGCATGGAAATCACCACTTTTATTGCATAGAGATAGATACCTTCATTGAAGCAGAGATAGATAGATATTCTTTTATAGCGGCCTATAGATTGATTTAGATAGAAATATATAACCCTCATTTGGTATGTGTGGAACTAGATTCTATATTATTGGTTCTGCTTAGATTTATTCAGGGATTGTTGGATGTGATATGGATGGATTGTTTCCACCGAATTCTAGTTATGATTCTTGTAATTGGGTAGAAAATAATTTTCTTTCTTATACGATGCACTCTTCGCACATAAGAAAAAATATCATCCAGTGATGACGATGAGTGATTGATGGTTTGAATTCCATTTGTGATTATTGCATGCCTTAATCATAGAATCTAAATCTTTCCTATATGATTTTTTGTTCTTCCAACCTATGTGATTTCATGCGTGTGTGATTGTTGTCTTTGTGTGAGATACTAAATCAATGGTAAGTGAACCCTAATTATTTTCCAGTAGCTGGTAGTAATAGGTAAGTGTTGAAACTTGATAAATTATGGTAAGTGGTAAGCTCTATTTGTTTTTCCAGTAGCTGCGAAAAACCCAATTTTATGACCATCAAGAAAATTTGTGAAACATTATTTGATAATTCATAATTGAATCAAATATTCAATAAATTTTCCCCTTATTCTAAACTCTAATAGAGTGCCATGCATTAGAATATATTTAACCTGAATCTGATCTCCAAAAAATTAAAAATAGCAGCAATTTCCACGAATATCAATTAGGATTTTGTACCCAACTTCCATGAAAACTTCAGAAAACTAGAGAGGGTGCTAATAAAAGCTAGAAAAGCATGGATATGACCATGGGTTACTGACTGGAAACCAATAGAAGTGGAGACAAATGTAGAATACTAACCAATTCGGTGAAAGGAACAGGAAACTGCAGCGAGGCAAGAAAGATCCATGGATCACCTAGGTAATTGAATATTTGGCCTACCACGCACAAGTCTAGGTGGTCTGTCAAGATTGGCCTATATTCTTCCATGGTTGAGGAAGAGGCCTCTGCAATCTCCATAGCCAAGAACAACCACAGTCATAGTACAACAAAGATAACAATAAATACAACAAAATTTAGGTTCGGTGCACACTAAAATTATGGGGTACTTCACTTGATTTTCAGTCGGTTGTTTCATTGCATCCCTTATATGGCTTCTTCCATCATCACCAGAAGCATCAACATGTTCGAACCTGCATAGGAACAGAAGTATCAACATGTTCAAACCTGCACAGGAATAAAAGCATCAACATGTTCGAATGGCACAAGGGAGAAATATAAGGGCTTTTCATTGTGACTATTATCTGCCTGGTTTGTCGATCAATCCTCCTTGGCCATACCCTCCCTTGAGCGGGGAAATGAAATTCCATATGAAAAGCCCAAAAATTTTACCGCCCAAAATTTGTACCATAATCGGGAAATGACATTCCAAATGAAAGCCCAAAACTTTTACCGCCCAAAATTTGTACCATAATTGGGAAATAAAATTCCAAATGAAAGACCAAAACTTTTACCACCCAAAATTTGTATCATAACCTAAAATACTATTATATGAATATAATAAATATTTCAAATTTTTTAAGTTATTAAAGGTTATAAATGTTTTGAGGTTTTCCAAAAAAATAATTGAATTTGTAAGTTATTTTGTTTTCTTAATTTTTTTATTTTTTCATTATATGTGACCATTCTAGATCTATTTTAACTTCAAACCAAGACATATCAAATATATTTTCACTCTAAAAAGAAATATTTGATTCCTCCAGAACTTGGTAGATTCAAAGTTAAGATGGATCTAGATTGGTTTAATTATTAATTATAGTTATAGTTAAATTTATTTTTCTTTTCCTATTTTTTTTAATATTTTTTTTGCGCAGTAAAAATGTTGAAGAGGGCATCACAACATCTCTACCATAGGAGAGGAATTCAATAATTAGGGAGAACACCTATAGGGCCATGGAAAAATTACAGGCAAAGAAAGGGGTGTGGATTTTCTGACTAGAGCGAGGTGTAGTTTTGGCGAAGAGTTAATGGGCTCTAGTCAATGTCAGTCTTTGGCATTCTTGTCAAAATGATAAATACGATTAAATAATAACCATGAGATTTTTATTGACATTGTGTATATTTTTTAAGTACATAGATCATCGTCATGATAAACCCTTTGAAGACATAGAACTACTCATCAAATATGTTTTTGAGACGATATGCTAGTTTCTTAATATCAGACCGACATGTCGCAAGGATTTTATTCATTCACATTCGAAAGCTAGATCGAAAGGTCACCATGCCTCAATTTTTGAGCCTACCGGGTCTTTAGAAAGAAAAATTAATAATTTGATAGGGAATCCATCTAGTGATTTAGAGGCCCTAAACCCTGCTCTAATTGTGCATTGTTTGGGTCCTCTAATTTTGGCCAACCCAGTGCTCGATGTTAGAAAATTATATATTACAGAAGAATGCAACACATAAAATATGTAGAAACACAAACACAGAAAACATATAAAACCAGAGAGACACATATATATGCGGTTCACCCAATTTGGGCTACGTCCACCCCGAATAGCTAGTACTTCCTTTCTATTATCCAGCAAAATGAAGAGGCACAACCTATAAAAGATCCACCATAATATCCTTTGTTCTCTCTCACAATCTCCCTATATTTTTCTTGCTTTGAGAATACACATACAATACCCAGTCGCAATACAATAACCTAATACAAAACGAGGGGTTGCCTTCTAGGGAAAAAAAACCAAAAATTAAACATAAATTCTAACATCAGATTATTCGCCTAATGAACGATCCAGATTGACTAGAAATTACAATACTTTTACAAGGAAATTTTACATCTATTTTTAGCTTCAGGGGCACTACCCCCGAAACCCCCTGCTAGGGGGGGGGGGGGCTTCATAAAGTCGCAGACACCTCCCTGGACCCCCTAGGCAATGTTTAATTATGGGTAGTGTTCCCACCCCGTTAAGAACATGGGTCCAACTCTATGATACAAAATAAAAAAGATAATCGGCCTCCACACCCAACACTTGAGGCCATTTGTGAGGAGTTGCAAAAATCTTCTTGGGGTTCTCTGGCTCTGAGTTTGGTTTCCCTTTCATTCTTATAGAGATCAGAGAAAACTATGCAATTTGTTAGGATTTTTTTATGGCTTTCAAAAGTTTCAGAAGTTACGAATTTCCCAGGTTTTTGTTTTTTCTTGTTCTTCATCTCAAGTTCCATTGGCCTTGCCATCCTTGGATAAATTGTTGAGAAATTAGGGCAATTAATTCAAATTTATCTTCTTGATAGTTACTTGTGAAATTATGATGCTTCTATTACTCGTATATTATCTTCATTATATTATTATGTATTTCATCAAGTCAACTATCAAAACACAAGATATGTGAGGTTTAGGCTCTTCAAGGGAGGGCCAAAGCCTCTCCCTCTTGGAGAGGAAAGACCAAAAGTAATTCTTCTTATAGATATTCAATTGACGAGTACCATATCCATAACATAAACCCTTGACACCGGTATTCCTCCAAGACCCTTGTCATTGTTCTTCTCAGATCCTTATGATGACCTTCCTTTTTAGCATTACTTTGCACCAACCTTAGGGAAACTCGGTCCCTAGCCTTCTATTTTTTCTTGGTCACCTAGAAACCTGTATTTTATCTTCTTGTTTTTGTGAATGTTTGTTGAATATATACAAGACTGTGAGATCAATGGCGGAGGATAGTCCCTTATGAAATTCTTATAACCTTCCTTGATGTGTTGCTTCAGCATTGTATGAACGCCTCGTTCTGCACGGTATATGAGACACTTATCTTTGTTGTGGTAATCCCTTGACCTAGCTGAAATATGTGAGGTTTACTATGCCCCAAACATAGATGTAATACAATCTTCCTTCCTTTTGGAAACCTTCTCTTCTTTGCAAAAAACGTAGACTAAAACCCACACTTATCATCTCGGACATGTATGAACTATGGTTTGTCTAACCCATCTAAAAATATCAGAGGCAACCCACTGAAAAAATTAGAGAATAATTCTGAAATCTGCCTTTCTGTGGTAACCGAGGTTCCTTTATATAGTTGTTTCCACCAATAATGAGCCGAAATGACCTATTGAATAGTTGTTTCTTTACTTTGAGTTGAATTGAGTTTTTTCTCATTCTTTTGCTTTGAGGCCGACTTCAAGGAGATAGTGGAAAGGTCTTGGATCTTACTATTACATCAATAATTTGTCTTTTACAAGTGTACAAAACTTCATATACATGACTCTGAATTATACATTTATGACAAGATGAAAAACCCCTAAAGACATCAAGAATAATTCTTTGACCTATAATAAAAACTCCTTGCTCATGAAACCCATGATGCAAGTATTACAAAATACATTTTATTAACTTTGTCTTATTCATTACATAAATTCATAATTATAAGTCCTTATGAAGACTAAACCTAGTTACACTTTCCAACACTCCCTCTTAACTAGGGAAGTATTCATAATAGTACATAGTCACTCTCAAGCTGAAGAATCTCATATTAAAGAAGAATTGGATTGGTAACCCATCTGTTATAGCATCATATTAACTATCATTGTCATAGTGCAAGTCCTTGACTAACAAATCCATATCTCCACGAGAAAATGATCTACAATGTTGGGGATACCAATGATTATATACATCATCATCGTTGTCTCCAAGGTACATGCTCCACTTGTGTGTTCACCATGTATGACCTTTTGGACTATTCTTACTGTCAAATTCCTAGTCCTAAAAAATATACGTCCTTACACGACTACTCTTTTCTCGGATGCCAACTGATTACACAATCCCACATTTTGTCTTCCAGGTGAATACCATAATGATCTGTCTATCTCTCCCTCACAACTAGGGAGTACATATTCCACAAAGTAATATACGTGTTCTTATACATGGAATGTAATTAAGCTTCCTCTTACGAATTACCTAGTTTCCCTGAAGTAAGAAACTTATCACTAGGCTCCCTCTTAACTAGGGACCTGCAACAACAATGGTGAGGCATCCTGCTGCTCATGAATAAATCCTTCATTCAATGTCGCGAATTTATTTATTAAGGAGCCATCATCTTTGGGATCTCTTCATTAGGTCATAGATCATCCATCACTTTTCATATTATCAGAAAGTGATCCATCAATATTTTCATCTGGTTTAGCTTCATATTGTGTTGATTTCCTTCGAACCATACTTCTTTCAAGGATATTTCATCCTGCAATATGGTTATAAACTTATGGAAGTCATATAATTCCATTTGTAAGCCCTCTAGAATCTCATCCAAATATTATGAAATTATAAATATAAATACTTAAATAAAAAATTAACTTAGTGATGATCTTTCATCATGACATCCTTCTTGTAGGCATCAACATATTTTGTACATATTGACACATCTCCAAAATATATATATTTTCAAGAGTATTCATATTTATTGGGATTCTCATCATAGTCTACATATCTTCCCATGATATTGTCTATTCAAGTCTTCTTAGCTTCCTTGGATGTCGATTGCCTCTGACCATGGTTGTGTTTTTCACGATCTTGTCCCCTTTCCTTCTCCACACAATTTTGTTTTATTCCACTGAAATTTCAATGAAAATCCTTGATAATGTATAATCACCTCATATTCCATATGAGGACATATTATATTGATTTCATGTGGTGTGAAAACCTGTGCATAAGAACAATTTATGCTTTCTTTGATCATACTTATTTTTCCTACAACCATGTGACCTTTCTATATAGCATCGAGTGTTAGCATAAATATACATGTACCTTATTTCCTTCCTTTGATTAATCTTGCAACAGTTTTCCTTAGAGTGAAGAGTCTTCAATCTCTTATACCATCAATCTGCGTGGAAAATAATTGTGCATTGGAGTTTGGAGGGAGGGAAGATGAGGGAGCTTGACATTCAACTCCTCACTCTGGTTTGGTGCTGGTCCTGGCGGTGGCCTTCGGAGAGGAAGGTTTACAGAGGGAGTGGCTTGTGTGTGCTTGTCATGGCCATTTTTTGGTGTGGTGTGTTCAACCAGTCCCTGCTGCTCAGTTTCTTAGCCATTATCTCTGTCTGGGTTGAGGATAGGAAGTTGAAGGGAAGTGAGCTCACTCGTTTCCATTTTTCTTGGATTTTGATGAGCCTATTTTTTCATGCTAAGAGAGGAAGATAGAATCTCCAGTCCAAGAAACATCGAGGGTGGTGGCAGAAAAATAGTTTCTTTTCCCAATTTCATGCCCTCCAGCATGGGTGTGATGGTGTTTGGTGGATCGTTGTGTGGTCTCTGTGTGGAGAATTTGGAGGTTTGTCATTGCCCTAGGGGAAGTTATTCTTAGGAATCGGCTACTTTTTCATCATTTTCTTTTCAATTTCCTGTGTTGATTTGGTGGGTGATGGTATTTGGTTTTGCTGGTTATGGTGGTCTTTACCCAGTAGTGGGAGGTGGCTCTCTGCTTCCCTACGATGGTGGGAGACAACATTTGGCTCCTTTGTTGGTGGTGTTTATTTTCTATGGTGGGGGGTCTAGTCTCTGGACTTTACACATGGCAGGGTTCCTTGACCTTGGTGAGTTATGAAGCCCCCGGTGCAGTGAGGGAATTCTCCCTCCCCTGTCATCCATGGCCTTGTGGGGGTGGCAGACTTGGAAATAATCATGGCGGATCCACGCCATGGTGGCAAGACTTTGGGGCATGTGTGACTCACTAGTGTGCATTTCATGGGGGTCGTGGAGGAGGTTAATGAGGGGATAATAGGGGTGGGGTTTCGAGGGTTCAAAGGTAGATTCGTCGGGCTGGAGGATCCCATGGTGGCAAGGGGAATCAATGGTTTGATTGATCTGAGGTAAATGAGGGGCAGGTTTTCCAGCATTGCTTCCTGGAGAACTGTCATGCACTTATCAATAGCCTGATGGAAAGAGTGGAAAAAACTGAAAGAGTTTATCGTGAGGAGCATGTAAAGAATATGGAAAGATTGGAACGAATGCACAATTTATAGTGCTAAGTACGGGAGAAACTGGTAGTTGTTTGGCGAGGCCAAAATAAACTCACTGAGACAGTAGAAAAACTGGAGACTTGGTTGGTGCACTTTGAAGGGCACGTTCAGTGTGACTTCTGTCCTCCATTGCCTCGAGGAATAGCCTCGGACAAAACTGCATCCTTCATGTCAGACGACTAGTATTCTATTTGGTGTTCTTTATGTTTTATATGTTTTTTGGTCCCTCTGGCCCAACTGTCTATGGACAATGTCCCCAATCTGTCTTTTGTATTTTTGGCATCTAGTGCAAATTTTGGTCAACAAACCCGACAGGGGTGAGACCATATTTTTTTAAGCGGCTATATGTACTCCTTTGTTTCTACATGAATAGAACATTGACTTACAAAAAAACAAAGGTTCATACATCATTAAAAAATTAATTAAGATTCATACTTAAATTAATAAAGGTTTATACCTATTTACTAAATAGGTCTATGAATATATATTTTAGGTTTATCTATTTAGTATATATCAAATATAAATATGAATATTTAATAATAGATTTAAATTAAATCACATGTTTAACATAAGAAATGTTATACTTATATATTTATTAAATGTAAATATGAAGATTTAACCTTAGATTTAAAAAAAATCACACTTTTAACATAAATCAATGAAGTTTCAAAATTAAACTTTATGGCCAAATATTAAATGTAAACATAAATATTAATTTGACTATCTAAATATTACCTTTACTAAAATTATAATGAAGGCATTAGTGTAAAGTCGATAAATTATACATGCAATTATGTGAATTGTATATGAATCCATAAGAAATGTTAAACTTTAGAGACAAAAGGGTATTCAGAATTTTAACACTGTAAATTCAAAGACCCCTCTGTCTCTAAATTTTAACACTACAGATGGATTCAAATATATCTACAGCAAAATGTAACACTTTGGTACCAAAATTACAATTTTCCATTTATGGAGTGACACAATTAAAAGTTATTGATATAAATGACTAATCTAATACTTATTGTACTTGTTATTTGGTCATATTTTTATTCTGGGACTATAATAGTCATTTACAATAATCATTATTAATTTTGTCACTTATTATCTAGTCATCTATTTTAATCCTATACTAAATTAGCCATTTAAGTTAGTCTCTTTTAGTTTAGTCACTTATTATCTAGTCATATATTTTATCCCCAGACTAAATTAGTCATTTAAGTTAGTTGCTTTTATTTTAGTCACTTATTATCTAGTCACATATTTTATTCCTAGACTAAATTAGTCATTTTTAGTTTGGTCACTTAAAATTGCTTGAATTTAGTAGCAATTCACTTGAAATAATTTCGGTGACTAAGATTTTTAGTCACCTAGTCATTATTTTCATCATTTTTTACTAGTGATATAGTAGAGCTTATCTAAAACATAAAAAAGAAGCTGAAATAGAAATGAAGAAAAACATGGTAGCATGGAGCTCGAGGTGGCTGAGTGCTCCTCGTTACTTGGAAAAATTTCCTCCACAAAAAGTGCAGTCTACCAACTGAAAATAATACCTCTACCCTTATCTGCAAAAGTGTAGGAGTAGCTAACTGAAAGGAGTGACCAACTGAAAGATACCTTGATTAGATGACACTTGGAAAAATCTCATCACCACTGAGGTTACAATCACTTTATCATCTTTTAGTGTCATTCTTTTGAGAACAGAACCAAAAAGAAACTTTTCTCCTCCATATAAAAAAAAAGAAAAATAATAGCTACCTTTTCTGGAAAGGGTAGCTATATTCGAAAATACTGTGTGTAAGCCAAAAAATGAAATGTTTCTTTAGATTTTCAAGGTTCTCTGTGTTCATTCATTAGAGATCTAATATAGAAGAAAAGATTCTAATAGCTTTAAATTTAGTTACCCTTTTTTTTGACCTCCTCTTCTGTATTTGATTTTTTTGCTCAATCTTTTTCTTCCCAGATTCATTCTATGGGCTTTCATCAATGTTTGTGATTTCATCCCTGAGAGCAAGTTTGGCTATGTTTTTACTTGTAATCTAATCTTTTTCTTTCACCCGGTGTGAGGCCTTTGAATATATGGGTTTTGAATATATAAAGGCCTCTTTCTACCATGTATGAATCTTCTTGATTGTCCTTCTTCAAACTCTGACTCAGTGAACTTTGTCTCACTGCTATCCTCCTCAAAAGATGAATATGAATGAATTATAGTTTTCTTCTTCTTGGTTGAAGAACCAATAGATGAAAAAAGCTGATATACGGTAGGTTCTTCCATTTTGATAGTCTCTGAACTTTTCTTTTTCCATTTTTGAATGAGAAAAAGACTTGTGCAAGATAAGGCTCCTTTGGTGATGAAATGACATTTTTTTGTTGAGTCTCCTATCTAGCCTCTAGAACAAGGCTTGATGTCAAGGTTTCAGGGCTGAATTACACTAAAGGGACCTCTATCATAATGAGTCTTCTCCTGCGTTTACACTTTGAATAGGATGTTGCCTTATCTTTTCTCTTAGACACAATGTTTTTTTCAAGCAAGGTATGCTTTTGTTTGAGTTTGTTTCTATACTCCCGCATAAAATACCTCAAGGTCTATGGCTCCTTGGATGAAATAATAGTGTAGACTTCCTTGGTTGGGTGTACTTTTGTTGCAGGAGTAATGGTTGGTGTAGAAGTAGCAGTTTGAACTCTAGCCTTTTTGGATAAGTTCCTAGTTTGCCTACAAGATGATACTGAATATGGGATAGCTTTTGAAGCAGTTGATGTAGGGGTATGGTTTGACTATTATTCCTGAGTTTTTAGATTTATAAGGCTTCCTAATTTTCTCCTCGAATGAACACTGCTAAATCCCTCATCTACTAAATTTTTTTCCCATGTAGTTATTTTCTTTCTTAGGTGATAAACTACCAGTATTTTAATCAAACCTTTGTCATAGAGATTATGAAGAGAGTATCTTGGGGTTTTCTATATATTTCGAGACATTTATAATAGTTATATGTGAAGGAAAAGGGGTAGATTCATATGTTTGGAGCCAAATATATGGGCTAGAAACCTCATATGGTATTTATTGACAGTTGAAAACCTACCCTCACAGGTTATGTAATGTTGTACAGTGGTAATGACATGCTTCTACTTAGGTTTAAAGTATGAAATATGAATGGTAGGAGTCCAACTAATATTTTCATGCTCAAGTTTTAAACATAGATTCGAATCAGATTTAGGAAGAGTTTTGTTATTCTTGTGCCAAGACTCACTTGTAGCTGAAGTTTGAGTTGCCCTTGCAGTGATGATTCCAGTGATCTTGAAGGTATGAGACCCAATCTTGACCTTTTATCCATCAAATATCTCAGCAAATACTTGGGCCACTGCCACATTTTCACCTGAAAATTTCCTTAAAAATTGGTATTAAGCTTCTTCTTTGAACTCAGACTTAGCATGATGGTAAAAAAAATGGGTGTTATCCAGCTCTGAATGGTTCACGTTACCTCCTTTGCCCATCCTGCTCATATTTAACCTAACCACTAATTCACATATATAAAAAGAGGAACAACCAACCTCTAGGAAGCCCTACTTGTTGGAACTTTTTAGAATATTTTTTTTGAACTAGGGGATACAAACATTTTGCTATAGCTGTCACAAGAGTGAATAGAGGCAGAGCTTTGCATGCCCTAAAACTCAGTGAGAGGGAATGACATGAAAGAATAAATGATTTCAACATGTTTCCAACTCATTTAACCATACTCCATCACATTTTTTAATAATTTCTACTCATACTACACTTTAACACATATATCCTTTAATGAATAGAAATATATTTGTGTAACTTTAGCAAACAAATAACCAACCTTTTAATGTACCCTCCAATGAAAAATAACCACCTTTCAGGTGAGAAACACCCCTTGTTTTAGTAGGTCTTTAATATTCGAATAGCAATGTTTGTTTCACTTGAATAATGCTTCATTTGTCTCCTTGTACCAATTTTGCAGGTAATTGCTACCTTTCTTAAAAAGACAACAATTCTCATGTTACTTGTAAAACCATAAATTTTGAAGAAGATAGCTGCTTCCCAAGGAAATAGTAGCTATCACTGTGTTATTCTTAACAAAAACGATGATTCTAACATTCTTCCTTTAAACTCAGATAAGAAAATCATGGTGAATGAATAAGACTTTTCAAGTTAAACTCATGAAATTAACCACTGAAAGCAGTTAAAAGACTTATTTAAAAGAGACTTTACCCTAACGACTCTATAACATAAACAAACTATTGGACTCAGAATTATTTTTGGATTTTGTTAAAAAGTGATAAAGACTCATACATTTTAACCTGCCATGGCTCTCCACCATAGGTTAGGAGACAAGAGAGGATAAAAACACATAAGTTACAATGACGACCAGACCTTGAATCTTTTTGGAAAAATTGCAGTGCTAACAACCAAGAGCACCTACCCAATGACAGCTAGTGAAGCTCGAAAACCACAACAAAACGTAGACAAAAAAAACAAGAATTGAGTAGGCTCCACAAAATATGAACTAAAATAATTCATCAACTGAATCCAAGAAAATAATGAAGCTTCAGCAGTAGGCCTTGAGGCCCCGCTAGAACGAGAGGTCATTGAAGATTAGAAGGAGAATTACCCTCGAACTGAAAAAATATTAAAGTTTCCTTCTTACTGAGAGGAATAAAAGAACCATTCTTGAGAGGCACACCATCAAAGAGAGCTATGTAGGTCAAGTGAATCCCCATATCCACCATGTTCGCTCGGGAAGATGAAAGTTTCCAAACCAAAGGAGGGCGATGATACTGAAAATATGATTCCATGAAGAAATTATAGTGTAGACCAATGTAAGGGCCAACAAATGAGTGCATTGATATGATTAGGAAGGAGGGCATGCAGGCCATGGAATAATAAAGCGGCGGCACAAAACATAGCTGGAGAGAATAACAAAATTATAGAGATGCACACTAGGTATGGAGATAAACTTAAGGATTTTTGCAGGTTAGCCATGATGAAACCTTTAATCATCCCCCAATTGAAGCCTCTCTGCATAATAATAAGGCCTCATAATTAAATTTTGAGCCAAGGGAGACGTATTGTATTGTAACGAGAAGTACCTAGAGAGTACTTTCATTTCTCTGGAATAAATCTGAGCATGGTAGTCAAAAAATATTTTATACGATTAGCAAGATGGTTGAATATAATCCATATGCCTTCAACATTGTTGGGAATATTGGCTAGAGTTCACACCCTTCGTGGGGGAGGAGTTAATACAAATTTATTTACAAAAAACATGATAGAAGAAATGTGAAAAAGTAGTGTTTCCATTTTTGACTATTTATAGAGTTGCGGTTTTTTTTTGGAGGGGCTTTATCGAATTTTATCCCACTGACGGAATGTGCAATCAAAAGTTTGACCAAAATGTTAATAAAAGTTCGACCGAACTACTACAAAAGTTCGATCGAACTAAAAATTCTATAACTATGCTGCAACTCAGCTCTGAACACATTTCTTCAACTTTGGAATGGTTAAACTCCTTTAAATTTTATGAATTAACTTTCAAAAGAAAGACTAGCATTTGCAGAATTCAATCTAGTTGCAACAAATATAACATTAATGGAATTCCATGGATATTTACTAATTTTAATTAATTTTATAATAAAATGGGTGCAATTTTTTTTTGAAGGTCATTATCATTTAGTGAAATCAAAATTCTGTATCTCCCAAAATGCACTGTAAAAAAAATTGAAAAAGTTATGGTGCATTACATTTCTCGATTTTCTGTAATGGGTAGTTTTTAGATTTTTAGTTTATAACTAATATGTTGAGAAACTTGATGCCGACTGAAACATATTCAAAATCTGTAGTTTTTTTTTATATTGATTCAGTTCAAAAAATTCTAGTAATTCTGACATGCATCACTTGGTTTCATAAATATAATGATACCAATGTAGAATTTGTCTAGATTGTTGCAACACATTTTTTTTTTCTCAAAAACACCAAGTTATCAAATAATACATCAGTGCTATTGAACATGATTCTTTATGAATTCCTTGATTCTTAAATAACACACACTTAAAGAATTGTTAATTTGACATATCAAATGTGAATAAAAAAAAATCCAAAAAATATTAATAGAAAGCTAATTTTTTTAAATTTTTGACAAGTTTTATTTTATCGTAAAATGAAATTCTAAATAGAAAAATTGTTTTGGCTTGATGAAAGTTGAAGAACTTCTAAAATTTATATTTTTTTCTCAAAAAAGGGTTAAAGGTGTAACCCAACTTCACATTTTCACCAAATTGGAATATTATAACATAATTAAGTTAGATTTTGATTATTGCAAATTGATATATTAAATTGAAAAATTAATTTCCTAATTAGTGGAAAAGACTTGTATAAATTTTGCTGGGTACATTTTTACTCCTACTTATTAAGACCTCACAGTCACATTTTTACTCCTACTTAATAATGTGTTGAAGTAAACATAAATAATGTTGGGAAGTAACAACTTCTTGTAAGTGAATTTATTTATATATTGCTCCCATCAATTTTTTAAATAAATACTTGCTTAAATTATGATGGGTAGTAATTGGTGTATGACCTATTTTCAAGGATTTTAATTTTATGATAACAATGAAAAATTTAAAATTTTTTAAAAATCACGGCACAAATGGATCAAAAAATAATGGCAGAAAAATCTAAGACAATTATATACATGACTTTGTGTTATGCAAAGGCCACAATAACAATCATTAAGAATAATACATGAACAAATTAGATTGGAAATACATATTTTTAAATATTAATAAAAGTAATAAAATTCAATCCATACCATTAAACTATGGAGAAGCTGCAATTTTTTTTGGTTAAAAGCAAAGTAATAACCGATCAAAGGAAAAATCAAATGCCTAATGCTATGCCTAGATAAGGTACAATAATAAGTCACAAGCATGGTAAAAAGATAATTAATAGATAAATAATATTATATTTATTTAACATGTGCTACATAGTAGCATATCCCCTGCCACACAAATTTGCAAAAATATGTTACTTAATTATTAGCTTGAACCAAGTGATTACAAAATATTTTAATTCAATTTATGTATGAAGTTACATGAATTGAATCATGTTGACCTTATCTTAATGTATTTATGTAGCTGATTTTTACACAAAGAAAAAATATATTACTTACTGACTAGCGTGAGCTAGGTGTTTACAAAAAAATTTAATTCAATTTATGTATGAAGTTACATTAATTGAAGGTTTATGACCTTATACCAAATATTTTCCAGAAAAATAACATATCAATTTTAATGTAGATTCTTTTTTGGTTAATCATCAAGATATAAATCGATAAATTAATCTAGAGAACTAATAAATATGATGATGATTATGATGATAATAATTATCGTATACTAAGACCAATTTTGACGATTGGACCTTAAGAAAGAAGCAATTTATTGATATTATTTAAGATTTTATTTTGGTGATCAAAAAGGAGGGCAAGAAGCATTCCAAGGTCAGTGTAGTTTTCCTAACTCAAAAATTAAAGTAGGTTGGTAGTGGGGAAAATGTTATGGAAAGGAGATTGAACGTGAGTAAGGGTCGAACAATCCAAGAGAAAGTTCTTTTCATATTTAACTTTCTTAGTATCACAAAGGATGCATATTATTTCATTCCAAGGAATCTTGGAAATATACCTAATCTAGGTGTATATTGGTGGCCACCCACCTATTCCATTTGGATCCCCATCATCAGTTCTTTGAAATTTTTAGTTTCAGCACAACTTACTATTTTTAGCAGATTTTCGTGTTCTGAACTTTCGGATCCATTTTGAGGCCCTAATGATCTAGGTGGATATTGGTGGCCACCCACCTATTCCATTTGAACCCCCACCATTGTTTCTTTCAGTTTTTTAGTTTCATCACAACTTACTATATTTAGTATTTTTTTGGGTCCTCAACTTCCGAAGCCATTTTGAGGCCCTAAAAAATGTTTTTTGGGACAATCGAGAGAAACATGGGTCATAGACCGATGTTTCTCACTCAAAAGTTGTATTCCTTGGATAGCTATTTTGTAACGAGGTATTGAGCGTGTCTAATGAATATCATATGCCAAAGTTACGTCCCTCGGAAGATTGATGTACCAATTTACCCAAACGAGGCCCACAGTTTTGACGCTTCATCTCCTAGGGTTAATTTTTTGGATGTTTATGGTTTTCAATTGTTTCTCAACAATAAATAGGCCTTCAAGCCTCATTGTAACACAATTTAGAGGCATGTAGCCACCACATCTCTTCTCAGAGATAAGCTACCATCGCCCTAGCTATTTTATTTCGATTCTGTCTGTAAACATATTTTAGTCATTTGATTTTAATTAAATGGAGTTTTATTTACGATTCATATCTGTGCTTTTGTTTATTTATGCATATTATTGTGTTCCTGAATAAATACAGATCAGTGGTATCAGAGCGGTCTACTCTTTCTATGTTTTTCTTTTCATGTCCCCAACAAGGTCAGGGTATAAGGAGTTAATGCTCGATCTGGTTGAACCCTTGCAAGATCAACTTTGTAAACCCCAATGAAATTCCGTGGCAGAAGAAAAGAAAAAAAAGGGAGTAGGAGATCCTATCAAAATATTTCTTGAGGAGGCCCTTGAGAAACAAAGGAACACAATGATGGATAAAATTTCCCAAATCCTTGAACGACTGCCCATCAGCGGTGCATCTACATCTAGCAGCCACTATAGAGGCGCCTCTCCTTTCAATGTACAATTCAAATTTGACATTCCTATATTTGAAGGAAATATAGATGCAAATGTTATAGATAGATGGTTGAATTTTCTGGAAGGGTATATCTCAGTCCATGATTTATCTGACCAAGAAAATATTATTTTTGAACTCTTCAAAACTGCTCCCCATGTCAAGGACTGGAGGGAAACCTACTGTGAGAAAAAGGATGAGATGGAACCATCTCTATTCTTGGCCACACCCACTTGGAATTAGTTCCGACATGGCATCAAGGAACAATATTACCCTGTGAGGAGCTATGAGGACAAGTACATCCAATGGACCATGTTGCAGCATCAAAGGGATCATGATGTGGATGAACTAACAAATCTATTCCATACCCTGCACAAAAAATTGGGTATTAAAGATTCAGAGAGACATTTGGTGCTCAAGTACCAAAATTGTTTGCACTGATACATTTAGTAGTAAATGGATTTCCTCGAAATTAACTCTGTTGGAAGAGCATATCACTATGCTGCCAAGATAGAGCAGAAATTTAAGCAGAAGAAGCGAGACTTTGGATCCTGTTGAATCTTTAATTAAACTGAGAGGGGGGGGGGGGTGAATCAGTTTAATACATACATAAGATTTTCAAAATTTTCATCAAATTTATTTACATCTTAATTTGTGAACAGTCTTAAAATGTTGCAGCCAATATTAAATTAATGTGACACCACACTTATGTTGAGAGCAGAAAACAATTAAGCAGATTGAAAGAATCACATCAACACATAAGAAACACACACAGAGACAACAGATGTACGTGGAAACCCATAAAGGGAGAAAACCACAACTTATTATTGTTGTGATGCAAAGGCAAGCTCCAACTCCCTCTCACCACTGTTTTCTGCATGCACCAACCTAGAGGAGGCTCTATCCTCAATTCTGCAAGCTACAACTTGCAAGGAAGCACCAACTCCCTTCGATTTTCTGTAGGCACCAACCTATAGGAGGCTCCAACCTCATTCAGGTACAACTAACAGCTATCAAGCTGCAACTTGATAGGGAAGCTCCAACTTCCTCAATTTATCAAACTGAATTTTTGATGATTTACCTCAGATATCAACTCTGTTCTATAGCTTCTCTTTCTTCTCTTCTTTTCTTAATCTTCTCTGCCTCACTCTTCTGTACTCTACCTTCTATATATTTACTCTCTCTAACCTCTTTTTGCATATCAAGATGATATTATTTATAGAGTTCCTCACATGACTGTTTCTATTTCACAAAGAATTTAGAGTGAACAGTCATGACTCCTTGGCTTCCGTCTTCTCATTCCTTTTATCTGCTCATTAAAAAAAATAACTGTAGGTGCTTATCTTAATATTACAGTGGGATATTTTCTCTCTTCTAGAGACTTTCCAATGCATCACAAACAATATAAACCAATTAAAATATTACATTTAATTACAGCGAGAGCTCCAGCTCACTCATACAACCTTTTGGATCGCTGCGCATTTGTCTTTTCTTTGACTGTGTTGGTCCCTTTCTCTCCTCTGTATGCCTTTCTGTTTATGGATGCTGCGTAACTCCTGAATTTATGAGCTGCATTTTTATTTTTATTTTTATATCAGCGCTTTATATATATATGAAACTGCTGACTGTAATTCTAACGCTCTGTACATAGCAAGTGTCTTGTTGATGTGGCGAGTTCCGCAAGCGGAACAAACATACATCCCAATTGATTTGAATAAAGAATCGCCCTCCACCTTGAGCCGAGGCCTGTGGGTCCATAGACCACGCGGAATATTTCAATATAATCGCTACAGTGTTTTATAACAACGCCTTCTGTATATATACATATATATCTCGTAGTTTCAATTCTCGGCGAACTTATATAAAGTTTTAATCATATAAACTTCCACTTCAATGAAGAATCATATTAATACTTAACAAATGCCCTTTCGGGCCCACTTGCCACGCTTTCCGATGCGATATATTTCTCCTCCATTGATTTCTGATTGCGATTGATCGCAATCGCAAGCTGCCTTGCTCCGATGCGATTGATCACTGTTCACTGTTCTTTGCCGATGCGATTGGAACTCAAATACTTGTTAGTCATAGTTTATAAGCCCATCGGGTCCGGGCTTCAATCGCAATCGCAAATATTTGTTGCATGTTCCGATACCCTGGATTAACTCCGATTGCGATTAATCGCAATCACAAATTTTAGTTGCAAGTGATCCGCTGCCATATTTTCTCCGATGCGATTGGGTTGTTCCGATGCGATCATGATGGACTTCAAATACTTGTTACTCATGGTTTATAAGCCCACCGAGTCCGGGCTTCAATCGCAATCGCAAATTTTGGTTTATACGTTCCGCTGCCCTTACAATCTCCGATGTGATTGGGTAAGGGGTCCCACCATATGGTACTTTGGTTATTTGTTTATCATAAATCTCTCCATGTAAATTAATACATATGCATTGGACTTTTGATCCTTTTAAATTCGGGCTCAATAACATGAAACTTATATATATAAGGCGCTGCATATATATGTAATGTGCTACATATGTACTCTAGCGTGGGTAACGATTCTCGAAATGAGATTTATACGTATATTTTGCTGCTTGGGTTATACGATTCCCGGAATTGTGTTTATGTTATATGTACTGCTTGACTGGGTAATGGTTCTCGGAATTATATACATATATCCTCCGGCTAAGGTAGCGATTCTCGAAATAGGGGTTTGTGTATATATATATGCATGCTGCTTGGGTTAAGATTCCCAGAATTTATGTGCCTCTGCTGTGCTAACGCCTCTGCCACTCGACCGCTTCACTGCCTCTGTATTTGCTGCCTCTGTGTCCACTGCTCGACCGTTTCACTGCCTCTATATTCGCTACTTCTGCCTCCACTGCTCGACTGTTTCACTCTGCCTCTGTATTTGACTATTACGCTTTAGCAGTGTTCTTCCGCCTGTCTCCTTTGCTTGTTTCTGCTTCAGCGTTGCTCGACCTCTGCCTCTGCCTTCTGCTGTACATATTCCCTGCTACTGTTCTTTGCTTTCTTTTCCATCAATGACAATATTTCTAACAGTCGCCCCCTTTGGCATTGATGGCAATACACTTCCTCTGTTTTCCTATTAGAATCCTTTCTTCTGTTGCTTGCTCTTCCTTCCCCTTTGACATCAATGGCAAAGGACGACGCCTCATTTCTCCGTATAGGCTCTGTCGTTGCATTTCCTTTCTTTGATTTGTGTTTAGACCACCATTTTCTGTCTTTGTACCCTGCTGCTCCAGACTGTTGTATAAGACTTGTTGAGAGAAAACTTTAACAATTATTGAACTTGAATATACGTTTTGTCTCTGTCTGATATAGTGAGCCAATATATGTTTTATAGCTGTGTTTCATCTGTAGTTCCTGTTGTTTGTAATCTGTGCTAGATCGCAGACAGGGATGATGCATTTAATTACTGAAAGGTCCTTGTTGCTGTTGTAAACAATGAATCAAACTAGAGCTTACAGATCATTGTAAGAATGGGCAATATCTTTCAATATTAGAAGCCAACTGACTTTCCTTTTTGTATAATGTGTTTTCAAAACAAACCCTTCAATGTTTTAGTTAGTTTTACTTATCAACAGTGTAGTTTTATTTAGATGGTAATCAAAATTATTCCTTTATTCTTCAGATATTTTGACTGTTCTATCAGAGTGAATTTCCGCAAAAGCATATTCAAGATGTTTGATTGAAAACTTAGCAAACAGCCTTCGCACAATTTTGTAACTGATATTAAGAAAAAAGGCCTTGGAGATATACATGTACCGACTTCAGGAAGGCATGCAATTATATATATAGAGGAAGATATTGCTTCAACGCTCAATATACTACTTTAGGTGTAAGCAAGTTAATGTTATTTTTGCTCTGCTACTGACCTTTTTCATGCTGAATGCTGATAATACTGAGAATATTATCTTATAGCTCTTTGATCCTGTGGACCTGTTTTATGCTTCCCTTGCTTGCTGATTTCCTTTAGGAATGATATTTTCGTTTCTGTTCTCCCCCTGAGACTGTGCTTTCTCTTCATATTAGAGATTAGTATCTGCAGATACTACCCCTAATTTATCTCTCAAATATTGAAATGATTCTCTAGCAAGAGGTTTGGTAAATATATTAGCTGTCTGTTCTTTTGTTGGCACATACTCTAGCTTTAATATCTTCTGAGCCACTTGTTCTCGGAGAAAATGATACTTGATTGGGATATGCTTAGTTTTTGAGTGAAGCATAGGATTTTTTTATATACTTATAGCGCTTGTATTATCACATTTGATTGAGATAGGTTCATTAATTCTTACCTTCATGTCTTGAAGAGTCTGCTTCATCCAAATGACTTGTGTACAACATGCTGCTGCTACTATATATTCTGCTTAAGCTGTAGACATGGAGATAGATGTTTGTTTCTTGCTTAACCATGCCACCAGACTTTCTCCGAGATAGAATGCACCTCCACTTGTACTCTTTCTGTCATCCACACAGCTGGCCCAATCTGCATCTGTGTATGCTGTCAAGGTGAAGCTTTTGCCTTTAGGATACCAAAGTCCATATTTTGTTGTTCCTTGTAGATATCTGAATATTCTTTTGACTGCAAGAAGGTGATTTTGTTTAGGCACTGCTTGATATCTACCCACTAGTCCTACTGCTAGCATGATGTCTGGTCTTGATGCTGTCAAATACAACAGGCTTCCTATCATGGATCTGTAGAGTTTTTGATCTACATCTGCAGACCCATCATCAGCACACAGCTTGCATCCCGTGACCATGGGGGTTGTCACAGGTTTGCAGTCCTCCATTTTGAATTTTTTCAGCATTTCTTTTAAGTATTTTTCTTGAGAGATGAATGTACCTGTGTTATTTTGCTGAATTTGTAGTCCCAGGTAGAAACTGAGCTCTCCAATCATCGACATTTCAAACTCTGTTTTCATTTCATCAGCAAACCCTTTTGCTAGTTCTTCTCTATTGCTTCCAAACGTAATGTCATCAACATATACTACAACAATCAGGAGTTCATTTTCATGGGCTTTTATATATAGATTGTTGTCTACTCCACCTCTCTTAAAACCCTATTTTTGCAAATATTTATCCAGTCTTGAGTACCAAGCATGAGGAGCTTGTTTCAGTCCATATAGGGCCTTCTTCAGTCTGCACACATAGTCTTCTTTGTCTGTCAATGAGAAGCCTACTGGTTGTTCCATGTAGACTTCTTCTTCGAAGTCTCCATTCAGGAATGCAGATTTTACATCCATTTGATATAATTTGAAGTTTTGGTAGCAAGCAAATGTCAGAAACATTCTGATAGCTTCCATTCTGGCTACAGGGGCAAATGTTTCATCGTAATCCAGTCCTTCAATTTGTGAGTATCCCTTACAGACAAGTCTGGCTTTATTCCTGATTACCTGTCCTTCTTCATTCATTTTGTTTTTGAATACCCATTTTGAGCCTATGACATTTTTCTCAGTGGGTCTAGGCACTAGTTCCCAGGTATTATTTTTCTCAATTTGGACCAATTCTTCATTCATAGAATTCACCCAAGACTTGTCCTTGCTGGCTTCTTCAAATTTATTTGGCTCTATTTGTGACAACATGGCTATGTATACCTCTTTTGTTTGTTCTGTTAGCTGCCTTCTTGTCTGGACCCCTGCTTTCTTGTCTCCTATGATCTGATCTTCAGGATGATTCTTCTGAGTGTATCTTGAGGGGGCTTTCGAGCTCAGTTTCGCATCTTCTGTTGTCTTGCTTGTTTCATCATCATTCTGGTCTTCTTCTTCATGGTTTTCTGATGGACTGCTATAGTCTATATTTCTTGTATTGTTTGGAAGCTCTGCATCAAATCTCACATCAATACATTCAACTATTTTCCGAAGAGTCTTGTTGTAGCACCTGTAAACTTTACTTTTGGATGCATATCCTAGAAATATCCCTTCATATGCTCTTGCATCAAATTTCCCAAGATTTTCATCATTATTCTTTATGTAACACTTGCTTCCAAAGATTCTAAAATGTTTAATTGAAGCAGGTTTCCCATGCCATAGTTCATAGGGAGTCTTTTCACTGCTTGGCCTTAAGTGGGCTTTGTTCAAAATATGCACTGCTGTGTGTACTGCTTCTGCCTAGAAGGTTTGTGGAATATTATTCTCCTGCATCATGGCTCTGGCTATTTGTTGAATAGATCTGTTTTTTCTCTCTGCTACTCCATTCTGCTGAGGTGTCCCTGCAATAGTAAATTGTTGTTTTATGCCATATTCATTGCATAGATCTGCAAAGTCATAATATGTGAATTCACCTCCTATGTCCGATCTGATACATTTTAGTTTGCATCCTGTCTGATTTTCTGCTAATGCTTTGAATATTTTGAATTTGTCCAGAGCTTCCGATTTATTCTTGAGAAAAGCAACCCATGTCATTCTGGAGAAATCATCTATTATCAGCATGAAGTAGGATTCTCCACTTGGTGTTCTAGTTCTTGCAGGTCCACACAGATCCATATGCACAAGCTGAAGTGGTCTTCTTGTTGATAACTCCTCTTTGGCCTTAAAGGATGTGCGAGTTTGTTTACCCAATTGACAAGATTTGCATATGGTATTAGATGGCTTCTTTATTTCTGGCATGTCTTTGACAGCTCTCTTCTTTCTTAGCCTGATGATGTGATCGAAGCTGAGATGTCCCAATATTTTATGCCATAACCATGACTCTTCTAGTTTGCTAAGATGGCATGCTTCATCTTCCTCTTTCACAATGTAAACATTACTTTCTGTTCGAACGCCTTTAAGTAGAGTCTTACCTGTGGTGCTTGATCTGACTTCACAGTCTTGTGCTCTAAATAGAACTTCGCAACCTTTGTCACACATCTGACTGACACTCAGTAAATTTGCTTTCATCCCATCTACAAATAGTACATCTTGGGCCTTTCCTCTACCATTGTCTATGCTGACTGAGCCCTTTCCTTTGATCTTTCCTGACTTATCATTGCCAGATTTATTTTCATCAAGAGTTATAAACTTACTTTTGTCTCCTGTCATATGTTTTGAGCAGCCACTATCCAAATACCACTGACTTTTCAGGTCTTGTGTAGTTAGAGCCAAGTCACGTTTATTCACCTTCTTTATCCACTGGAAGCGCCCTTTTGCTATCTTTTGTGAGGAGATGAACTATATTTTCTTAGAGGACATTTGGAAGGTATATGTCCAACTTGATTGCATACACAACATTTGATCATAATTTTTGTAGAATTATGAGTATGAACATAATTTCTTTGATTCATAAACCTCCTTGAGGTGTTAAACATTAACCTTTGTCCATACTTTCTACATTCAATGCTTTTATGACCAAATTCCTTACAATAACAGCAGTAACCATAGAAGCCATTTGCATACCTGATGTAAGGTTGTCTCTTCCATTTGTTTGCTTGAGGCAGTCTCTTCAATGTTTGCATCTTTTGCTGGTTTGAATTACTCCTCCTTGCATGACAATATGCAGCAATGTGTCCCAGCTTGTGGCAGACATAGCAGGTGGCATTCTTCATTGGAGGGAAGAATCTCCTTTGATGATTTCCAAATTTTACATATTCAGGGGGTCTGAGTGTTTATTACATTCTTTGCTACTAGTGGTTTCTTCTGATCTCTTTCTTCCTTGCTGCAGATTTCTTCTTTTGTAGGAATTGTTTGAGCTACTTCATCAATCTTCTTTGCTTTTACAAAAATAATCTCTCTGTCAACCTTTTCTTTTCCTTTACTCGATTCTCCTTCATAGCCTATTCCTGTTTTTATCATTGGGGATCTTTGAGCAACCAGAATTTCATTCAACTTACTAGAGCTTGTTTTTTGAGAAGATCTTATAAGCACTGTCCTTTGAGCATTTTCTAGTTTCTTCCTGAGACATACTACTTCTTCTTCCAGTTTCTCTTGTTCTCGGGTTTTATCCTTGATTTGCTAAAGTAACATGTCTTCTATCTTCTTGGCTTCTTCAAGCTCTACCTTTAGCTGCATGAGGACCTCTGAGTTTTGTTCTTCTCTTACATACTTAAGAAGAATGTCCTTTTATTTTCTGCACTTCAGTTTGAGTCTGTCAATCTCTTCCAGAGCACTTCTTAGATCCCCCTCAAGTGCGACTTCCCCTTCTTCTTCTTCATCTTCTAGTAGGAGTCCTTCAAGTTCTTCGATGGCCATCAATAAGAATTCGGAGGTTCCTTCTTCACTTGAGGGTTCATCTGAATCTTCAGATGTACTGCTGTCTTGTTGAGCATAGAAGAATTTTCTGCTGAACTTCTTTCCTTTCTGCCAGTTCTTTGATTTATTTTTCTCTGACTCTTGAGTCTGATTCCTTATTTTCTTGCGAGGACACTTAGCAGCATAGTGTCCCACTCTTCCACAGTTAAAGCATTTGAAGGGGAGTTTACCTTTGTATTTACCTGAGCCTCTATCCAATTTCTTGACAAAATTTGCTTCTTCTTCATCCGAGCATGAGCATATGTCTCCCTCTTCTTCATTCTTCTTTTCTGTTTTAAAAGTTGCTTCCCTTGTACTTGGCTTCTTCTGTGGGAGCCTCATTTCATAGGCTGTTAGATTTCCAAGTAGCTAGTTCATGGTCAAGGTCTCCCAATCAGCTGTTTCTTCTATTGCAGACACCTTTGGATTAAATCTGGATGGAAGAGATATTAGAATCTTTTGTAAAATTATACTTTCTGGCATTTTTTCTCCAAGAGCTTTCATATTGTTAATAATTTCTGCAGCTTTTAGGAAGAAACTGGCAATGTCTTCATCATCATTCATTCTTAAGTTCTCAAACTGGGCTCTATAGACTTGAATTTTGGCAGTCTTTACTTTCTTCTCTCCCTCATGTATGTTCTCAAGAGTATCCCATATTTCTTTGGCAGAGTCTTTGTGCATTACTTTAATAAACTCCGCTTCACACAATCCATTCAGGATGGCATTCATGGCTTTTGCGTTAGCCACAAAATCTTGTTTTGTTTCTTTCTCTGTGT
Organism: Pinus albicaulis; assembly: GCA_034641835.2. Taxonomy (NCBI): domain Eukaryota; kingdom Viridiplantae; phylum Streptophyta; class Pinopsida; order Pinales; family Pinaceae; genus Pinus; species Pinus albicaulis. Next base: position 827,093,546 of record CM076582.1, on the reverse strand, counting down.
CAGTTGCCTTCGGGGCATATCCTAATTCCACAGCAGCCCAGACTTCTATTCCTAGAGACATTATGTATTTCCTCATTCTGATTTTCCAGAAAGCATAATTTTCACCAGTGAAGAAAGGGGCTTTATTGGTTGAGCATCCTTCTTTACTAGCCATCTTGGGAACCTAGGATCTCCTTTTATTTGTTAGACTTGCACAAAGGAACCTTCTCTGATACGAATTGTTGAATCTTTAATTAAACTGAGAGGGGTGGGGTGAATCAATTTAATACATACATAAGCTTTTCAAAAGTTTCACCAAATTTATTTACATCTTAATTTGTGAACAATCTTAAAATGTTGCAGCCAATATTAAATTAATGTGACACCACACTTATGTTGAGAGAAACAAACAATTCAGCAGATTGAAAGAATCACATCAACACATAAGAAACACACACAGAGACAAAAGATGTAAGTGGAAACCCATAAAGGGAGAAAACCACAACTTATTAGTGTTGTGATGCAAAGGCAAGCTCCAACTCCCTCTCACCACTGTTTTCTGCAGGCACCAACCTACATGAGGCTCTATCCTCAATTCTGCAAGCTACAACTTGCAAGGAAGCACCAAATCCCTTCGATTTTCTGCAGGCACCAACCTACAAGAGGCTCCAACCTCAGTCAACTACAACTGACAGCTATCAAGCTGCAACTTGATAGGGAAGCTCCAACTTCCTCTATTTATCAAACTGAATTTTTGCTGATTTACCTCAGATATCAGCTCTGTTCTGTAGCTTCTCTTTCTTCTCTTCTTCTCTTAATCTTCTCTGCCTCACTCTTCTGTACTCTGCCTTCTCTATATTTACTCTCTCTAACCTCTTTTTGCATATCAAGATGATATTATTTATAGAGTTCCTCACATGACTGTTTGTATTTCACAAATAATTTAGAGTGAACAGTCATGACTCTTTGGCTTCTGTCTTCTCATTCCTTTTGTCTGCTCATTAAAAAAAATAACTGTAGGTGCTTATATTAATATTACAGTGGGATATTTGCTCTCTTCCGGAGACTTTCCAATGCATCACAAACAATATAAACCAATTAAATATTACATTTAATTACAACGAGAGCTCCAGCTCACTCATACAACCTTTTGGATCGCTGCGCATTTGTCTTTTCTTTGACTGTGTTGGTCCCTTTCTCTCCTCTGTATGCCTTTCTGTTTATGGTTGCTGCGTAACTCCTGAATTTATGAGCTGCATTTTATTTTTATTTTTATATCAGCGCTTTATATATATATGAAACTGTTGACTATAATTCTGGACAAATTCCAACGCTCTGTACATAGCAAGTGTCTTGTTGATGTGGCGAGTTCCGCAAGCGAAACAAACATACATCCCAATTGTTTTGAATAAAGAATCACCCTCCACCTTGAGTCGAGGCCTGTGGGTCCACAGACCACGCGGCATATTTCAATATAATCGCTACAATGTTTTATAACAACACCTTCTGTATATATACATATATATCTCATAGTTTCAATTCTCGGTGAACTTATATAAAGTTTTAATCATATGAACTGCCACTTCAATGAAGAATCATATTAATACTTAACAAATGCCCTTTTGGGCCCACTTTCCACGCTTTTCGATGTGATATATTTCTCCTCCAGCGATTTCTGATTGTGATTGATCGCAATCGCAAGCTGCCTTGCTCCGATGCGATTGATCACTGTTCACTGTTCTTTTCCGATGCGATTGGAACTAAAATACTTTTTAGTCATAGTTTATAAGCCCATCGGTTCTGGGCTTCAATCGCAATCACAAATATTTGTTGCATGTTCCGATACCCTGGATTAACTCCAATTGCGATTAATTGCAATCGCAACTTTTAGTTGCAAGTGATCCGCTGCCAGATTTTCTCCGATGCGATTGGGTTGTTCCGATGCGATCATGCCAGACTTCAAATACTTGTTACTCATGGTTTATAAGCCCACCGGGTCCGGGCTTCAATCGAAATCAAAAGTTTTGGTTTATACGTTCCACTGCCCTTATAATATCCGATGCGATTGGGTAAGGGGTCCCACCATACGGTACTTTGGTTATTTGTTTATCATAAAGCACTCCACATAAATTAATACATATGCATTGGACCTTTGATCCTTTTAAATTCGGGCTCAATAAACTGAAACTTATATATATAAGGCGTTGCATATATATGTAATGCGCTACATATGTACTCCAGCGTGGGTAACGATTCCCGGAATTGTGTTTATGTTATATGTACCGCCCGGCTGGGTAATGGTTCTCGAAATTATATACATATATCCTCTGGCTAAGGTAGCGATTCTCGGAATAGGGGTTTGTGTGTGTATATATATATATATATATATATATATATATATATGCATGTCGCTTGGGTTAAGATTCCCGGAATTTATGTGCCTTTGCTGTGCTAACGCCTCTGCCGCTCGACTGCTTCACTGCCTCTGTCTCCACTGCTCGACCGTTTCACTGCCTCCATATTCACTACTTCTACCTCCACTGCTCGATCGTTTCACTCTGCCTCTGTATTTGACTGTTACGCTTTAGCAGTGTTCTTTCGCCTGTCTCCTTTGCCTGTTTCTGCTTCAGTGCTGCTCGACCTCTGCCTCTGGCTTCTGCTGTACATATTCCCTGCTGTTGTTCTTTGCTTTATTTGCCATCAATGACAATATTTCTAGTAGATCCGTGAATCTGAATCTAGGGAAAGGCACCCCCGAACCATAGAAAAAGGGGCAAAGCCAAAGTGGGGTGACTTGGAAAAACACCAAAAATCAAAATAAGGACACGGGGAAGTGGTTTGAATTTCATAACAACCCCATTCATAGGAAAAATGAGTGTCAAGACAAACAGTCGCTGGTGGATGAACTAAAGGCACCTAAATAAGATGCATGTTCCGATCGTAAGTCAAAACTAGACAATGGAAATGAAAAATGGAAGCAGATCATTGATTTGGATCCTATTTCTATTATAGCCACCACCAAGCTCGAGGGGGAGGATCTCAAGGATCTAGAGGAGGGGGAGTACCTCTTCCATTCGCAGATGTGGGTGAAGGGTTCTCCTCTGCAATTCCTTGTTGGTAGCGGAAGCCAAAAGAACCTCATTTCAGAAGAGGTCATGAATTGTCTCAGCCTACCAACCATATCACACTCGAAACCATATACCATGGGGTGGCTTCACGAAGGAAGAGATCTTCGCGTCCGCGAGTAGTGACGCCTTCCATACAACATCAATCCATTCACAGATGAGGTATTGTGTGATGTTGCTCCTCTTGATTTTTTTGATGTATTATTGGGCCAACCATACTTGTGGAAGTGACATGCTATGTATAAGTCTAGGCCACATGTTGTTTTTATTAATTTGGGAAATAAATTGTACAGGACACCAGAGGTAGTACCGCCTCTTGCCATCTCTTTGACTACTGTAAAACAACGCAGTAAGCTTGCTTCCACAACAAGGAAAATTATTTGCATTACCATTCACCCACAAGGCAAGAAGAATATTGTGGCCACAACCTCGAAACATGGCTTTCCTCCAAGGTAGCAAAATAAGGACAAAGTCGTGGAGGAATATGAGGAAATTTTCTCCTCACCCACAGAGATTCCTCTACACTGTCAGGCCATGAACTCCATTGATCTGACCCAAGGCACGTTGTTGCCTGATTTTTCCATACCTCATGTGGACACAAAGATAGAATCCACACATATAATATCTGAGTTAGATAAAGCAACCACATTTATTGAATGCATCAAGCACGTCTACCAGCATGTCCATGACATCTTCGACAAATCCAATACCAAGTTCAATAGACTTTTCCTCATCTCATGGAGGATATCAATGTAATGGGGACCATTGTTTCCTAAGGGGGGAGGAATGGTCCAGGTGGATATTGGTGGCCACCCACCTATTCCATTTGGATCCCCACCATCAATTCTTTCAATTTTTTCGTTTCAGCACAACTTACTATTTTTAGCACTTTTCGGGTATTCAACTTCTGGAGATATTTTGAGGCCCTAATGATCCAGGTGGTTATTAGTGGGCACCCACATATTCCGTTTGAACCCCCACCATTGGTTCTTTCAGTTTTTAAGTTTCAACACAAATTACTATTTTTAGCAAATTTTCGGGTCCTAAACTCCTGGAGCCGTTTTGAGGCCCTAAACAACGTTTTTTTGGGAAAACTTGGAGAGACATGGGTCATGGATTGATGTTTCTCACTCAAAAATTGTATTCCTTGGAAAAATATTTCTAGCGAGGTATTTATGGCATCAAATGGAGTTTGTATTTCAAGGTTACGTCCCTGGGAAGATTGATGTACCAATTTACCAAAACAGGGTCCACAGTTTTGGCGCTTCATCTCCTAGGGTTAGGTTTATGGATGTTTATGGTTTTCAATTGTTTCTCAAAAATAAATAGGCCTCTGAACATCATTTTAACACAGCTCAGAGGCATGTATCCACCACATCTATTCTTAGAGATAAGCTACCATCGCCCTAGCTATTTTATTTCCATTTTGTCTGTAGACATATTTCAGTTATTTGATTTTAATGAAATGGAGTTTTATTTCTGTTGCATCTCTGCATTTATGTTTATTTATGTATATTATTGCATTCCTTCATAAATCCAGATCAATACCAACATCCAATTTTACTCCAGAGCTCATGATAATTAGTTATGATCCTTGCAATATTGATTCACTTCCTAGCACTGGTTAATATGAAAAGGTAATTCTAGTTACCAAGTGTGGGGTTGATTACCTCCTTATAGTATCTTATCTTTATTTTCCCCTTTAACTCCTTATCACTCCACAATGTTTCCTTAAATTTGGAAGTAATGATGTTTTTAATATCATTCTTGTTCCCCAAGAGGGTCTCCTCCCTTGTCTCCCAAAGGTAGAGACATGACTTGGCATCCCTTTACCACCCTCTTTTGATCCGAAAGTGGTTTTTACTAGATTTAAAAGAAATTTTTGGAGTCTCTTCTCTTACATGTTATACACCTTCTTCTTATACATCATATACCTAAACATGGTCGTGCATTCAATGTGGGAAAGGCTAGACTCAATCAAGAGAATAGGGTAGGGAGTATTACCTTTAATATTGAGCTTGTAGGTTATGAATTTCTTTTGGATCATTTCAATATTTATCCAAGAATCTCTAGATAGACTCCAACTCCACACCTCACATCCATAGAAAATAACATGGGTGACGAGAGTCATGAAGAGGAACTTTTTTTTATTCCAACCCCAAATATGAGTTGTCTTACAATTGCTTTCAAACTCATAGAAAGCTTTACAACCTCCTAAAATCATTTTCTCAGTGTTATAGTTCCAGTTGAGCCAATGGTTAATGTCAATACCTAAATACTTCTAAGAATAAAAATTCTCTAAGTAATACTTATCATACATGAAATTGTCATAAGTGATATTCTTGGATTTAATTATCAAAAATTTATTCTTATTAGTGTTAATAGTCATACCCATCTTGATACAATAGTCATGGGGGTTTTATACTTCTTTTCGAGATCGTTGTGACTCCTGACAAGAAGAAATATATGATCGGTGTAAAGAAGAAGACTAATGACTATACCAACAATCTTGGGCCCCTCAAAACTAGAAACATCTAAAAATTCCTCAAGCTTGTCAATGTAGATGCCAAAAATGGTAGGGGATAGTGGACATCCTTTCTTAATGTAACATACCTGGGTTAAAAGTTCATATAATAAAATTTAATGAAGTCATAAAATAAGACCACAGATAAGGGACACATATTTCAAGCTGAATGTTGGGCAAAGGTATCCTAGTGGGAATCACTAAATGTGTTTATGGCTAAAGGGAAATTGGAAAAGGAAATGGATAAGGCATAAAAGGGGTAAAAAGTATTTTTGGCACACTTATTTATGAAAATAAAGGAAATTAGGAGAAAAGGAAGGTAAAATGTCACAGGTTTCATGTGAGGAGGAAAATGAAGAAAATAGAGGCCTCATTGATAAAAAGGCTTCTGAGGATCAGTTGGTACCTTTTGTCAGTTCAGTTTTGGAGCTCTCTCATTATTCTCTCTCTCTCTCTCACCCTTGGACACTTAGAGTTTTCTTGGAGAATTTTAGCATTGAGTCAAGAAAGAGGAGAGAAAGGAAAGGAAGGACAAGGAAAGGAAAGGAAATAAAAGATCAAGCAAGGAAGAGCAGGATCTAGCAGCTTCAATAGGAGTACTTGTAGGTAACATATTGCATGTGTGATTTACTATCCTTTTTGGACATGCATGACTTATGCATGTTGGTATTTAGTTCTCCTCTTTTCGGTGGCATGGTTTTTTTGGGTTTTGACAGTGGTTTTCAACCTTTCCTTGAATTTTTTTAGATAGCCATGGTGTGATGGGGTTTGATATTAGTTTTGGGATTTGGAATTGTAGGATGGATTTTAGAATCTGAGGTGAAGGTGGTCTCAGGAAATTCCCAAAGTCCCAGGAATCCCTTAACCAGTTTTGGCAGGATATATGGTAAACCCTGATGGTTGTGTCTCAGTTTAGGGCCTACTAATCCAGTGTGGATTATGGTAAAGGTTGAGAGATAAGGAGACATAAAATTTCTCAGGGATACTTATATATTCCAAAGGAATTTCAATATTTTTTTGCTTTTGTGATCTCGACACCGGTTTTGGTGTGATCATGGTATGGTGAGGGTGGAGGTGGGTTAAACTCTGGATTCCATTGGTTGGTTTTGGATTGGTTTATCCATGATATCCCACAGTCTTCTTAAAATATGGAACAGGGTGACTAGATGAATATAGATTTGGATCAACCATGTCTATGGTTGGGTGGTATGTGGAAGTGTCAAACCTAATCAACGATTACCTATGTTTAATAAAATATAAATTCTATTTCCTTTATACTTATTAATGTGTGGGTTTAATGACTATTATCTCACTTTTATTTACATGGTTTTATGCTGGTTATAAGCATGGTTATATGACTGGTTCAAGTCATGGTTATTTCACACATTTACTTGTAAAATTTAAAATAATGGATGCAAGACATAATGGATGTTATAACAGTTCAAGGAAGAGGGTGGTGATCCTTCTTATCATGTCTCATAAGATTTTTTTGCCATTCATGCTCTGTCTTGTATCCTAAAATTGTAGTTTCATTGTTTCCAAGTGTTTGACATAATGTCAATCCCAATTTGGGATGGTTAGGCCTAGTCCTTGAGTCAATTTTTGGTTCATTAGTATTTTCATCAGGTTTTTGATGGATTCTGGAAGCTATAGGAAGTTTTTTGCAGTGCCTAGTATTCTGGGATTAAAAAGTGCCATAAATCTCGTGGATGCCGACAGAGATATGAGGGAAAAATTCCTTGGAAACATGCATGACTATGCTGTGGGAGTGTCTAGAGCCTCCTAGACATGCCCTTTCCCATATAAAGGGAGTGTCTAGGGTTTTTATTTATTAAAATTCAATGGGACCTAGGGGAAAAGTTAAGTGGATGATTGGGATAGCCTTTAGGGCTCCTATAACAGGTACATGGGGTATGTGTTATGGTTTTACATGTCGATTTCACTTCCTTAAAGTCACCAAGGAGGTTGATTCTACTCATAACTGCCCTCATCTCATGTTTACCCCAGTTTTATGGTTACTTGGGTAAATGTGAGGAAAGATGAAAGTTACAGGTTGCATTAGAGCATGGTTGTGCACTCCTTTGGAAAAGTCTCATATTTTCAGGATTATTGTCTTTATGCATTCATGTCGGTTTTGTATGCGCTTCTTATGCTTGTGGTATATGTAATTTTTGCACTCGCATGGTGTTGATTATGGTGGCAATGATGTCACCATGGGGGGGATGATGGTGTTGTGGTAAATGTGTTTTCATGAGCATATGATTTGTGGTACATGTTAGGTTCTTACATGTTGTTAAGTGTGCATTGGTATGATTGGGGTTGTCCTGCATGAGGTCTTTGTATTTAGTTGATATGATCATGTATTGATGGCTAAGCTCTAATTATAATGATGTTTATGTGTTCGTATACCTATGTGTTATAACACTATATTTTTTAATGATTATGTCTATAAATTTATTACAATGATTGGTTGATATTGTAGATGAGATATACTCCCAAAATTATGCTAAGGTACGTTGTGATTTGGTTTAAGCCAACATGAGATGCCTTGTAGGAAAAAATCAAAGATGACTAGAAAGATGGTACACTATAAATATTATCCTTATGAATCAAATGAGAAACATGGTGTTGGGCACTCTTCCAATTTAACATATACACTGAGAAGTTTGAAGGAAGAAATAAGGAGTTGTAAAGAAAATAATGATAGAATCATACAGGAACAGGAAAAAAAATCATTAAATAAATGCGGTAATCCTTCATAGTTTGTTAGATTTCAAGTGACATGGACCACTTCGAATCAACTATGGATAGGAGGATGGGACTAACAGGGAATATGGCAGTAGGTATCTTTGTGGTCACATGTCGGATATATATGAAACAAATAGAGATGGAAGGTTCTTGGACACTCTGGATAGAAGAGGTGACATACACAGATACTATTCAAGTTTTGGTTTTGATAGGAATTATGATCATCGTCATTATCTTCCATACATGAGGAGTGAGAAGGGATATTTTCCGTATGAGTTTAAGAAAGAATCCACCTACCTTTGTAGAGAGATGAAGAAATCACATGATGTAGGGGCATGGTTTCTTGGTATGAGGAAATTCTTTAGGTTAAATGATTACTCAGAAAACATGAAAGCCAAAGTAGCTACATTCAGCTTCAAAGGTAAAGAAGATATAGTTAGGAGCATGTGAAGAATGCCAAGGGTATTTATGAGGAGGAACTAGCTTGGAGCGAGTCCTAAAGGCTATTCCAGAATTAGTATCTGTCATAGAAGTACTATGATGCTAGAGATAAGGATTTTTATGAGTTTTAGTTGAGTTCCATGACATATGATGAGTATACTAGCATGTTATTGGAGTTTTTGAGATATGTGCCTTACCTAAAGGAGGAGAAGGCTAAGGTTCAAAGATTCATCAATGGGCTTCTAGTAGCCTACAGAGACTAGATTGAGTTTGATGAGCCTAGATCATTAGAGGAGGCCATTTGAAAGTTGAAGAATTGTATGAAGATGGCCACCGAAGCAGGGGAAAACACAATATGGAGGTGAGAAAGGAAATGTGGTTCATTACAAGAAGTTTAATACAACTGGGAAAGGACCTGGAGAGTAGCAGACTAGAGGTGATAGTAGAGCAACATTGCAGTGTTGGATATGTGGAAAGGATCATCATAAGAGGTATTTTATAGAGTATCAAGGTGGTAGACTCCAGATCTATAATACACAAGAGGCACAGAAAATTGGTTATGTTGGTCATAGCATTCATCGGATTTATGCAATTATGGAGTAGAGGAAGGAAAATAATTTGACATCTATCATTGAGATGGACGGTAAGATTTGTGATAATTTTATTTTATTTTATTTTGGTTTATCCTAGATCTAATTATAGTTATCTTAATCTTGACATGGTGGATAAGTGTGGTTTGAGAAAATAAGTGCATGCAAAATCTTGGTTAGTGTAGTTGGATACAGGTACAACTAGAAGAGTTCATCATTGGGTAAGAGCTTGTGCATTTGAGTTAAATCATATGCCTACAACAATGCACTTGAACATATTTCCATTGCGATCATATTGTATGATATTGTGTATGCATTGAATATACCTTTATAGGACAAAGGTGGATTGTTATCACAAGGACATTGAGTGCTTGGATGATAATGGGGAAAAGAGAGTGTTACATGAAAACAAGAAAGCCACGTGAGTTAGGATAGTGACAACTATGGAGGCCAAGCATAGTTGTAAGAAAGGATGTGTGTCATTTGTAGAATATATCTCTAGTGACAAAGGTAAGGAAGTTGAGGATACAATTTTTTTGAGCAGGTACCTAGTTATACAAAAATTTTAGGATGTATTTCCTGCAGATATTTCATAGTTTCTAGCTCACAGTGAAGTAAATTTTTCTATGGAGTTGGTACCACGGGCAATACCAACATCAAAGCCACCTTACAATATTAACACACCTGAGTTGGTAGATTTAAATTTGTAGCTAAAATATAGCGGCTTGACAAAGGATACATTAGGCCAAGTGTATCGCCATGGGGCACACCAATATTGCTTTTAAAGAATGTGGATAGTGCTCTCAGATTGTGCATTGACTATAGGTAGTTGAAAAAAATTATCGTGAAGAACAGGTATCCGTTGCCACTGAAGGGAGAAACAGTGTTTGGATTGGTTAGGTTTAGAGACCAGATACATGTGCTAGATAGCAGTGATCTCAAGAGGTGATCTTAAGGGATTTTCATGTGAAACCATATTTAGGTCATAGAGGATATTAGAATACATTAACGACAATGAAGAGTTTCTACTATTGGCTGAATCTGAGGAAGGAAGTATCAAAGATCGTTACTAGATGTTTATACTGTCAACAGGTGAAGGTAGACAATAAGCATCCAGGTTGAATAATACAACCTATTCCAATTCTAGAATGGAAATGGGAGGTATTTTCCATGGAATTTATCATAGGTATTCTGAGGAAACTGATAAAACATTATTATATCATGGTTGTTGTGGACATGTTTACAAAGGTAGAAGACTTCATCCCAGTGAAGACTACGTATTCAGCTAGTGATGTAGCACAAGTGTTCATCAGATTTGTGGTTAGATTGCATGGTGTTCTAAATAATATCAGGTCAGTCAGGGATGCAAAGTTCACTTCCAAGTTTTGGAAGGAGTTGTTTACAGGTTTGGGAAGAAAGTTTTCCTTCAACACAAATTATCATCTGTAGAAAAATGCATAGACTGAGAGGGTCAAAAAGATCTTGGAGGGCATGTTGAGGATGTATGTGATACATCAACAACATAAGTGGAAAGATTATCTACCATTGGTTGATTTTTCATGCAACAATGGGTATCAAGAGTCATTGTGGATGAGTCCCTTCAAGGCACTGTATGGGCGGAGTTGTAATAATCCTATCAATTGGAGTGATCCAGTTAACAGGGTGTTAATTGGACCAGACATGTTGGAATACATGGAATAGGACATACATGTTATAAAAAAGAATATAAAGGTATTACAAGACATAAATAAGAGTTATGTAGACTAGCATAGGGTATTTAAGGAATTTTGGGTTGGGGAGCATGCATATTTTCACATCAAGCCCAAGAAGAGTTCCTAGAGGATCAGATCATGTGCCAAGTTGGCACCACAATATTGTGAAAATTTTGAGATCCTTGAGAGAATTTTACCAGTGGCCTATCGACTTGCACTGCCTCCAATAATGAAATTCCATGATGTGTTTCATGTTTTATGGCTTAAAATTTATATAAATGATGTTGATCATGCTATTGATTGTTTTGTATTGCAGGTGGAGCAATAATGAGAATTACACCTGGAACCTCAGTGCATATCATAGTGGAAGTAGCTCATGCTCAATAAAAAATACATCGAGAAAGTTAAGGTGTAATGGAAGCACTTTTTCCCTGATGAAGCTACATGGGAGATGGTGGATCATATGCGGGCTACCTATGCTTCATTTTTTTTTCGGCTGAGGAAAAGTAGTTTTGGTATGATGTTTGGAATATGTTTGGCATATTATTTGGTGATGTTTTCGTATATGCACATATGTATATGGATGTAAATATCACCATAAGCTAAGCTATGAATATCCAATAAGCATTATGGTTGTTATATGGTCATGTGATCACAATGTTTTTCTTTGAGAAGGTCATTCTTTGTAAATACTACAATGAGCTAAGTTATAAAGCTCCATGGGAAGTACATTTTCTTTTCAGTGGTTTTGTTCAGGTGTAGGTGTGGTTTAACATAGAGGACAATGTTACCCAAGTGGGAGGGCTTTGTAATAGACCCAGGTTAAACTTTCATGTAATAAAAGTTAATAAAGGAAAAAAATAAGACCACGGTTAAGGGACATGTATTCCAAGCTAAATTTTGGGAAAATATATCCTAGTGGGAATCATTAGATGTGTTTATGGCTAAAGGGAAAATGGAAAAGGAAATGGATGAGTCAATACGGAGGAAAAACGTATTTTTGGAACATTTATTTATGAAAATAAAGGAAATTGGGAGAAAAGGAAGGTAAAAGGTCATAGGTTGCATGTGAGGAGGAAAATGAAGGAAACTAATGGAAAATGAAGAAACTAGAGGCCTCATTGATAAACAGGCTTCTAAGGATCGGTTGGTGCCTTTTGTCAGTTCAGTTTTGGAGCTCTCTCATTATTCTCTATCTCTAACACTCTTGGACACTTAGAGTTTTCTTGGGGATGTTGAAAATGGCATCAAGAATGATTTCAATCTAATTTTCCCTTAATTAAATTAGAATAAAATTTTAATTCCACATCAGAAGACAACTTGTACAAGTTAAATAATTCATTAGGTTTTAGTTATTTCAAATTAATTTGAGTTGAGAGTCTAATGGGAGCCATGTATAGTGTTCTCTAACTTTTAGGGGGGCCAATTACTGGTTATTTTGAGTTTTGATTAATTAGCTCAATTTATCTGAATTAAAGTCAGTTTAACTAGTTCTAACTGTTGGAGGAACTAGTGAGAGATATGGTGAGTTAAATATGATTTAACTCGCACGAAATGATCAATCAAATATCTGATAATTCACTAAAAAATAACTCATACATGTCATTTTTGAGAAAAAACCTAGTTTAGATTGGAGTTAAAGGGAATTGTACTATTAGTTGTATAATCATCCAATTGTACAAATGGTGCATGGAGTCCGAGGAAGAGCCTTGATGTATTGCACAACTATTATTAGGTATTTTCCTCATTAAATAGGGGCCTAATTCCTCATTGAACTGCACAAGGAATTAGGAGCTTGGAGGGAGAGAAAATTGGCTAAATATTGGCCAGAGTCATCCTAGGAAGTAGTGAGGCAAACAAAGATAGTGCATAGAGCTCTCAAGCCCTAGAGAATCATTTTATTATTCGCATATTCTTTGATAATTCTACCCGAGGCTTTCCCTAGATAATTCTTTCTGTTGTGAAATTGAAATTATTTCTCTTTATTGTTCATGTGATTGTGTGATCATAATTCGTTTCCACAATTTCTATAATAGATTCAAGTATTTTTTTTTTAGCTTTTTATAAATATCAGTTTGAATTTACGTGGATTTTCTACATGGTATCAGAGTAAGAATCAAAGTAGAAGAGAAGAATTCAGAGTTGTCCTTGCAGGTGAATCGAATTTGCAGTATCATTCTTTAGATCTAGCAAGATGCCTTTCTATGGATTGAGACTTGAATATGTCATTGAGGGTAGTTCAAATTATATTGCTTGGAAGGATAGGATGGAGATAGTGTTGGAAGATAACCAACTAAATCAATTCATAGATCATGATATTTAGAAGCCTCCAACATCTGATGCTAAGGACCTAGCAGAGTGGAAGAAGCCGACCTAGCAGAGTGGAAGAAGCCTATAGCAAGAGCTAGGAGGATAATCCTGGAGGGTGTGAGAGACCACATAGTCTTGAAACAACATGGAAAGGAGACTCCCTTTTCTATGTGGAAGAAACTCAATGAGCAATTCATTAATATCGGTGAAGCCAATAAAATTTCACTGATGAAGAAATTTAGGAGTGAAGATAATGGGTATGAGGTAGTATTCATAGATCGAAAGGACTACCTCAAGCATATTTCTTCATGTCAACTCAAGAAATTTGGTGTCAGGGTCAAGATCCCCTACACATTAGAGGAAGATGAATGCAAAACCTTAAGGAGCAAGACATGGATTAGAGATGTTGTGGTTGAGAGGGAGCATGATTTAGCTCTCAAGAGGAAGCATCAACCTGTTGATAGTTGGGATGACCACGAGGATGATGATTAGTCAAAGACCTCGAGTAGGAGGAGATTTCAAGTCAAGTGGGCAGAAGGAGTACATGTAGCCATACCTCTAGGATAGAGGTGGGAGATGTGAAGTAATAGTCCCAGGACTGAAGAAATTTGGGCAGGTCCATTCAGATTTCTTTTCTCATGGTTCATTACCTTGCTATAGGGGCCCACAACACAGAGTAGCAAGATGGATTACTGGTAGTTGATGTTTTCAGATGTCAGAGTGAGAGATGGAGAGACTAGCAATATTCAAATACTCAGTAGCACAAAGCAGATTTCACAACAGTGCATATGGCACAATCCAGAGTCAGCAACAACATAAAGTTTTCGGTAAACATTACAGTAGCTAGTGGAAGTCAGAGACTTTGGTGATTGATGCATAATACTAATCACAATTGATTCATTTTGGATGCTTTTCAGTTTAACAACACTAGAGAGAAGTGTTGCATGAAAAACACTCCAAGGGTACCAAATTGAGATAGAGTTGAATTCCTTTATTGTTGATAGGAAGTGTTGAAAATGACAACAAGAAATCTTAAAAATGACATCAGGAAGGGTTTTAGTTTAATTTTCCCTTAATTAAACTAGAATAAAATTGTAATTCCACAGCATAAGACAACTTGTACGAGTTAAATAAGTTAGTAGGACTTAGTTAGTTAAGTTAATTTTATTTTTGAGTCTAATGGGAGGCATGTAGAGTGTTATCTAATTTTTAGGGGGGCCAATTATAGTTTATTTTGAGTTATAATTAATTAAATCAGTTTATCTGAGTTAATGTCAGTTTAACTAGTTCTAATTGATGGAGGAACTAGTGAGAGATCCACTGAATTAAATATAATTTAATTCACATGCAATGATCATTATATAACTAAAAATTCACTCAAAAATAACTCATGCATGTTATTTATGAGAAAGACCTAGTTGAGATTGGACTTAAAGGGAAGTGTACTATCAGTTGTATAATCATCCAATTGTACATATGGTGCATGGAGTCGGGGGAAGAGATTTTATGTACTATGCAGCTATTTTTAGGGAATTTCCTCATTAAATAGGGGTCTAATTCCTCATTGAACTCTAGAAGGAAGTAGGAGCTTGGAAGGATATGAAATTGGCTAAGTATTGGCCATAGTCAGCCTAGGAAGAAGTGAGATAGACACAGATTTTGGAGAGAGATCTCAAGTGTGAGAGAAGAATTGTATTGTTCTCATATTCTTTGACTAATGGCGGGGTTTTTAGCTGAGGATTTCCCAAGATAAATATTTTTTTTGTGCGATTGAAATTATTTCTCTTTATAGTTCACGTGATTATGTGATCTTAACTGGTTTTCACAATTTGTAGAGTATATTCAAGTATTTTGTTTAAACATATTACAAATATTAGTTTTAATCTACATGTGTTTTCTATAGGATCATTTCAACATTGAGCCAAGAAAGAGGAAAGAAAGAAAAGGAAGAACAACGAAAGGAAAGGAAAATAAAGTTCAAGCAAGGAATAACATGATCTAGCAGCTTCAACATTAATACATGTAGGTAACATATTCAAAGTGTGATTTCCTAGCTGGTTTGGACATGAATAGCTTATGGATGTTGGTATTTGGTTCTCCTGCTATTTGTGGCATGGTTTTTTCAGGTTATGATAGTGGTTTTAAGCCTTGTACTACCTTTTCTAGATAGTCATGATGTGATGGGATTTGATTTCACTTTTGAGCTCTGAAATTTCTAAATGGATTTCAGAATCCGTGGCGGAGGTGGTCTCAGGAAGTTCCCAAAGGCCTAGGAAATCATTGACCGGTTTTTGTGGGATACATGGTAAATACTGAGGATTGTATCTTGGTTTAGGGCCTAGTGATCCAGTGTTGATTGTGGTAAAGTCTCAGAGACAAGGAGACAAAAAATCCTCAAATATAGTGATGGATTCCAGAGGCATTCCAAGTTGAGTTTAGTTTTTTGATCTTGGCACTCGTTTTTGTGTGATAACAGTATAGTGAGGGTGGAGGTGGTTTAAAATCTAGATTCCCTTGGTTATTTTTGGATTGGTTTATGCATGAGATCCCATATTCATGCTTGGAATATGGACATGGGTAACTGTCTGAAGAGATATTTGGCTCAACCATGTTTATTGTCAGGTGGTATGTGGAAGTCCCAAACCTGGTTGGTTATTTCCTATGTTTAATAAAATATATGTTCTCTCGATTTTGTACTTATTAATTTGTGGCTTTAATGGTTTTTATTTCACTGTTATTTACATGGTTTTATGCTGGTTATAACAATGGTTATATGACTAGTCCAAGTCATGGTTATTTCATAAATTTACTTGTAAATGTTAAAATAATGTATGCAAGACCTAATGGATGTTATAACAGTTTAAGGAAGAGGGTGGTGATCCTTATTGTCATGTATAATAAGATTTTTCAGTCATTCATGCTCTGTCTTGTATCCTAGACTTGTAGCTTTCACTCATGCAAAGTGTTTGACATAATGTCAATCTCGGTTAGGGATGGTCAGGCCTAGTCTTGGAGTCGGTTTTTGGTTCATTCATTAGGGGAATTTTGAGGAATAAAATGGACCTAAAAAAAATGTATAAAAAAAATATTTATAAGAACCAATAGGATTCAATATGATGATGTCAACCATGGGGGATGATTCATCTTTTTTGTAGTAAAAAAGTAAAATAATAATAAAATAATAAAATAATAAAGCTACTTTTTCAATTCCTATTTTCAACTTATCTCCCTAAATTTTTACTCAAATTTCGATCAAAAGTATTCATCTAATGTAAAATTTAATTCCTCATCCAAGGATTATCCATGTTGCATACTTTTGATCGACCCTAGTACATGAAAAATGAGAAATACATGAAAAAACGTGATCGCAATAATTTTTTTCACGTATTTCTCATTTTCGTGTAGAAGGGTCCATTGAAATTATGCAACATGTGTAATACTTGGATGAAGAATCAAATTAGGCATCCAACTAGTGTTCCCTCTCAAACTTTGAGTAAACCCATAGGGAGATAATTTGAAAATGCAAATTGAAAAAGTAGTTTTTTCTTTTTTCCTCTAAAATTTGATGATGTAATCTAACCATATTTTATTATTTCCACTATTATTTTATCATTTAATTAGGGGCCCGTTTTAGACCTAAAAATTCCTCTAATAAGGATTTTTATCAAGTTTTTTATGGATTCTGGAAGCTACATGAAGTTTTGGGCAGTGTTCGACATTCTCGGCGTAAATAGTGCCATAAATCCCGTGGAAGCTAGTGTAGGTATGAGGGAAACATTTTTTACATGAATGCATGTATATGTTATGGGAGTGTCTAGAGCCTCCTAAATGCATTGTTGCCTATATCAAGGGACCGTCCAGGTTTTTTCTTCATTAAAATTCAGTGGGACCCTAGGACAAGTTAGGTGGATGGCTGTGATAGCCTCTATAGGTATTGTAATAGGTACAGGGGTTTTGTGTTATGGTTTTCTTCGCCAATTCCACTTCCTTAAATTCACCAAGAAGGTTGAGTTTGCTCTTAACTTCCATAATCTCATGTTTACCCTTGTTGGCAAGTTACTTGGGTATATGTGAGGGGAGGTGTATGCTATAATTAATATCGATGATGCATTTAATGTCAGCATACCAAACCTCCACATTCTTAAGCTTGGTAATAACATTATCATATAATCTAATAATAATGACCCTTAAATATGGAGGAACTATTATTTCATCAAGCCTTTTCCTTAAATTCCCTCAAGGAAGATTTTCAAAATATTTTCTAATATCAAAAAAATAGCAGAAGCGATAAATCTTACTATAAAGAAACTCCTTGGAAATGGTCTTAAGAGTCAAAAGGTGGTCAAATGTAGAGTGGCTCCTTCCAAAACCAAATTTATCAATTGCTCTTTTACCACGGGTTTCAATGCAAAAATTAATATTATTCTCAATAATGATCCCATATAACTTGGCTAAAATTTGGCTAGTCACGATAGTCTTATAGTTAGAGGGAACATTTTATGCACACTTTTAAACATAGGCATGATAAGGCTCTGCGTCCATAACTTGGGCAAGCCATTTTTAACTTCCAAGTTGAGGAGACTGTTCATGTATGGGGTGAGGATGGGCCTTCCAGAGAATTTTATCTTGGTAACCTTCAATATCCCTAGCTTTCCCATTGGAAAGCTTCTTTATCCCGAACTCCACATCTTCCTAAGAAAAGGTATCTCCCTCTATAAGATTATTTCTGATGATGCCCATGGTGTCTAGTGAGTCATAGAGGTTCCTAAGATGGAAATACCATTCCTTTAAAGGGATGAAACTGTTCTCTTTCGATTTATGGAAAAGAATGTTGGAAATACTGAGAGGGGGGGGGGGGGGTGAATCCATATTTCTTATCAATTAGCACTTTTAAATATTTTCAGAGAATTAGTTAATATTAAATTATTCTAAATGTTTATCCATTAATAAAAATAAAAAATATAACATAATAGGCACATGGATTTTATGTGGAAAACCCCCTCTGGGTCAAAAAACCACCGAACGCTTTTCTAATAATTTATTTAATATTCAGCCCCAACTGAAATGAAAGGTACAACTTCCTAGAATTACGGGAAAAAATTATCCTCCAGCTCCCATTGGAAGGACACCCCAATGCCCTTGTTTGTTTAGTAGTATACTGAATGGATGCCCCGACATCCTAGACCGACCTGCCACCCTAAAGTGTTCACAACATGCAACCTGTAGGTGACTTCATGCACCAACCTATCACCTCCTTGCCACCCTATATTGATAGTAATAAGACAAGAATGTGCAATCCTGTACCAGGGAAAATGATCCATAATAAAATATGGTTCACAAGGATTTTATTGAACTAGACCAATCACCCAATCACACTATGACCTACAACCCAACCATAACATTATCCAAAAATGGAACTTTTACCTCTCAACGATGCCTCTCCAACTCTAGAAATATTGACTCTTTTACAATAATGAGTCTCTTACAATTTTACAATGATGATTTTTACAATAATAACTTTTGACATTACCTGTTACTTGACTTGACATTGCTTGTTTGAACAGTAGCAGCTGCTGAGGTATTTTTGTGCTTTCTTCAAGTAATGGTACTTTGGTGTTTCATTGTCCTTATAGTATGTGTCAGATTTTTCCTATTATGTCGTCCTTCCTGCACATGCATTAATGAGCAAGACCCAAACCAATGTACCAACAAAATACTTACGTTTTTCTCCAAACCATATGTCCGAGAAATATTCAAAATTAAAATGTAAATACGTTCAACATTTGTGAACAAAACCCATTAAAACATACATACAAAATAGTTACACTGTCTCACAAAAGCATATGTCAGAGATGATATAAATTAAAATACAAAAAATTATCATACATACCTTTTTTGTAGCATACTTACCCTTGATTTTTGATGTGTTTTCTTTACAACAATGGTCCTTGAATGCATATTTTCTCTTGCCTTCTAGAATCTTGATATTGAATCTACTATATCTATGTAATTTCAGATCACCAAGATCTGAAATTGCGCCTTGTGGTAGCCCTATGAATTCTCTTTCGAACCCCGCAGGTTTGATCAATATTGGATTCTTCAATAAATATTTATGCCCAATCTCCTATGATAACCTGATTATAGACTCGTTTAGTAGATAGAACTTGTACGAAGTGCCATGTGTCACTGTTTCAACCTTCGGTCCTAAAAACGATATCCAACAAACTAAAGTCTGTCCTATTTTTGTCAGTTTTTACTAAATTTGAATCCACTACTCAGAGAGAAAGTTACGAAAAATTTCCTAAGGTCACCTGTTTGACATGAAATTCAGGAGCCTGCAAAAACCCTAACTTGTTTAGATCATATCTCTGAAAATATAGCGAACCAATATTTGAATTTCAATCACGCACTTCATCAGGATTTTGGCTCACATGGGTTTTTTTTCATCATCTGAAGCTTCACAGAAACCAAGTTATAGTGATAATGCCATGATGAGCTATTTTAAGTCACAAAATCCTTGTATTAGGAGGATATGAAGGTCACAATTTACATAAATTCTTAGGTTGAGAGGGTCTTAAGCAAGTAAAAATTGGAGGGATTTAGGAGTTTAAAAAATTATTAATTATTGACTATTCAATGACCACAAATAATGATTAGTGTCATGCCACAACCTCATGGGTTTTTAGCCCACTAACTTGGGTTACTAACATCAAACATGAATATCTCTCAAACCGTGAAGAATTATGTGGCGTACCATATATCAACGAAAATATCTTCTCACGTAGAAACCATCCAAAATATCCTTGACTCAAAATAGGGTAAGTTGTCACGTCAAAATTCCCATGCAAGATCTGGGTAGCCCCTGGTGCTACTTGGGTTGAAATCAATGACAACCACTGATAAAAAATTCCCCCCTTTGACATTGATGGAAACACAATTACTCCCCCTGTGATCATGACACCTCTTCCTACAACATTCTCTCCCCCTTTGTGATCAATGGAAAAGGGTAACTCACCCTTACAAACTCCATCCTGCGAACTTGTACACACCTCAAATACCATTTTAACTTAGTTAGATAAGTTAAATAGCCTAATGAGTACTTGGGGGAATCCAAAGCTTCAGGTGAAGATACTCAAATTATTCACGAGGTAATGGTTTGGTAAAGGTGTTAGAAATTTTTTTCTTTGTGCCAACATATTCAAGCTTGATATTATTTTCGGTGACCTGTTCTCTAGCGAAATGATATTTGATGAGAATGTGATTTATTTTGGAATGCATCACGAGATTCTTGGAGATACTTATGACACTAGTGTTATCGCAAAATATGGGAATAGGCTCAACGAACTTGACTTGAATATCTTGCAAAGTTTTCTTCATCCAAAGAACTTGAGCACAACAATATGCTTCCACGATATATTTTGATTCTGCTATGGATAACAAGATTGAAGACTTCTTTTTACTTAACCATGGAACGGGGCAACCACCTAGATAGAATTTTGCTCCACTGGTACTCTTTCGATCATCAACACATTAGGGAAATTTTGAGGTCTAAAATGGGCCTCTTAAGAAAAATGTAAAAATAAAATAAAATTTATAATAACCAATAGGATTTAAGATGATGATGTCAACCATAGGGGATGATTCACCATTTTTAAAGTAAAAGTGTAAAACTATTAAAAAATAATAAAATAATAAAACTACTTTTTCAACTTATCTCCCAAAGTTTTAACTCAATTTTCGAGTGGGAGTAATCATTGGATGCAAAATTTAATTCCTCATCGAAGGAGTACACATGTTACATACTTTCGATGGACCCTGCTACATGAAAAATGAGAAATACATAAAAAAACATGATTGCGATCACGTTTTTCATGTATTTATAGTTTTTTGTGAAGTAGGACCCATTGAAAGTATGAAACATGGGTACACCTTGGATAAGAAATTAAATTTTGCATCCAACGAGTACTCCTGCTTGAAATTTGAGAAAAAAGATTTGGGAGATAAGTTGAAAATATGAGTTGAAAAAGTAGTATTTTCTTTTTTCCCTCTAAAATTTGATGATGCAATGAAATATTATTTTATTATTTCCACTATTATTTTATAATTTCCTTAGGAGGCCCATTTTAGACCTCAAAATTCCCCTAATTACTTCCTGCCCAATCTGCATTTATATAACCTTGGATAACTATATTATTTCCTTTGGGATACCATAAACCATATTCTATTGCGCCCTTAATATATCGGAGAATTATTTTAAAAACAATAATATGAGGTTATTTTGGTGCTTCTTGGAATCTTGCTACTTGTCCAACTTCCTGGATTACGTTTGGCTGAGAAGCTCTCACATATAGAAGACTGTCACTCATAGATATTTACAACTTCTAGTCCACATCCTTTGACGAATCTTATAAACTTAACTTGCAACCTGTTACCATTGGGGTAAGTACAAGCTTGCAATCTTCTATCTTGAATTTCTTGAGCATTTCCTTGATGTACTTGGTTTGATATATAAATATTATTTTATCAATCTGAGATATATTAAACCCTAAAAAGTATGTCATCTCACCAAGTAAGTACATTTCAAACTCACTTTGCATCTTTGTAGAAATTTTTTTACCTAATCTGTCGTCATTGCTTCCAAAAATTATATCGTCCACATATACCTCGATAATTGTTACGTTATCTTGAGCCACTTTCACATAGAGATTATTGTTGGCGATTCCTTTCTTGAATCCTTGTTGATGTAGATATCCATCAGTATGAGCATACCGAGCTCTAAGAGCTTGCTTGAGACCATATAGTGCCTTATTTAATATGCAGACATAGTCTTCCTTTTCAGAGAGTTGAAAACCTTTGGGTTGTTCAATGTAAACTTCTTCTTCCAATTCACCATTTATAGAGGTTGACTTAACATCCATTTGGTAGACCTTGATTTTTCTCGAGCATGGATAAGCGAGAAACATTCTGATAGCTTCCATTTTCTCAACGGGAGAAAATGTTTCTTAAAAGTCAATTCCTTCAACTTGTGCATATCCTTTGAAGAATAATCTTGTCTTATTACTCGTAACCTTTCCATCCTCATTCAATTTGTTTATGAAGACCCATTTACTTCAAATAACATTTTTATCCTTCGGTAGTGGAACCAATTCCGAAGTGCTGTTATTCTCAATTTTATCGATTTATTCATTCATAACTCCTACCCAGTGTTCATCTTAACTAGCGTCCCCAAAATTGCTAGGCTCAAAAGTTGCTAAAAAAGCAAGGTGGGCTTGTTTTGATGACCGAAACTGTCAACTTCTTCTGGTTCTAATTCCTTCATTTATGTTTCTGATGATTTTATTTGATGGATGATTCTTTTGACACCATTCTTTTAAAGCTTTTGGATATTTTTTTTGTACAACCTACTGATCATTTGTTATTTCCTCTTTGTTGACTATTGTTTCCTTATTTAATTGGTATTGTTATGGAGATTCTTCTTCATCCTTCATAGATTCTCCCCCATATCCCTCAGATTTGCTTGAAGGGACAATCTCATCATCATCCTTTTTAACACTCATAAAAAGTAACATTTATGCTTTGCACTATTCGTTTTCGCCTTAGATTCTAGCATCTATCAGCCTTCCTGTTGTGTGAATAACCATCGAAAATACCTTCATCAACATGGGAATCAAACTTGCCCAAATTTTTATCTTCTCTTTTGATGTAGCATTTGCTTCCAAATATTTTGAGGTATTTGTCGTTAACCGGTCTTCCTTTCCATAATTTGTATGGAGTCATGTTATAATTGTTCCTTAGCAAACCTCTATTTATAATGAATACATATGTATTGATTGCTTGAACCCATAATTTACATCTAATTTTGAGTCATTTAACATTATGCTAGGCATTTACTGTACAACCTTGTTTTTTTCTTTCAACAACTCCATTTTTCTGTGGTGTTCTGGCAGTTGAGAATTTCCTTTTTATTCCATTTTCATCATAGTACTGTTGAAATACCATGGAAGTGAATTTTTCACCATTTTCTGATCTCAATCATTTGATCTTCAAAATAGTTTCATTTTCGACCAATTCCTTCTAGATTCTAAACCACTCGAATGCCTTAGTCCTTTTTTTAAGAAGCTCACAACTGTCATTCTGGTGTAATCATCTATCATTAACATAAAATATAATTCTCCATTTAAACCTTTTGTTCTCATAGGACCACATATATCATTATGTACTAATATCGATGGACCTGATGCAAAGTGTTATTTTGTATCAAACTCAAGTTTTGTTTGCTTGTCGTGCCGAAAAGATTCACATATCGTATTGGTAGGTTTTGAAATTTTAGGCATTTCTCTTATTGGTTCCTTCTTACTGATCCTGACCAAGTTGTCGAAATTTATATGTCCCATTCATTTGTGCCATATCCAACTTTCATCCTCTTTCACCAAAAATCACGCTTTAGGTGTCTCATCCAAAATATATATGTGATGTGGAGCTCTGCTTGTTGTGGCCACAATTTTACTGAACTTGCCTTTCCTAATTTCACATTTCTTAGAGTTAAATAACATCTTGTGTCCCTAATCGCACATTTTTCCAAAACTGAGCATATTGTGATTCATATTTTCAACCAAAAATACATATTTCACTAATTCATTATTGCTTCTAGGTGTGATTGTACCTACTCTTATGACATTTGAAGACCCGTCATTTCCAAAAGACACTGTTCCATCCTTCTTTTCCTTCAAGGATATGAAATTATTCTTATCTCTAGTCACATGAGTTGAGAAACCACTATCAACATACCAAACATTTTTGTTGCTTTGAGCCTTGAGAGTGATAGAAAAATTTTCAGTGTTCTTTTTCCATATTTGTTCATTCTGATTTTGCGAGAATTCCTTTGAAGAACTTCCAAGTCTACAATATTTAGTCAGGTGTCCAGATTGTTACATTTGTAACATTCGATTTTATCTCTCAAATGATAGAAGATGTTAATATCTTGTTGATTTCTGGAATATCCATTTATGAAATATCTCCTGAAACTGTATTTATTCTAAACATATGTGTGACATTCTATAGCTCTATGTCCAAACCTTCCACATGAAAAACAATGACCATAGAAGATAGATTGATACCTAGGAGGAAATCTTCTTCGAGGAATTGTCTTCCATGGTTCTTCCTACGAGTCCTAATCTCTTGAGTTGGCTGGGTGGCCTACCTCCTTGTTATATTTTGCATGTCCATCTTCTTTTGTTGCCATAGAAGGACTTGGCTCCTTTTGATTTTTTTCTTTGTAACCAAGACCGGTCTTGTCACTATTTGATCGATGATTCTTGATGATTTCTTCCAATGTCTTAGAGCTGTTGGTGTAGTTTTGAAGAGTTTTTCCATTTTTTTACTTGCTTTAGTAGAGAAAATATTTCTGCTTCCAATGCTTCTCTTTCCTTGTTGCTTTCCTTTAATTATTCCTTGAGAAATTTTTCCACTCGTTTGTATTCTTCAACCTTGATTTTAAGATTTAGGACTTGTTCCCTTTATATCTTTAATTCATCTTCATGAGTGTTGACATGCTTCTTCTTGACCTTGAGCTCTTTGATGACCCTGATTACTTCGTTTTGAAATTCAACCTAAGGAATGTCTTCTTCCTTGCCTCCTTCTTCGTTAGATGCTTCTTTCTTATTATTCTTGGCCATAAAAAATACTCTTCCATTGATTTCTTCTTTGTTATCACTGTCTTCATCAGATGAGGAGCTATATTCTATGGAGAAGAAAACATTCTTAAACCATTTCTTCTTTCCTTGCTTGTTGAACATCCTCAGACCTTTCTTTCCTTTTGTAATAGCCTCATTTTTGTCAGGACACTTGGCTGCAAAATGCCCAACCTCACCACAATCGAAACATATAAATGAAAGTTTACCTTTGAATTTCCTCATACCTGTTCTCATTTTTCGCATGAAGTAGGAAAATTATTTATCTAAAAATTCTTCTTCATCTTATTCCTTTTCTTCTTCCTTGCAATTACAAGTTTTTTCTTTTGGAGTATGCTTGTCCTTACTAGTCTTCTTGGATGTGAAGAATGTTGTTTTTAGGTGAGAGGTGTCATCCACTTCTTCAATCCTCATTTCACATGCCGTAAGCACTCCATGCAATTCATCTTCACTAAGATTTGTTAAGCTCGAACTATATTCCAAGACATATACCTTTGGGTTGAATCTTTCTCATAAGGTTCTAAGGATCTTTCAGAAAACAATTTCCATGTCAATAGATTCTCCCAAACTTTCCAATGAATTTTTTATTTCGTCAACACACTGCAAGTATGCATCAATATTTTCACCTTCCTTAATTTTGAGTTGCTCAAAATTTTCCCTGTAAATTTGATGCTTTTCTTCTTTCACTTTTGAGTCACTTGCATATATATTCTCAAGCTTTCCCCATAATTATTTAGCAGTTTTGCAACTCAGTACCTTAAGATAGATAGATTTTATAAGCCCACTGACAATGTGATCTTTATCCTTAGCATCATATACCATATTTTTCTTACCTTGTTCATCCTAGGTCGTTGTAAAGCCTTGTTCAACGGTTTCCCATACTTTGTATCCTTTCTCAAGCAAATGAACCTGCATTCTTCCACTCCTAAGTGCATAGTTATTTCTATTGAATAGAGGAAATATATTCTTAGCATACTCCATGATATCCTTCCAATTTTTACACTACTATTGAAGGAACGAAGCTCTGATATGAATTGTTGGAAATAATGAGAGGGGGGGGGGGGGTGAATTAGTATTTCTTATCAATTAGCACTTTTAAATATTTTGAGAGAATTAATTAATCTTCAATTATTCTTGATGTTTATCCAGTAATAAAAGTAAACAATAGAAAACAATAGCACATGAATTTTAGGTGGAAAACCCCCTCCGGGACAAAAACCACTGAACGCTATTCTAATAAATTCTTTAATCTTCAATTCCAACTGAAATGAAAGGCACAAATTCCTATAAGTCTAGAAAATAATTCTTCTCCATCTCCCAGTACAAGGATTCCCCAATGCCCTGGTTTCTTCAATAGTCAACTGAATGGATTCCTCGACATCCTAGATCGACCTACCACCCTGAAGTATTCACAAGCTCCAACCTGTAGGTGACTTCATACACCAACCTCGCACCTCCCTGCCACCCTATAATGATCATAAATAAGACAAGAGTGTGGAATCCCATACCAGGGACAATTATCCACAGTACAATATGATTCACAATGGTTTTCTTGAACTAGAACAATCACCTAATCACACTATGACTTGCAAACCAACCATAACATTATCCAACAATGACACTTATACCTTCCAACAATGCCTCTCCAACTCTAGGTTGATTGACTCTTCTACAATAATGAATCTTTTACAATTTTACAATGATGATTTTTAAAATACTAACTTTTAACACAACCAGATACTTGACTTGACCCTACTTCTTTGAACACTAGCAACTGTTGAGGTATGTTTGTGCTTTCTTCAAGTAATATTACTTTGGCGTTGCATTTTCCTTCTAGTATGTGGTTGAGTCATCCTATCGTGTCCTCCTTCCTGCACATGCATTAATGAACAAGTACCAAACCAATATATGAAAAAAATAATTACATTTTCTTGCAACCCATATGTTAGAGAAATATTCAAAATTCAAATGTAAATATGTTCAACATTTATGAACAAAACCCAATCAAACATACATACAAAATAATCACACTATCTTGCAAAAACACATGTAAGAGATGATATTAAAATTAAAATTCAAACAATAATCATACATACCTTATTGTAGTAGACTTACCCTTGAATTTTGATGTGTTGTCTTTACTGTAGTGATCCTTGAATGCATATTTTTTCTTGCCTTTTAGAAGCTCGATATTGAATCTACTATATCTATGTAATTTCAGATCTCCAAGGTATGAAATTATGCCATGTGGTATCTATTTGAGTCCTCTTTCCAACCCTGCAGATTTGATCAATATTGGATTCTTCAAGAAATATTTAAGTCCAATCTCCTACGATGACCTGATTATAGACTAGTTCAGTAGAGCGAACTTGTATGAAGTGCCACATGTAACTGTTTCAATATTCGGTCCTAAAAATGATATTGAAAAAAAAAAATTCCTGTCCTCTTTCTATCACTTTTTATGAAACTTGAATCCAATTCTTAGAGGTAAATTTATGAAAACTTTCTCAAGGTCACCTGTTTGACATGAAATTCGGCAGTCTGCAAAAACACTAACTTCCTCAGATCATATCTCCTAAAATATAGTGAACCAATATCTGAAATTCAATGATGTGCTTCATCCATAGTTTGGCTCAAATGTGTTTTTTTTCAACATCTGAAGATTTGCAGGAAAAAATTAATAGCGATAATGCCACGATGACCTATTTTAAATCATGAAATCCTTACATCAAGAGCATATGAGGGTCATAATTTATATAAATGCTTACCTTGAGAGGGTCTTCAAAAAATGAACACTGGAGGGATTTTAGGAGTTTAAAAAATTATTAATTATTGACTACTCAATGACCACAACCAATGATTAATTTAATGCCACAAGCTGATGGGGTTTTATCCCAATAAATCTGGTTACTAACTTCAAACACGAATATCTCTCAAACCGTGAAGAATTATGTGGCATGCCATATATCAATGGAAGCATATAGATAACAGGAAAACCATCCGAAATATCCATGACTCAGAATATAGTAAGTTTTCAAGTCAAAATTCCCATGCAAGATTGGGGTAGCCCCTGGTGCTGCTTGGGTTGACATCAATGGAAACAACTGGTCAACAAATAATTCTCCTCCAAAATTTTCTAGGGTCAAATTTAGAGAGGTGAAGGAGAAGATATTGCCTCTTGTTTATACAACCTCTTTTTTTTCCTTTCGACAAGAGCTTTTTCACACCTTGATTTTATCATCCTTAATAATATTGTTGGGAGCATATCTAATCACTTTCCTGGCATATTTACAATCCTTGTCATACCATGGGTTGGATTTCCTATTATTATTATTAGATGATCCCTCCTTAGAGAGTTTGTTAATGGCACTAGAGAGGATAGTAGTAAAATTGTGGAAGATGTGATCAATGTTGTCATTATATGTTAAGGAACCTAATTCCTTTGTTAAAATTTTTAGGAAGAGATCTATTTTACTTTTGTCAAAAAACATGTGTCTTTGACTCTCATCATTCTAATGCATGTGGTTGGTGTACATACCAAGATTAAGGGTTAAGGAGAGAGGTCTATGGTCAGAGTCAGGGTCATGGTCATTTAAAATATCAAAATTAACTATACGGTGGCAAACCTGGGTATCATATATCACATAGTCCACAACACTACTACCATGCCCATGAATAAAAATCATCTGACGATAGGAAGGAAACTTATTGATCCCATTACAAATAATCAGGTCTTTGGAACTGCAAAGCTCAATTAGCTCAATTCCGAAAAGGTTTTCGGTAGTGTCTTTGAAGTTTCTTTATAATTTACTAGCAAGAACATAATCCTCACCAAGCCATAATGGGTTAGGGTTAGATTTATTAGTTAATAGATTTGATTGGGTAGTGGCAGTTTGAGCATTAAATTCCCCAAAAATGAGGATGTTTCCTTTATTCCTTAGGTCGTGGATATCATGTTCTAAGTCAATGAAGGGACAATTCTTATCTAGGTTGTTCTTTTTATAGGAGGTAGAGTTAATGGGATCAATGTAACAAGTTGCAAGGGAAATTCTATTGGTATTAATGTTAGATATTTTGATCCAAATGTATTGATTAAGGGGGTCAATATTATGAAGCCGAATGTGGGAAGAAATTTTATTTTTTATATAACAAGTTATACTACCCACCCCTCGGTGCAAGGATTTTTTGTTACAGGTAGACCAAAGAATGAATCCATAAATGTGGGGAACCCTACATTTGTCATGATCCCATGTTTCGACCAAGAGAATAAGATTAGTATCACTTAGGATCCAACTTAACATAGGACCTTTGTGCCACGGAAAACCATGACAATTCTAGAAGAGGATCTAAAGTGTTCCTAATTCCTATTTATCACTTTTATTTTAGAATCTATCTCTAATAATAGCTTTTCTATTTTTAATGATTGGTCATTTTCCTTCCTTTCTTGCCTCTTTTACCTTTTGGACCTCCTTCCTTAGTTTGTCTTGGTCTTCTGGGATAAGATCCTCATTTATAAATATTCCAAACCCTTTGAGACTGGGAGATTTACTGAAAATATCTAATTTGTGTTCATTGCATCTTACCTTAATGTGGATTAGTTGATGCTTATGCTGAAAAATATTACCCACCCTTTCTTCTTCTATAAGATAAGTTGTTGGAATTTGTGAGTGAGTTTTCAGTTTTTATATTACTACAACTACTATGTCCTCATCTTATTACTCTTTTATAAAAAAAATGATAAGGTTTAGGGATCTTTCATGTCGTTCATGATCCAATTCGATTAATTTGTTCATTTATTCTTTTATGGGTTTGATATCAAGCTGATTTGTTGGGTTGCTCAGGGCTAAGTTTAGACATCTAGTTTTACTTTTAGAGCTTTAATATCATATCTCAAGATGCGATTTTCTTTGGCCATTGATTGTTTTTTATGTTCTAAATATTGCATCCTATCTCTCATTTTTTGAATTTCAGTCTCAAAAGTTGTGATTTTATATTCTAATGATTTGTAGTTATTACTAAGCATTGTGGATAATTCAGATTTATGTTATGTTGTGGACAATTCGTGTTTATACTATTATTCTCTCTCTTCCCTTTTTTGTTTTGAAGGCTCAATGTGTTCATACATAATCTATAACGTTATTTTTCTTGGCCTCCCTCTACTAGAGGTAGGCTTAGAAATATCGGGATAAGTACTCATACTTTACCAAATATAATTTTATAAAAGGAAGAGAGAGAGGAATCGGTGAACCTGGAATGATTGAGGAGGCCAAATAACCTGCACCAAACAAATCCGTAGAAATAATCCCTCTAGGATCCCCAGAAAAACTTGAAAAAATATACAAGATGAACCACCGAGAGCACAATGATGCCTAACAATGCCTCATAGTAATTTGAAACAAAGTCTAGTATTCTTAAGCTAACTTCCCTAGCATGCTTGGTACCCATAAATTTATTTCTACATAGTCTTCAACACACCTTGAGTAGGATTCTTCAAATCTAGAATTTTGTCATGTGACTCAAATTTTTCCACTCAACGATGATTTATTTAGAGTCTCCAAATTTCGTGATGGTTTATTCAAGGTCTACCACTTTAACTAGGGTTTATGCTATTTCACTCTACCCTTGAGAATGTTATAGTCCACACTTATCTTCAAGCACTGTTCCCAACTATAGTGAGAATATATGAGACCCTCATCCCACCGTTTCCCATATTACGATGCTAACTTTAATGTGAAAATATAATCCTCTAAACCTTAGGCCTAATTTTCTCCTTCAAGAGGGTGGTTTTATACTACATGAGGCTAATGTAAGGACATACAATTCTCTTGTACCATTAGCGGGGTGATCTCCAACCTCAAGGTTGCCTTGCGAGGTGATATCCCAAATGCAAAGAGTTATGTTTTAACCACAAATGCCCACCAAATTTCCTTGTACAATATAGTGCCACCACAGACGATCCTAGGAGATTTAGGCTCAGGAATGTATATCCACTACAGAGAGTAATGAAGATCTGAGGGATTAATTTTTTATATGTCCACCGCAGATATTGCAAGTGCTCAACCATTTCCGAACAAAGATACCTATGAACCAGGTGAAATAGACAAACCCTAGATGAGAGTTAGTAAGAATCCATTCATCTAGCATGAACTACAAAAACTCGATGCCGTAGAAGACTTGATTTGAGCCTAACTGAAAGTTAGTAAGAATTTGTTCATCCAATGTGACCTATAAAAAAACTCAATGCCCTAGAAGATTCGATCCGAGCTGTAGAAGTAAATTATACTGAAATGAAAAATAAATTATATTTCCACCGTAGAGATTGAAGGTGCTCAATTGTTGTCGAACAGAGAGACTCGGGCACTGGTCAAAATAGACAAACCCTAGCCGAGAGTTAGTAAGAATCCGTTCATCCACTGCAACCCTCACAAAAACTTGATGCCACAAAAGACTAGATCCAAGATGTAATGACTAAATCCCAACCGTAATCTAATAAATATTATTAAATTTAAAATGAAAGTTAGAAAAAAACCAAAAAACTAAAGAAGAAAATGATAATAAGAAATCCTTAACACGGGGAATTAATATTAAATATTAAAAAGAAATAGAATGAAATTAAAATAAAAAAATAAAAAATTGGAAATTAAAAAAAGAATGGAAATAAATATTTTAAAATTTAATAAAAAGAAAAAATTAATAAACAAAATAATTCCAAATTAATGAATTATAAATAAAATAAAAAATATTATGATAAAAAATTAATAATAATAAAAATAATAATTATTAAAAATAAAATTATAATGATATTAAGATTATTTAATAATAAAATAATAATAATTAAAGTAGTAAAACAAACTCAATGAAAAAGGAAAATAAACAATAAAAAGACGGAAATAAAAAACAAAAAGTTTTAAAATTACTATATTACAAACTAAATTTAATAAAATTATCATATTTAAACTATATATATTATTTATTATTAAAATACTTATTGTTATTAACCCAAAAAAAAAAATGCTAAAGAACCAATAAAAATGTCATAAAATAAGGGACAAAAATTAAAATTATCCCCTTATTTTCTCTAATTTCCCATTTCCAATTTCAATTATTTTTAATATTTAAAAATACTTCTTTGTTTTATGGATTTTTTATTTTTTATTTTTTTTATTATTGTTTTTTTTTAATTTTAATTTTATTTTATTTTTAACTTTCATTTCAAATTTAATAATGTTTAATTTTTTCACTGATGGGGATTTATTCATTGCATCTTTTCTATTTATTTGATTAGTCGTGATTTTTTGTAAAGTTTTTTAGTTTATTTTTTGATATGCTTAAAACCCAGCAAGGATTAATTTAAATCATAATTTTGACAGGTAAACTCCTCACAATCAAAGAGTCACAATGGTTTTTGATGGTGCTGAAACCATATATGTAGTCAAAAACTAGTTTAAACACCATAAATCATGAATTGACAACAAATTGTTTTGTTGAATTCGAGCCATAAATCCACCTAGAAATCAGAAAATTCAGTTTTAAATATTATTCCCTATTTATTAGTTCTCTGGTTCAATATTTCCATCTATGTCCTGATGATGAACCATAGTAAGTCGTTTAAAATGCATTGACGTTAAAATTGACATGTCCTTTTTCCAGGAAATATTTGGCATGAAATAATCCACCTGAAAATTGAAAAAATCGCATTTAAATACTACTCCCTATCTATTATTTTTATGGTTCAAGCTATCCATCTATGTCTGTGATTAACCGCAGTAAGTGGTTCAAAATGCATTGACGTTAAAATTGTCATGTGATTTTCCTAGAAAATATTGGTATGAATCGTTAATCAAACCTAAAGTGTGATTCTTTATGACCTTATATTAAAGATTTTGTGTAGTTAACTTACACAAAACTAAATAAACCTAGACCACAAGTGATGTAAGAATTTCTCATAATATTATTATGGTACCCTAATGAAGCATGCAATCCAAATTGTTGCACCTAAATCCATGGATTGTGTGTATTACACTAACATGATTACTATATTGTGTAATTCAAAGGTTTAGTTGTTACATAATTGTTTCTTATATTTCCGCTCACATTTCTTGCCATTTTAAAATTAAAAAATCAATTATGTTTCATGTGAAACAAAAACTACAATATCAACTATGCAATTATGTTTCCTATGCTTCACCACATGTAGTTTCTATTACATTACATGTAGAGAATTTTGACTTAGTTCCATTAAATGATAAGAGATTTTGTATTTATTTTATTAGTTAAACAAAATATTTATTGAAAATAGAAACCTATTTTACAAATAATTATTTTATTTTCTTATAAATTAATACCTACATTTTGTAGATTCTTGAAGGTATATGGAAGTAATATACTCGAGATGATGGTGAAAGTGGGTGGTTTTAGATAAAAATTACACATTTAAATACCACAAAACTCAAGCAAGCATCTCTAAAACTGTTTAAAAATATAAAATATTTGTATAAAGTATATGCTGCAATAAGAAATGAAACGTTCATTTTATAGGCCAATCATATATATATACCTCATTTTAACATTAAACCTTTAATATATAGTAAAGGGGAGAATGTTGTCATTGACCCAACATCAATATCATATGTCCAATAACCATAATTTATTTCATATGACCATGATTCATATGACAGTTTTTTAATTAATAAATTTAAACAATGTAAATTATAAAATGCAAACTGTAAACTAAAAAATGAGAACGCTAGCCAAAAACTCCGAAAAAACATGAAAAAATAGCTTGAAAGTGAAAAGTGGCGATGCTAGAATAATGTTTTTTTTCGTGGTAAATTTTTAATGTTTTTTAAAAATGGCAGTAAAAGCCAATTGTTTTTAATGCAAAAAACACCATGAGAATGAAAAGTGTTGATGTTGGAATAATGCCATTTTTTTAAGGAAATTTTTCAACATTTGTTAGTAATGACGTTAAGGATAAAATATCATGATTTCTAAAAACCTTAAAATTCCAACGATTTTAGACATGACATTAAAGATAAAATATCATGTCTTTGAAAAGCTTTAAATTCCAACAATTTTCATTCATAGTGTTAAATGTAAAATACTTATAACTATTTTCAACCATAAAATTAAAGATAAAATATCATGACTAAGAAAAACCTTAAAATTTTGAGAATATTTCAACTATGGAATTAAAACCAAAGATCATGACTACAAAAACCTTAAGTTTTCAACATATTCAACCATGGTATTATGGAAAAATTTTATGAGTAAAAAACCTCTAAAAATGAACTCCTGAATGAAAGAGGCATTATACCAAGAGTCATTTCCTTTTTAATTACTAAAACTATAACGATTTTAAAATCTTAACATAATATAACTTGATACGTTACAACAAAACTTAAAAATCTCATCAAATTAACACATATTGTATGCGACCTCGATCCAATGTAATGAAAACTTAAATACCAATCATGAAATTGACACATTGTGGAGGTGAACTTGATGCATTAAAAAAAAATTCAAATAAAGAAAAATGTAAACAAAAAGCTAAATTAACTGATATAAAAAAATTAAAAAAATATAAAATATAAATAAAAAACTTGAATTTTTTTCAAAAAAGAAATTTTTTAAAAATTAACCAGGAAAAACAAAAATAAAAACCAAATAAATAATAGCGATTCAATAATTAAAAACATTAAACTAAACAATAAAAAAAATTAAAATAAATAAATAGAGCATTAAAAAAAAACATAAAAAAAAATCAAATTAAGATCTATTAAAAAATCATTAAAATAAAAAATCAAAATAAATAAAAATAAAATAAAAAACAGTGGCACCACAAGCCCTTGTTGGGGCAAGCCCATTCGCCAAGCATCGCCTAGGCCGCACTTTTTTTAAATTTTTATTTTTTTAAAATGTTTTTTTCCCTTATATTTTATTTTAACTATTTTTTATGTTATTTTTTAATTGTTTTTTATGTGATATTTTTAGTATTTTCTATTTATATTTTAATATGTGTGTGTTTAAAAAAAAAATAAAAAAAATTAACGTTTTTTTTTTCATATCTTTTAGTGTTTTTATTATTATTATTTTTAATTTAGTTGTATTAATATTCTTTTAAGGAAATTTTTTTTTTTAAAATTGTATTTTTTTTTTTTTTTTTAACATTTTTATTTTGTTATTTTTACTTACTTTATTTATTTATTTTTCCTGGAAAAAAATAACTTTAAATGTTATCAGTTTTTAATATAACATACGTATTTTTTTAATTATATTTATATGTAAAATGTGTATTTTTTGTTTGATGTTTGAAATTATGATTTTTTAGTGACAATTATTTTATGTGTTTTGAAGTATTAATTAGTGATATATAAATATATAAAAAAACCTAACATCAAAATATTAATGTTATTATTATTTTTAAGATTTGTAAAAGAAATTAAAAATTTCATGATAAAAAACATTGCAAAGAAAAACCATTAAAAAACAAACATCTTAGGGAAAAAAAATAAGAAGAGGAATAAGACAACTTGAAAAATGGTTAAATAATCAACATTTAAAAAACAAATGTGCATACTTAGGACAGAAGAAAATTTAAAGTGTTAAAAATATGCTTTAAAATGATTTTTGATGCTTTTCAAAATCCACATGAAAATCAATTTTAAAAGAATATCCACACTGACCGTCTAAAAAATGGATTGATATTGCATCAAAAAAATTCAAAATTATAATGAAAATCAATAACATTTAAAAAAACAATGTTCATACTTGATACATAAGAAAATATAAAGTGTTAGAAATATGCTCAATAAAACAGGTGAGTTTCCAATTAACACTTTTCAAAATCAGATAATTTTTTGCTACCTCAATAAAATGGGTACTCGATACAGTTCCTGTTTAATAGTTTACATTTTATTTAATTAAAAATGTAAAAAAAAACACATCTTAGAAATAAATTTCAAGTATAATAACTGTTTAAAAATATTCTATAGATCATTATTAATAATTAAATTAAAATTTCAAAAACATTATTCCAAAATACACATCTTACTCCACGTAAATATCACATATATCAATAACCATTGCAATGATCCACGGTTAACACAATTCTTGGTTTATTTATTAAATGAATGTAAAAGAGGAAAAACATTTTCATTAAACCTATGACAACTTTATAGTTATCCAATTTGTCTCTCTTTTCATCTTTACTAATGAGAAGCCAATGCATTTAACTGCTACGTTTGTTAAAGTGCAATATACAATCAACGATTTTGTTGTAATAAACATAAATAAGGAAATGCCAAGGAAATTTATTACACTGAATGGAAGAACGACCTCTAGATCTATCAAAGCCTTACAAGGAAGCCAATAAAACCAAATTAAAATTTTTAAACATTCACATGGACACATGTTCTAGGGTTAGGATAACTCACAGACAATTTTGAGTTTTATGTGCTTCAATTAGTATAAAAATCATTACAAATACCAACTCAGGTCTTAACATACAAAACTGCTCTTTTACCACGACCTTCGGAGTTAACCTAAAACTTATAGTTATGTTTCAAACATTAACTTCGATCTTAGAAGCGCTCGAGTTTGTTCTCAGTGAGAAATTTGAACATGTTTCATAGTTTCAAAGTATTATATTATGTCAAAGAGCTCCTTATGTCTCAACTAAAGTACAAATTTTAGTGAAGATTTTTATTATTTACCATAAATTAGTTATTCCAATGAAATACCAATATTCAATTATGTTTCGTAATTATAGGTGAGAGAATTATATAAAGATAAACGTAGTAACCCCACCGTACTTTGATGTTCCTCTTAAGAAGGAAGTATCCTTGATGTGCTTGTCCTGTAACATATAACATGATCCAACAAAACAGAAAGTATCCAAGTTATCAACCTTGTGTATACATTTAAATTCACAACGAGAATGATAATGGGAAAATAAATCACGAGATTAGGGAATTAAAATTGACACCCCGTTCATATTCCCACTACTTCTTTAGTCTTGAAACCTTACTATATATATATATATATTCAAATGATGATGACTAATATCCACTAAGACTAATATCACCTATCAGAACTTTGTAAATTAAGAGATTAATTGAGACTCTTTAAAATTTTATTTCTATGATCAATAACAAGGGAAAGAAGTGTTCCTAGGACACTATAGTTTTGTTGACTTAAGAATTCAAGAAAGTTGGTAATGTTTCAATTTTTTTGGAAATGAGAATGGATGGGAGTAAGAGTTGGGAAATCCAAGAGCAACTGATTTTCATATTTAACCCTCTTAATATCACAAAGGTGATACATTCTTTCATCCCAAGTTATTTTGAGAATAAATCAATGCCTGGTTTCACTTCAGAGCTCATGGGAATTAGTTCTTATCTTCAAAACGCTTATTTTATTCTTAGCACTAGCCCTTATTGAAAGATAATTCTAGTTAGAAAGAGTGGGGTTGCCTAGTTCCTTATAATTCTTTAACTTAATTTTCCCCTCAAGCTCCTTATCATCACACAAATTATCCATAAATTTGGGAGTAACAATACTTTTATTATTATCCTGATTTTCTAAGATGATCTCCTATTTTATCCCCTAATGGTCGAGCAAAGACTGGGCACCTTTGTGTCATCCCTTCTTGAGTTGGAGGTGGGGGTTCTAACTAAAGTTAGAAGTAATTTTGGGTAACCTCTTG
The DNA here is from genome assembly GCA_034641835.2 of Pinus albicaulis. Lineage (NCBI taxonomy): Eukaryota > Viridiplantae > Streptophyta > Pinopsida > Pinales > Pinaceae > Pinus > Pinus albicaulis. Next base: position 827,055,721 of record CM076582.1, on the reverse strand, counting down.
GTGTTGGCTATGTGTTATATTATTTCCACGAATAGGCAGACGCGGGGGGCCACAAGTGGGGTGGTAGCTTCCCCTGTTCAGGGTCCAAGGCAGCACCCCAGGAAAAGTTTTTTGGACCCTATTTTTCGGTGGGCAGACCCGCCCATGGTTTTGTGCATGGGTTTGCACATGATTTTGGGGCATGATGGTTTTTTTCCCCTGGTAATTTGCAGATCTGGTCAAGGGAACTACATTTATGTTCTAATCCATGTTTAATGGATTTGGGTTTATCTATGCTTCGGCATGTATATATATGTGTTGTAACACTAAAAGGAATATAATGAAAAATCAAGCTGGTCATCCCGATTTGGGATCCAGGGGAAAATCTCTGTGTATATCTATTTTATGCTTTATGCTCTTGCTATTGTTTATTTTCTGTTTTTAAGATTCGTTTGCAAATAATTTCTGTATAGGGTTAAAACCTACATTTGGTATTAGAGCTGTTTCGGCTTCAAGGGGATGCCTTTGTTGTTGAGGGTTTTTTTTTTTTTTGGCTCGTGCCTGATGTAGACCTTGTTAAGTGGGAGATTTGCAGGATCGATTCTTGCGGTGAAAGAATATGGCGAGCAGCGGAAAGATAGATATTGAGAAATTTAATGGTTAAAGTTTTGAGTTGTGGAAGCTCAAGATGGAGGATCTACTAGTGGATAAAGACTAGTGGATCACGGTAGATCCAATTACTAAACCAACGAAAATCTCAGATGAAGACTAGAAAAAGTTGGATCAGAAGGCGAAGAGCACAATACGGTTGTGTGTCTTAGATTCGGTATTGTTGAATGTATCTAGGGAAGCTACGACGGAGAATTTGTGGGAAAAATTTGGGACTTTGTACCAAACTAAGTCTCTAGTGAATAAATTGTTCCTGCGGAAAAATATGTATAACCTAAGGATGAAGGATGGAGAGTCGGTGACACACCATCTGAACGCCTTCAATACTGTGGTAAGCCAACTATCATCTATTGATATTAAAATCTTAGATGAAGATAAGTGCATCAGTTTGTTTTGTTCTCTACCAGACTCGTGGGACAGTCTAGTTATTGCAATAGGTAGCAATACAACTACCTTAAATTTTGATGACATTGTCTTAGCCTTGCTGTTGGAGGAAATGAGACAAAGAAATATGGAGGTTCAAAATGGAGATGCCTTACCTGTAAGAGGAAGGTCCCAGAACAGAAACAAGAATAAGGTTTTGTGTGTGAGATATAAATATAGAGGGAGATCTAAATCTCCTGGAAATTTTGTAAAGGTGTGCTGGAAATGCGGAAAGGAAGGGCAATACAAAAAGGACTGCAGATATAAAGCTCCTAATAAAGGAAAGGGATCTGATGATGCTCCTTTTTCAGAGGCAAAAACTACCTCGGATGAAGGTGGGGATGTGCATTTGGCTTCTTCTTCAAATACACATGTAGATCATGAGTCATGGTTGATTGACTCAGGTGCATCCTTTCACTTCACTCCCCGTATGGAGTGGTTCTTCGAGTATGAGAAATATGATGGCGGTGATGTCTTCTTAGGGGATGATAGGAAGGAAAAAATCGTCAGATGTGGAAAATTTAAGCTGAAGCTGCAAGGTGGAAGGATTAGAACACTTCTTGGTGTTCTTCACACTCCTGCATTAGCCAGAAATCTAATTTCTATAAGAAAGATGGATGATGGAGGTGTAAAAACAGTTTTTGAGAAAGATACCTGTAATATGGTTCAGGGAGCACTAGTGTTAATGCGAGGAGTTTAGATTGGAACTCTGTACAAGATTCAGGGAAACATTGTTATTGATGGGTGCAATAGTTCTGTGGTTCTCAAAAGTGGAGCGGAAAGCCTAGCGGTCTCTGGAGAAAAGACCATGCTATGGCATCAAAGGCTTGGACACATTGGAGAGAAGGGCCTTCGGATACTGCATGGAAATGGTATGGTAGAAGGTATGTCTAATAGATCTCTGGATTTTAATTTTTGTGAACATTGTGTATATGGGAAGCATAATCGGGTGAGTTTTCCTTCTGGGATAAGAGGGCGAACAAGATATTAGAGCTTGTGCACAGTGATATGTTTGGACCTGTGTCGGTTCCATCACTGGGTAAGTCTGTGTAGTATGTTTCATTCATAGATGACTTCTCAAGGAATACATGGATATATTTCTTGAGGAATAAATCTGAAGTCTTTGATATATTTAAAGAATTTAAGGCTCTGGTGGAAAATCAGAGAGAGAAGAAGATAAAGCTGTTGAGGACAGATAATGGTGGGGAGTTCCGCAATAAGGAATTTGAAGAGTTCTGTAAGAAGTGTGGTATAGCATGGAAAAAGACTACTCCATACACACCTCAGAAAAACGGAGTTGCAGAAAGAATGAACAGAACATTGATGGAAAAGGCAAGAAGCATACTCAGTGGTACTAGGTTAGGACAAGAATTCTGGGTAGAGGCAGTGGAGATTGCATGTTACTTGGTTAAAAAATCACCTTCATTAGTGTCGGAGGATAAGACTCCACATGAGGTAGGGTAAGAAACCCTCTCTTTCACATCTGAGGGTATTTGTATGTGATACACATGTACATTTTACAAAGGATAAAAGGTCCAATTTCGATAATAAACATGAAAGGTGCATCTTTATTACGTATAAGGATGGTTTAAAGGGTTACAAGATTTGGAACTCAGAAACAAGGAAGGTTGTGTACAACTGAGATGTGATGTTTAGAGAGGTGAAATATGTTGTTAAACATGAAGTCCTACCAAAGGAACCTAAGAAGATAGAGTTTGAGCTAAAGGAGGATGAATCAAACTCTACAACAGAAGAAGACTCAGAAGAGGAAGAGCCACAAAATCCAGCTATGAGAAGACCAGTTCGGGAAAGGAGACAACCAGAAAGGTATGGTCCATCTGCTTTCTGTTAAAATTTTTGTTTAACTATAACTGATGATGATCCTAGAACTGTCAAGGAGGCAGTAGATTCAGAGGATGGAAAACTCTAAAAGGAGGCCATGGTTGATGAAATGACATCCTTGCACAAAAATTAGTCATGGGATATGGTGGAATTGTCGGCTGGAAGGAAGCCCATCGGGAGAAAATGGGTGTTTAAGAAGAAGATGAATGTAGAAGGAAAGGTGGAGAAATACAAAGATCGATTAGTAGCAAAATGTTATTCATAGGTGCCGGGAATTGATTTTGGTGATATTTTTTCTCCTGTTTCCAAGGTCACTTCTATTAGACTAATTTTATCTATTGCTGCTGCATTTGATTTTAGGTAGAGCAGATATATGTGAAGACAACATTTCTTCACGGGGATCTGGAAGAGGAGATCTACATGAAACAACCTGAAGGATTTACGGTGTAGGGGAAGAAAGAACTGGTATGCAGGTTAAAGAAGTCCCTATATGGTTTAAAACAGTCACTAAGGATGCGGTATCAGAAATTTGATACCTATATACGAGGACTTGGCTTCACCAGAAGCAAGGAGGATCACAATGTTTATTTTAAATTAATTGATGACCGTGTTATTTATTTGGTCTTGTATGTGGATGATATGTTGTTGATTGGAAATGACAAAGAAATTATCCAAGATTTGAAGACCCAACTATTCTCCAAATTCGACATGAAGGATCTTGGTGTTGCAAACTATATTTTGGGCATGGAAATTAAGAGAAATCGAGCCAAGAGGAAGCTCTAGTTAAACTAGAGGAAGTATGTCAAGACTATATTGCAGAGGTTCAATATGCAGGATATTAAACCGGTGAATGTTCTGATTCCTGTAGGTGTAAACGTGTCCACTAAAAAGTGTCCCAAGACACAATAAGAAGATGAGGATATGTCTCGTGTTCCATGTGGAAGTGCAGTGGGTATCCTTATGTATGCAATGGTGTGTACTAGGCTAGAAATTGCACATGCAATGGGAGTATTGAGCAGGTTTATGTCAAACCCAGGGAATGAGCATTGGACAATAGTGAAGTAGGTTTTTAGATATTTGTGTGGCACCAGTGATTATGGTTTGTGCTACCAGGGAAGACCAGGATTGGAAATATTTTTGGAAATTTGTGGTTTTGTTGATGCAGACTGGGCTGGAGATCTGGACCAAAGGAGATCTACAAGTGGGTATGTGTTTAGCCTATTTGGAGGTGTAGTCAGTTGGAAGAGTAAAAGACAGTCTGTAGTGGCTCTTTCAACTACAAAGGCAGAATACATGGCAGCCACTCATGCAAGCAAGGAAGCATTTTGGTTACAGATATTGTGTTGAAGTATGGGGTTGGTGCAACAAGCGATAAGGATAGACTGTGATAGCCAAAGTGCATTTTTCTTGGCTAAGAACCCTGCTTATCATTCAAAGACAAAGCACATTGATGTTCAATATCACTTTGTGAGAGATATGGTTGAGGCTAAAAGGGTGTTGCTGTAAAGGTGGACACTTTGAAGAATGTTGCAGATGCATTGACGAATTCTGTGAGCACTCAAAAGTTCTCTTGGTGTAGAGAAACAATGGGTGTTGTAGATTTAGGCTAATGACTAAGCTCTCTTGTGGCCCCATGTGGAAAGAAAACAACAAGTGGGAGAATTTTGGGTATGTGTTATATTCTTTCTACAACTAGTCACTCATAGGGGGGAGATCAACACCCTTTTATGTTGCGTCGAGCACAATAGGGGGTTAGAAGGGGGGCAGCAACCCCCCCTTGTTCGGTGTCTGGGGCAGCGCCTCGGGAAAATTTTTTTGAACCCTATTTTTTAGTGGGCGGACCCGCCCATGGTTTTGCGCATGGGTTTGCACATGGTTTTGAGGCATGATGGTTTTCGGCCCTTGGTATTTTGTAGATCCAGTCAAGGGAACTACGATTATGTTCTAATCCAGGGTTAATGGATTGAGGTTTATGTATGCTTCGACATGTATATATATGTGTTGTAACACTAAAATGAATATAATGAAAAATCAAGCTGGTCGTCCCAATTTGGGATGCAGGGGAAAATATTTGTGTATATATGTTTTATGCTTTATGCTCTTTCTATTGTTTATTTTTTGTTTTTAAGATTCATTTGCAGATAATTTCTGCACAGGGTTAAAAGCTACACTTGGCACCCATGTTGTAAATATTATTTTCATCCATAATATAATTAAACATAGTCATGCTTTAAGTGGGGTAAATGATAATTTCAATCAAGATGATATGATAGGGAGCATTTCCTTTAATATTTATGCTGTAGGTTATAAATTTCTTTTGGGTCAACTCGGTATTCCTCCAGGATTCTATAGATATATTGAAACCCCAAACCTCATGTTTTACCTTAAGAGACAATCCCTTAGCTATGATAAGGAATCAGTGCTTAAGAAATTTATATGATTATGTCATGAAAATATCTGTCTTTGTATTAATCATGTTCAAGTATTTACAATTAAACCTTTAGATATCAAACATAATGAATGTCTCACAATGCTATTATTTTCTGATGTTGAATGAAATGACCAGAAGAAAATGGAAGAATAAAGTCCAAACTAATATGCTATCACACAGAATATATCATCTCAAACTTCAGAAGAATTTATGAAAGAAGCAGTTAAAACAAAGGAGCTCCATTTAAGGATTTTAACTCTTGATTACATAGGTAAAAAGAGACTTGCTGCTCAGTACTTTGTCTTATTCAAAGAAAGAAAAAACATAATGTGAAACTAGATACATATCAAAATAAACAGATGCCAGAAACTTTCTTACTCATTCATTAATCATTGAAATCTCTGAGTACAAAATAATAATCTGAAGTTTCAAAACTCAGAACCTTTCTTCCTCTTGAAAATTACATTAAATACAGTAAAACAAAAAGTTTGGAATTGCTGTAACCAATTATAACTACCAAAACTACTTAGAACTTTGGAGGTTGTCTATTACATGCCTTGAAAATGCCTTATTACAATTATATTGTCTTTGAAAAATTAATATAATGTAAAAATATACATCCTAATCTATAGGAATTGTTGATGATGTTGCTGCATTTCCTTGGTCAGCTGATTTGTATTTATTTGATGCTAAAAATCCTTTTGGCAAGTCTATTGTCCAAGCTCTGCACTTTTTACGTATCTTTGTCTTAGTCCTGGGCGAATGTGTTAGATTGTGATACTCCAATCTAAATGTAGTAATTCGATTATAAGATGGTCCTTCTGTGAAAAGAGTTTTACCAATCACAGTAGCTGGAAAAGTTTTTGCAGAAAGTTGACCATTGTTTCCCCTTTAAGCACCTGAGTTTTTTCATGCCTGTTATCAACTTTATTTTTTGCCATAACTAGAAAATTCTCATAAGAATCCCATGGAAAAATATTTCCTTCATCTCCCCAACATGATGGCAGACCTATTATTGTTAATTTGTCAAATAACTTATCAAATTGACTCACTACCTCTTTAATTTCCATCAGTTTCTTTTATGTAGCTTTTATGTGATAATTTCTGACAATCATCTTATTGATCTCCACTGCATATAAGGTCTCGTCTTTAATGTCATTCTCTTCTAATTCCTGATCTGTTTTAGAATTAATAAAGTCAATGAACCTTCTAGCCCAGATAGCTCTGTTAATTTCCTTCTGTTTATCTGTCATGATTGGTTCTTCACATTCCCTGATAAGACATTTTTCCTTTGCAACTATCTTCAAATAACTCCAAATTGATTTGGTTTCTGAAATGGTATCATTCCAAATGATATCTTTGGCTTTTATCAGTGAAATGTTTCCTTTCATTCTTTCTTTTAGATTTTTAATCTCGGCATTAGCATTCTGAATATCTCTTTTGTACTTGTCAGCTTCATTCTCTATGACATGAATAAGATTTGTTGCAGTCTCCAGATCTGTTTGAGCCTTTTTCTGATCTCTTTCAGCCATCTTCAACTCAATATTCAATTGAACAATATGTGCTTGTGGATCTTCGTTACCTGTAGGAAAAAAATAAGTACAACTATGGCGATCAATATGATTTTGCAGTGATATTGCAGTTTGCTTTATTTTGGAAATTTCTTCATATTTTTGCATTAGTTTCTATAAAAGCTTTTCATTTTCCTTCTCCACCTCTGAAACTTCTGCAGCCATAGAATGTTCTCCTGTAGGAAATTTTAGCTTTTTCCTCAATATGGATATTTCTGCTTCAGCACTCTGCATAAATTTCTGTACAACAATCTTGTCACTAGGGTCCACTCCAATCCTTACAATGATTTTCTTTAGCTCATCATTCTGAATTGTTAAAGCTCTTGCATTAGCTTTATCTAAATTTAATTGCTTAAGTACCTTTCCCAACATATTTTCTGCCTTCATTTCCATTGCATTGGTCTTGGTCAGGTCATTCACAATCAACTGACCAGTTTGCATATGCAAATTCATCTTATCCATCAGGGGAATCTTCTTCACATCTACAGTCACATTTACAGTATTGAAATTCTTAGAAGAACCTATTGACATGTCTGTAGGATGAGATAGGGAAATTCTGAATTTATATTTTTCAAGATCCATGATATTCAAAAGTCTTGTTTGATCCGGAGCAACTTGATATTCAGATTGGGCCTCCATGTTGGCCTTCATCTTTTGATTCCTTTCTTCAATTTGTGTAAACATATGTTTGATCAGAGGTACTTGTTCATGAGAGATTTCATGACTCCTGGGTGAAGCAGGAACATTTTTTTCTTCTCCCAGTCGGAAAGAAAAACCAAGTGGGTTAAATGTAAATTGTTCAGTAAACTTTGTCCTCTTCTCAGCTCCCTACTCATAATCTAAGTGAATCACTGTTTCTTTGCTTCTTTTGTTTGATTTTTATGATATGATAGGTGTATTAATGTTTGAACCTGCTAAAATTATCACGCCTTTACTTGCTATCTTCTCCAAATATGGCCTGCTTTCATGAATGAAATTTGAATACCCATTCTCAATTCTTCTATTTGAAATTACACTGTGAGGGTCATAAGCCCAACTTTCCCCGAACAGCATATACATCTCATCTAACATTTTAGTAACCTCCTAAAATTCCTGTCTCATATTGACTATGAAAGGGTCTACAGTCATGGGTAGTTTGTACATATGCCCCTTTTTCATGGGCACAAAGTGAACCTGATCAACATTTAAGCTTTGTCGAATAAATTCCAAGGCAAATAGCATCATAGGTACAAAAATTGGAAGTCTGTAAGGCTCAACACTTGCTCCATATAGCCTAATTTTAGAGTAATCCTAAAAAAAAAACCAATCTCCAAATTTGCAAGTTACTCCTAGATGTAAATATTCCTGAGCTTTAGGTAAAAAACAATGAGGAGGAACTCCATTCAAGATTTTGTATGCAACTGACATGAAATAATTGGCGAAATCAAACAATCTAGCTTCATTTTGCTCTCCTCTTACTACATATGTCTAGAACACTATTGATTGCCTTTTCTTGTTTATATCCATAATATTCAGACCTAAATGCATGAAATCTTCCAAGTTTTGATATAAGAACAAATAGAAAATCAATGAAGGAAATTTAAAATAACCTCTTAATGAAAGGCTCATTAGTTGTGAATTAACTGCTTCCTGCCAATATGATGGAATATCTAGCACTGTTCCTGGCTTCATCATCATGGAAAACATCCCCAAGACTGATTTATCCATTGTACTGTCATCATATTTTTCCATAATTTTCGCAATGCTGCTTAATACTGGTCGAACTTCTGCATCAAAAATCTCCATCGAAAATTCTTTGTTGTCCGGTTGAAATTGCTTCATGTTTGGCTTCAAAAAGTATATGAACTGATTAAACTCTTCACCTGTAAGATTATCATAATATATTACCAGGGAATTGTCTGAGAACTAAATGGATGACTCTGACTCAGGATAGAAAAGGGCTTGACGGATTAGCTGGGTAGACACTTGCAAAACATTCTCTCCCCGACAATTCATAACAAAACATTTCCCAAGGCACATGACTGGCACCAACCAATAGACAAATTCAGGAAAAATGTGGGTTTTTGGGATACATGCAGAAAGTACTCCAGACTTGACCATGGCAATAAAAACAGGGGAGGATTTTTCATTCAGGATGATTTGATGATAAAATGGAAGATGAATTATAGAAAAAAGAGTATCTTGAATATCCCCCTCGATGTCCATGAGAGGGATATGACTAGCCAAACTTGACAAAGATGAATGCTTAGTCATGACTGAAAATTACCATAAAGAAAAACTCACAGGGTGGTCAATTGTACTAGGGTGACAGGAAACTGAAACAGGACGCAGTGCAAAATAATCAGAAAATATTTGAAAAACAATGCTAATTTTGTTTAAATAGGTGGCACGGCTTCAAAATTTAATTCTGACATGACATGCCAACAAGCCGTTTATTTGACGTGGAAGATAGCTGTGAACAACTCAACGCCCTACGTCATTGCGAGGGCTCTCGAGGTACGGGGGAAAACTTTGACTGGTGCTACCGCAGTGAATCTCCATCGTTCATCTTTGTTGTCCTTGCGGTCAACTGAGTCAACTACGGAGGCACTCATTTTATTATCTTCTGCGCTGATTGTGCCCGTGGGTTGGGCCTTTTGTTGAAAATTCAAACCAGCAATGCTTTCTGCACAACAAATTGATCGATGTTTAAACATAAATGCGGAACCGACTTTCATAAAGTTTAAAGTGTTTAAAATTTTAACTTCAATACATCAACATAAATGTTTTTTATGCTAAACTATAAGAATTTTAATACTTTAACATATTTTCAACAATTTTTTTTTTTTATACTTTCACGAATTGAAAATAAAAGGATATGTGAATGATTCACAACATCTGGCTCCACCTGGGGATAGTGTTTTTACCACAAAAAACTAATAACCTACAGATCAGTGCCTTCACTTCGGGCATGGAGTCAAAAATTTCTTGATGAGAAATATACAATGAGGGAAAATCAAATATATACAATGATGAACTAGTTGCTTCAGTTTTGGAAATACTGTTTCAGATACTGCCCATTCACAGGCAGCCCTACTACTTCTCCGTTCAGATTTTCCAACATAAAAGTGTTATTTGATCTAGCTTCAGTGATTTTGTAAGGTCCATACCATAAAGGAACAAAATTTCCATGTTTCCCTTTCTCCTCTCTTCTGCTATCCCATCTTAATACTAGATCTCTAGTTTGAAACATGATCTCCTTTTCCTTCCTGTAAAAAATAGACTTCATTTCTTCCTGATATGTGACCAAATTGTCTCTGAATTTCTTTCTACTTTCACTTAATTTTATTACCTTATGCAGTCTTCTTATCAATGCATTGGGCTCCTCTTGAGCTTCTTGAAGAAAAGAAATGACTGCTCTTGCTAGCTGAGGGGGAAACAAAGCTTGAGTGCCATATACTAATTCATACGGTGACTTATTAGTGGATCTTCTAGTAGTCATTCTCACTGCCTAGAGAGAAAAAATAAGTTTTGAGTCCCAATTTTTCTGTTTTTCATTGATTATTTTCTTCAAGATCTTCACCAATGTCTTATTAGATGATTCTACTAATCCATTTCCTTGTGGGTGATATGCTGTGGAATGAGACAATATCACATTATAAGTTTGAAAAAAATTTATGAATCTGACTGAGTTGAATACTTCAGCATTATCTATTACAATCTTCATTGGACATCCAAACCTGCTGAAAATATTCTCTTTTAAAAACTTCATTACTACCAAATCATTTGCTTTTCTGGTAGGAATTTCCTCTACCCATTTTGTAAAATAATCCGTGGCAGTTAGAATCCACTTAAATTTCCCATTTGATGGTGGATTAATTTCCCCAATGAAATCCAATCCCCATTGTCTGAATTGTTCTTCAATGAAAACATGAAGAAGAGGTAAAGGAGCTAACCTTTTTTTTTTTGCAAAAAATTGGCTTTTCTGACAACTTCTAAAAACTCTGTATGCATCAACAAATAAACAAGGCCAATAGAAACCTGATTTAAGAATCTTATGAGCAGTTACTTTCCAGCTATAATGACCTCCACACAAGCATTCATGGTATTCTGTGATAACTTCCATTATTTCTGCTTCTGTCAAACATAACAACAAGACACCAGCAGGATCTTTCCAATACAGTTTTGCATCAACTATAACATAAGGCTGAGCTTTAAGTTTTATAGATCTGTACTTAGCTCTATTGATTGAGGGAGGACAAGACAGGAAACAAAAATAGTGGATAATGTCTTTATACCAGTCTGAGAAAATAAATTTGTATTTGATTGCTGAATTTGACTTAACCTGATTATTTTCCTCAGCCACTTCATCTAGAGGTGCAAGCAAGTTAATTCCCAAAGCTTGGAAATTAGATTCTATCAGCAATTTAGATAGTCCCTGTCCTTTGACTTACTTAGTAGGATTAATGTCCAAATCATATTATTAGATTTTGGAAATCCATTTGCCTCTTTTCCCCTCCACATCACTCTGTACTAGTACATATTTTACAACAGAATTGGGCACATATGCTACTATTTGAGAATGAAGTAGATAAGTCCTGAAAGCTTTTAATGATTTAACTAAAGCATATAATTTCTTCTCCATAATATTATACTTGAGCTCTGCATCTCTGAGGACTTTATTGAAAAAGGCTACAGGTTGCTCACTTCCTTCTTCATTTTTCTGTAATAACACAACAGCAATAGTAGAGGATGATGCAAATGAGAATATTTGGAAAGGCTTCAAGTAATCTGGACTGATCAAAACTGGAGCTTCTTGGAGAGATTCTTTAATTCTGCCAAAGGATTCTCTTGCATACTTGTCCCATTTCACTTCAACATTATTTTTCAACATATCTGTTATTTTCCTGACAATCTCCGCATAATTTGGAACAAATCTTCTCAGAAAATTAATTTTCCCTAGAAACGTTTGGATATCCTTTTTACTTCTAGGCAGTGGAATTTTTTGTAGAGCCTTAACCCTTGTTGGATCAATTTTCATGCCTTGATTTGAAACTATATGACCCAACAAATTTCCTTCCTCTAGAGAAAACAAGGATTTCTTAGGATTCAATGATAACCCAAATTTTTTGGACTTCAAGAAAGCTTTCTGCAGGTGCTCTAAGTGCTCATCATCAGAACCTGAAAAAATAGTAACATCATCAAGATAAATGACTACAAATTTTCCACCCACAAAAGCAATATCCATTGCCCTTTGGAAAGTAGTTCATGCATTCATGAGGCCAAATGGCATCTTGGCATACATGAAAGTTCCCCAAGGTGTGGTGAAAGAATTTTTCTTCTAATCTTCCTTCTCCACAGCAACCTGATTATAGCCAGAAAAACCATCAACCATGGACAATCTGTAAGCTCCAGTCACTTTCTGCAGAACAAAATCCATCTTCGGAAAAGGATAATTATCTTTCAGGGAAGCTCTGTTCAAATTTCTAAAATCCACACATAATCTTATCTCTCCATTTTTCTTCTTGACCGGTACCAGATTGGAAATCCAATCTGAATATCTGAGTGGAACTATGATTTTTTCTTGCAAAATTTTCTTTACTTCTTTTTCAATTGGGGCAAGTAATAGTGGGTTAATTTGTCTGAGCTTCTGCCTATGTGGCTTAACTCCATCTTTCAGTGGTATTTTTTGCTGAATAATATCTAGATCATAAGTCTTTAAATCTTCATATGACCATGCAGACACATCCATGAATTGTTTAAAAATATCTATATGCATTTTTTATATTCGTTAGGAACTCCTTTAAACAACTTGACTATTTTAGGCTCATGCTGAGTTCCTAAATTACAGTCCTCCATTTCTCCATCTTGAGATACCTTTTTCTGATTCTCTGCCACATCATTAGCATCAAACACTCTCTCAAGAGGCACCAAACCTCTAGGAAAAATATTATCTTTCAATTGAATTATATTCTGATCACCAATTGTTTGCTTCAGGTTTCTATACATTATCATTTTGATCACTTTTGTCAACTTCTAAATCAATTTGATTATCTTCAAAATTTCCAATCATTGTTAAAAATTGATTAATCCGGTCATCATCCTTAAAAACCTACCAATTCTTTACATTATCAGGGATTGAAGGCCTGTGTCTGAAGTCAATTTCATATCTCAGCCTTGGATTAATTGGTGGCTTAAATGTACTAGCTACAACTGCCAATGAATTTGCCATTCTATTCTCTTCTCTTGCAATAAATTGAAGATTAAAGGCTTCAAAATAATTTTCAACTAGATCCCACACCTCATTTCTATAGGACCTCAATTTGGGATGCTTAGTTTGACACCAATTCTTAATCCATCTAATTATTAATTCAGAATCACCAAAAACTAAAATAGACTAAATCCCCATTTTTTTGGCTATTTGTAGGCTTAAAACCAATGCTTCGCACTCAACCACATTATTAGTAGATTCAAATTCTAGTTTAAAGGAAAAAGGTGAAATTTTACCTTCAGGAGATATAAATATGAATCAAGCTCTAGTGCCCTCTTTAGAAAATGCACCATCGAAATAACACTTCCAAATTTTATTTGAATTCATCTCCTTATGTATATTGGCTGAAGAGAACTGCCCCTTTGAATCTTCAGCAAATTATGCATCTTCATGCAGCATGAAATAAGAAATATCTTCCTTCTCTTGGCCATAAATGGGGGAATTACTTGCATCTTTCTTGGTGGTAGTTTTCAGAAATATGGTTTCTCTGTATAACCTCCTTTCCTCCCCATAAAAACAAGAATGATGGCATATGAAAAATCCAATTTCAAGACACATCCAAGCTTTTCTCCCCAAGATCTAGACAACAACATACGAAATCTGGCCGGAATATCTGCTACTACAACACCATCATAATACTCTTGGCTGGAATTTGAGCTAAGGAAACAACCATGTCTTTGATAAGACCTACACACTTCACCCTTTTTGAATCAAAGGAATAGAGGTCTCTATATGGCTTAGTGATTTGTAAATTTAGCTCATTCATCATGGATAATGGCATAAGATTATGTGATGCAATAGAATCTAGCATAAAATTATGTAAAATGAAATCATGCAACAAAACTGACATATAAAAAGGTGGAACAGAGGAATCTACCTCTTCAAGATGAGGCCCAAAAGAAACCACTGGATTCTCTTCATGCAAATTCACATTATCACCCACCTCATCAGATTGAGATAGATTAATAAACTCTGCAATTTCTTTCTTATAACTAGGTGTTTTAACCAACTCAAGAAGAGGTACTTGTATTCTAACTTTTTCTAACTCTTTCAACAAACTGAAAGTTTGATTTTGTTTTTTCAATTTTTCAGGTTCTTCTTGATTTTTGTTTGGATTTTCATGTTGTTCAGGAACAGTAACAATATTCTCCAAAATATCAGAGTCATTAGATTTGACTTGGGAAGCCTAAACTTGTTGCTTCTCCTTTTCTTCTACTGGATTCATGGGCTGCTTTCCCTTGTCTGATTGTTTTATTGAATTTTTCTGTTGTGAAGTCACCATTGGAGAGGGGACTGACTTTGATTTTGTTTCTTCATCATCCTAAATTCTCAACCTCTTTTTAGATCTTAATTCATACTTTTTATGCAATTCAGCTTGCATAAAATCAGTAAATTGTTTACAATAGTTGTCCATCTCTTCATGATCAAATGAAATATAAAATTTTGTATTCTTCTTCACATTATCTTTCAAATTCTTCTTCTGCACTATATTCCATGTATATGGCAGAAATTTGCTCTTCATCTTATTTATGATCATCATCAGCAGACTGGGAAAGTGTTGCTTCTATATATAAGGGTGCTTGAACTTGATTCTAATCTCTTCTTTTCCTCTACAGAATCTGCAGGGGTTGCTTTCTAAATTGGGGATTAAAAACCCCTCTGTTTTGTTGTGTAGGTTTCTCGTTATCCAATTCCAGCTTTACTAATTTTTTTGATAGATTTTTAATGACCTTGGTCATGTCATCAATCCTTTGATCTTGTATTGACTCTTCTTTAGCTTTTCCTTTATCTTGAACTGACTGCTTTTCTTGGGCCTTCCCAGTAGTATTCATATTTGCTTCAATTTCTAAGGCATCGGTTTGGATCTGTTCAAGATTAGGGGACCTTATTTCCCTCAAAGTAAAACTAAAATCTGATACAAATTCCCTACCAAAAAAAATTCTCTCTCCAATAGGAGGGGGTTTCATTTCTGCAGGTAAACTATTGTACAACTTATTGAATCTTTTAATGAAATCACTCATATTTTCATCTGGTTTTTTCTTAATGGCATTAAAATCTGTCAAAAAATAACCATGGTATCTCTTTTCACCCCATCTTTGGATGAATTGTCTTTCTAACTCATACCAATCATTAATTGAGCCATTTGGTAATCCTTTAAACAATTTTCTTACTTCTCCATTTAGAGACTACACAAAAAGTCTCATTACCACATCAAGGTGTTCTACATTGAAATTTTTGGCAAAGGTGAAAAACAAAGGCAACTGTTGTTCTGCAGTTATTTCGTCTTCACCTGTAAATATAGGGAGCAACTTAAGATATTCTTGAGGCATTGCATTCATTGGTTGAGGAAGATTTAGTGGTGCATATCTGTTCATCAAGAAAGCAGGGGCTGCCATGTTTTTCCCTGATTGACTGCTCCTTGAGTAGTGGGAATCTGTGTACTAGTTATAGGTGTGGATGAATGGGGTGAAACAATTGATAAAGGAAGGGGTTGATAAACTAAAGCAGAAGAACTGGAAACTGTATTAGGTTGAGTTTCAGTAAATGAGAAAGATACAGATTCTAAAGATTGCTCTTCTAACCTTGGTTCTTGGAAGTGAATGGATGAAGACAATGATTCTTGTTCCGAGAAAGTGAGATTCTGGGAAATATCCTTGGTGAAAGAGTATGTGAACTGCTGCTAGGTGCAGGCAGTGTGGCATCAGGTGTAGAAAGGGTTTTTGATTTCTGGCTCTTTTAGAAACCAAAATTTTCTGGATTTGAAAGGGTAGGAACCTTCTGCTGAGAGGTATTAGACCTTGTATGTGGCTTATTATAAGACAGAATTAGAAAATAAAACACAACTCTTAATATTTCCTCCTCTCTGAACAACCAAAGGAAATACAAATAAAACCCAGGGAAAAGACTTCGTTTCTTCGCTCCCCGGCAATGACGCCAATTTATGTTGTACCTTAAGAGACAATCCCTTAGCTATGATAAGGAATCAGTGCTTAAGAAATTTATATGATTATGTCACGAAAATATCTGTCTCTATTTTAATCACCTTCAAGTATTTACAATTAAACCTTTAGATATCAAACACAATGAATGTCTGACAATGCTATTAGTTGCTGATGTTGAATGAAATGACCAGAAGACAATGGAAGAAGAAAGTCCAAACTGATATGCTGTCACACAGAATATATCATCTCAAACTTCTGAAGAATTTATGAAAGAAGTAGTTAAAACAAAGGAGCGCCAATTAAGGATTTTAAAGCTTGATTACATAGGTAAAAAGAGACCCGCGGTTCAGTACTTTGTCTTATTCAAAGAAAGAAAACAAAGAATGTGAACTTAGATACATATCAACATAAACAGATGCCAGAAACTTGCTTACTCATTCATTAATCATTGAAATCTCTGAGTAAAAAATAATAATATGAAGGTTCAAAACTTGGAACCTTTCTTCCTCTTGAAAATTACATTAAATATAGTAAAACAAATAGTTTGGAACTGTTGTAACCAATTCTAACTACCACAACTACTTAGGAATTTGGAGGTTGTCTATTACATGGCTTTAAAATGTCTTATTACAATTAAATTGTCTTTGAAAAAGTAATATAATGTAAAAATATACATCCTAATCTATAGGAATTGTTGATGATGCTGTTGCATTTCCTTGGTCAGCTGATTTGTATTTCTTTGCTGTTGAAAACCCTTTTGGAAAGTCTATTGTCCAAGCTATGTCCATATCTCTATGTGATACTCCAATCTGAATGCAGTAATTCGATTATAAGATGGTCCTTATGAGAAAAGAGTTACCAACCACAGTAGCTGGAAATGTTTCTGCAGAAAGTTGACCATTGTTTCCCCTTTAAGCACCTGAGTTTTTTCATGCCTGTTATCAACTTTAATTTTTGCCATAACTCAAAAATTCTCATAAGAATCCCATGGAAAAATATTTCCTTCATCTCCCCAACATGATGGCAGACCTATTCTTGTTAATTTGTCAAATAACCTATCAAATTGACTTACTGCCTCTTTAATTTCTATTATTTTCTTTTATGTAGCTTTTTTGTGATCATTTCTGACAATATTCTTATTGATCTCCACTGCATATAAGGTCCTATATTTAATGCCATTCTCTTCTAATTCCTGATTTGTTTTAGAATTAATAAATTCAATGAATCTTCTAGCCCATATAGCTCTGTTAATTGCCTTCTGTTTATCTGTCATGACTGGTTCTTCACATTCCGTGATAAGACTTTTTTCCTTTGCAACTATCTTCAAACAGCTCCAAATTGATTTCATTTATGAAATAATATCATTCCAAATTATATCTTTTGCTTGTATCAGTGAAATGTTTCCTTTCAGTCTTTCTTTTAGATTTTTAATCTTAGCATTATCATTCTGAATATCTATTTTGTACTTGTTAGCTTCATTCTCTATGACATGAATAAGCTTTTTTGCAGTCTCCAGATCTGTTTCAGCCTTTTTCTGATCTCTTCCACCCATATGAAACTCAGTATTCAATTGAAAAATATCTACTTGTGGATCTTCGTCACCTATAGGAAAATCAAAAGTACAACTATGGTTATCAATATGATTTTGCAGTGATATTGCAGTTTGCTTTATTTTAGAAATTTCTTCATTTTTTTTCATTAGTTGTTGTAAAAGATTTTCCTTTTCCTTCTCCACCTTTGCAAATTCTGTAGCCATAGAATGTTATCCTATAGGAAATTTTAGCTTTTTCCTCAATGTGGATATTTTTTCTTCAGCACTCTACATAAATTTCTATACAGCAGTCTTGTCACTAGGGTCCACTCTAATCTTTACAATGATTTATCTAACTTTAATTTCTTAAGTACCTTTCCCAACATATTTTCTTCCTTCACTTCCATTGCATTGGTCTTGGTCAAGTCATTCAAAATCAACTGACCAATTTGCATATGCAAATTCATATTATCCATTAGGGGAATCTTCTTCACATCTACAGTCACATTACAGTATTGAAATTCTTAGAAGAACCTATTGACATATCTATAGGATGAGACAGGGAAATTCTGAATTGATATTTTTCAAGATCCATGACAGTAAAAATTCTTTTTTGATCCAGAGAAAATTGATATTCATCTTGGGCCTCCATGCTAGCCTTCATCTTTTCATTCCTTTCTTAAATTCGTGTAAACATCTGTTTGATCAGAGGTACTTGTTCATGAGAGATTTCATGACTCCTGGGTGAAGCAGGAACATTTTTTTCTTCTCCCAGATGTAAAGAAAAACCAGGTGGGTTAAATGTAAATTCTTCAATAAACCTTGTCCTCTTCTCAGCTCTATTCTCCTCATCATCTAAGTCAATCACTGTTTCTTTGCTTCTTTTGTTTGATTTTTCTGATATGATAGGGGTTTGAATGTTTGAACCTCCTAAACTTATCACACCTTTAATTTCTATCTTCTCCAAATCTGGCTTGCTTTCATGAATGAAAGCTGAATACCCATTATCAATTCTTATATTTGAAATTACACTGTGAGGGTCATAAGCCCAACTTTCCCCTAACAGCATATGCATCTCATCTAACATTTTAGTAACCTCCTTAAATCCCTATCTCATATTGACTATGAAAGGGCCTACAGTCATGGGTAGTTTGTACATATGCCCCTTTTTCATGGGCACAGAGTGAACCTGATCAACATTTAGGCTTTGTCGAATAAATTCCAAGGCAAATAGCCTCATAGGTACAAACGTTGGAAGTTTGTAAGGCTCAACACTTGCACCATATAGCCTAATTTCAGAGTAATCCTAAAAAAAAAACCAATCTCCAAATTTTCAAGTTACTCCTAGATGTAAATATTCCTGAGCTTTAGGTAAAAAACAAGGAGGAGGAACTCCATTCAAGATTTTGTATGCAACTGATATGAAATAACTAGCGAAATCAAACAATCCAGCTTCCTTTTTCTCTCCTCTTACTGTGGAGCGATAAAAAGGTGTCTTTGTAACTCCTAATTACCTCACATTAATTATCAACCCAGGGACGACTTTTTGTTTCAAGAGTGTACTCAGTCTGAGGCGGCTATTTACTCAAGAGTAATGTTTTCAGTATAGTGCTTAAAATCCAAAAGTAAATGAAATCTTGTCTATAACTAAGTTACTTCAAAAGAATAAATCACACATTCAGAAAACTAGGCACAGCTTATCAGTCAAGGGTTCGGCAGCGATAACCCGTCCCTTTGGAAACTGATGGAAAGGAAATTAGAGCATAGACCACGGGTCTGGGAGCTATACAGTGAATGCCAAAGCTCACTACAGCCTTAGATCGTCTCTCACACCAAAACAACAAATGCGAGTAAATGGAACTACAGATAGCAAAATGGAACAGCAAATAAAGAATTGAACAACAAACGAACGGCTGAATACGCGAGTTGTAACCAAACTTAATCTAATGACCCAAATGCACTCTTCGCAATCAAATAACAATCTTTCACTTTTAAGGCAAATTAAGTAGAACACGCTAATGGGCAACCAATGACTATTGATAAATTATGAATGACATTAATAAATAATATCTCACCGCACACACAACACGGCTGGGCAGCCAAATACAAATGCATAATAACTTAACACGGGCACACATTAATAGTAATGCGAGTACGTGCGCAAGTATTAATCACAGTTAGAAAAGAGATGCGATTACAATCCATAACTCAACCACAACGTCAATTGAATAGCAATCGTGTGAAGTATAAACCATAGAGAAATGCAGTAATACCAACTTAAGAAGGTTACAGCTTGATTACTCTCCAATTAAACAACAATAGCATTATGTAGAGAACGGAAATGTTACGGTAACGGTTTTAAAGGAATAGCAATACGTTAGAATGCAGATTACGGTGTTCCTGTTGCAGAGAACGAAATATGAAATATAACAGAGCTATAATATAAGATAACAAAACACATCAGATTACCGATTCAAGCTGATAAGCAAAACCACGCATAAACCAAGGAGATAATATACAGCAGCAAGTGTCTTAGGAAGTAGGGCCCTTCAGCCTCCAAGGGACCGCCTTAAGTTAATCCCAGGACTAGAGATGGGAATAAATACCAAGCATATTAATGCATTGGACGGAAATATAATGAACCAGTTCTCAACGAGACTCAATAATCAGAGTTGCTGTTTAACAGGAAATTACATGAAACGTCTTCCCAAATCCTCCTTTTACACAATACGTGCTTTCTCCTTTTATAATCAGAAGGAGGAGAAATTGAATAGTAAATACAATCTTCCCATAAAAATATTGGATTTCTTCCAACCAATTGATCAACAAGAAAATACATTTACATCCATCTTTCAATAACAGCAAGTCGAATTTGGCTTTTCAGCTGAGATTTGGAGGACGGCCGCAACAACAGAACTGAGAAAATCATGCTTAAAGAACTCTGCGAATCTCTCAACACAGGCCGAATTTGGGCAAACTGTTCTCTAATAAAGTTAATTGGGTCCGTTCTGGACAAAACCCATGTTCCGGATTTTCCAGATTCGTCTTCATTTGCTCAGAATCTCAACCGCAAAACTGTCACTCCTTATTCCAGCGCATTTCTGAGTTGGCACTTTTAATGATCAAATCTTCAATCACAAATTATCTTGGAGGCTAAAATGGTGAATAATGTTATAACCAACTTATTAAAACTATCATTGATAAAATAATTCATAATCATCAATTTATTAGAAATAAAGGAAGATAAATAATTTTCATCCATAAGAGCATAAATCATTTATAAAATGGATTTAAATGATAAATTATAACAAATGATATAATAGAAAAGAGTAAAAATGGATGAAATAAGTGTTACAAAGTGGTTGTATTCACGGCCCAACACACCCCCACACTCAATATGTTGCATGTCCTCATGCAACGAAAACCTGAATATATTGCATGTCTTCATGCATCCCCAAAACAAAACCCATGTGTTAACCAAGCAATAAAAATTTGAGAACAAATGAATGCTTCCTTAATTAATGAATATTCAATTTTAGCAATCTTAATGAAGGCATAACAATTTTTACATTGACATTCAACTATATGTGTGAAGTTGCAGCAAAATATGATATAGATAACAACAAACTTCATTAACCATTTTTTCAAAACTACAAACCAAATTTTGTTGAAATGTTGCAAGTAAGTTTATAATATATGAAATGTCTCCATGATCCAAAAATCAGATCATTTTGATGCACGGATCATGAGATATAAAAAAAATGGCTGTAGGTGAGAGTGCATGATTTCCGAAATTTTATGAACCAATTTAACTTGAAATTATCTGGGTTCGTATTAATGATACGTCTGTGTTTTCCAGAAATCACAAGAATTGAGTTCATAGTTTTAAAAATATTATGGAAATCAATTTCTGCATTGTGTAAAAACGAAATTGTATGCCTTAAATGAGAAAGAAGATTGAAAACATCCATCATGCGTAGCAATTCCTCCCCCGCTCTGAAAAATTAGCATGCCCTCATGCGATGCTAGAAAAAATTGAGGTGGTTGCTACCAGCTGTTGAATTCTATGCTTGGTGTAAAACAACATGGAATAATGGAGGTGTTGAGAATGAATAAGAATAACAATGGATGATAAAGAATATAGATGACATGGTCATAAGAAAGAAATGAATGAAAGGAACACTCCCCCATACTCGAAAATGATATGCCGCTGAAAAATAGGGAGTGGTATAGATGTGGACTGAAGGATGATAAATGATGCTCAAAATGGATTTTTATGAAATTCTCCTAAATTCGTAATAAATCAAAAAATTATGCTATTTTACCTCAAGTTTTACCTCCAAAAATGTGGAATGACATATATGCACTGGCAGTTGTTGAAGCTGATGTAGGCAGAGTTGGTGCTGAAAGTGATACAAAAGGTGGAATCCAGGTAAGCACATCATGTCTGAAGAATTGTTCACGTATGCGAGTTGCTCGAGCCTCTTCTGTTAGTTGCAATACTGTAGTCATGCTGTGAATATAATTTTGCCCATACTTGTTGTTTTCCTACAAACAAAGCACTATTTGGCATACAATGTTCTTGAATCCATAGTGTAAGCAATAGATAAGATGCATGCAAAAATTTCAATCAGGAAAAACTTTTGTCAAATCAACAAGTTATGGCAGAGTGCAGTAATCATATCGCATGCAATCCCATAATGCATACATTCCCCCCTCCAATTGGAAAAGGAATTCCATGACCATAAATCATATGAAAGGTGTTGTGCTGATGGCAAGGCAAGGGAATGAACAATACAACAGTAGAGTACACAAATCAATGATAGGACAACGAGAGTTATGGTTATAATGAAAGCAGAGTGTGTAAGGATAGTTATGAATAAGAGATAGGACGCTTTGGATTGATGATAGTTTATGCAAAACGAAAAAGGACAACAATATGCTAAAAATATGCTTAACTGACAGCATTCTAGCTGAAAATGATGTGATTGATCTGAAAACAATTTCTCATGCATAAAGGTTCAAAACAGGGAAAAAGTTAAGTAAATAACTTCTCTGATAAAAAAGAAAAAGAAAATAAGAAAAGGGTATTATAGTAATAATTGACGATAAGATATAACTTCAATACCATAAGCAGAGCCGCTGCTGCCAGCAGGCGTCCATAGCCTCGGCAGGGTTGCTTTTTAACCCATATGAGCCAGAATCCTCAATTTATAACTAGAGAGTTACATTGTTGTTCTACAGAAGAGATCAATGTGCTGGCGTGGTAACCAGATAACCACACTGCCATTCACTGGGATGTAGCAAAAGTGATCAGGTCGGCTCGTGATGAGACCTCCTGTTCCATGGATAATTTGACTATCCAATGGATCATAACCCTGGTGTGGTGGCCATAATGGGAATGTCACTTTCTTACAACCTTATGAACATGGTAGGCTGGCTCGTAATGAGACCCCCTATCCTCCATCTGTGAACAAAATTTTGTTATTATTACACATTTTATGATAAAAAGAGGGAGGCTCAGTACTCCTTAAGAGCAGGGATGGTGGAAGAAGTTGAACATGTCAATAGAAAAATATACCCATAATCTCATTTATTACAGACAGAGAAGATTATAATCCAGAAGGGTGGAACCAACATGGTATTAAGATGATCAATCAACATCATGTTCAATAGAAAACAATGCAGTAAAGTAGTATATAAATAATTGTGTCTCTTTTGAAAATATTCTATCATCAAGGAGCTGTCCTGTTAAAGATCATAACGTGAATGATATTAACTCGTTTCAATAGAATCCATAATTCTTGTCCTCATAAAAATAGTGTACTTCATGCCATGAAGGGGAATCAGTAAAATGTGGTTGAGATGAACTAAGAACAATTCCACAAGAGGAAGGAAGGGTTGCTCTCGAAAATACTCCCAAAGTGTTGCTTTTTTTTGAATGTACAGCAAAAACACGCAAAAAAAGTGTTGTTCCTTGTAGGAAACAACAAAGGAAACGCACACAAAAAGCAAAAATACACACAAAAAAAGTGTGAAAATGCAAATGTCGTTCCTTTGAAGAAAGGAACAACAAAAACTAAAAGTGCCGTTCCTTTAGAAAAGGAACAGCAAAAACGCAAGTGCCGTTCCTTTGGAAAAGGAACAGCAAAATGGACAGTGCCGTTCCTTTGGAAAAGGAACAGCAAAAACGCAAGTGCCGTTCCTTTGGAAAAGGAACAGCAAAAACACACGTGTCGTTCCTTTGGAAAAGGAAACAACAAAAATGAAAAGTGCAAAAGTGCTATTCCATTCGGAAAGGAACAACAAATCATGAAAGTGCAGAAGTGTTGTTCCATTTGGAAATGAACAACAAAACGTAAAAGTGCAAAAATGGTGTTTTATTCGAAAAGGAACAGCAAAAAGTGGAAATGCAGAAGTGCTATGCCATTTGGAAAGGAATAGAAAAACGTGAAAATGTAGAAGTGTTGTTCCATTCGGAAAGGAACAACAAAAAGTGGAAGTGCAGAAGTGTTGTTCCATTCGGAAAGGAACAGCAAAACGTGAAAAAGGAACAGCAAAAAGAGTCGTGGAAAAGGAATGGCAAAATGACCCATGACAAAGGAACAACAAAATGAATTGCTGACCAAAAAGGTGTTGTTCCTTTGGAAAAGAAATAAGAAAACGAAATTGTTGTCCCTTTGAAAAAGGAACAACAAAAACGACAAAAGTGCACACAAACGCTGTCCCTTCAGAAAAAGAACAGCAAAAATACACAAGCATGAAATGCAAGCACGCAAAGAATGAATTAGATGTTCACTGTATTGATGCTGAGGATGGGTCACAGTTTGAATGAAGCAACACTTGAAACACAAAATATAAAAAAATATCAGAAAAGAAACAATGTTTTATTTAAAAACAATATGTAAATAACTAAATTAAGTTACAACAGCTATGATGTTATGTCAAAAAAAAAAATGATCTCTTTGAAAAATGTTTTGGCAGCAGTGATAAGACATGAATCTTCAGATTGAAATCAATTCTTCATTTGTCCTATTATGAATCCTTTGGGTAATGAGTTGGATGAAATTCCTTTGTTTTATTTAAAATTTCTTTCAAAATCACTTGTCCATAAATTGACCTTCTTTTTCTCCTAGGACCTGCAAAAAACGAGTATCTACCTGCAATAAAACATTAAATCATGGAGAAAGAGAGGTGTACGGGCTACCTTAATCCAAGAATTATGAAAAAAATTAACAAGTAGTTACTCTGTATAACAAATTCATGGAGAAAATAACAAAGTAAAATTTATTTGTTACCTGCGGGAGAGCAGTGGCCAATCATGCTAACCTGCAGTGTTTTAATCACAACTTCTTTGTTTTTCGTCCGAATTGAGTGATTCCAAAGCCAAATGAGAGATAATTCAAAGGTTAATCTCCAATAGCAACAGGTTTTAAAAATTCAATGATATGATATGTCAATTTTACTTAGAACAACCTGCATAACATAGTCATTTTCGCTTACCCCACTTAGAACAACAGTAAATGTTTTAAGCATAGATTCTTCGTTTGATGTCGGATTCGAATGATTCAAATTGGAAATGAAAGTAGATTCATTTATTTATTTCCAATAGAAACAGGTTTTGAAGACAAGAAGAATTGATAGGTCAAATACTGTAAGGAACATCCGGAAAAACAGAGTTTTAAGGGTGCTGATTTACGATAGACAGTCAGTATTTTGATCATAACTTCCCCATACGATATCAAAAATGAGTGATTCCAATTTCATTGGAAACTAGATTCATAGGGGAATCTACCATAGAAACAGGTTTTAAAAATATGGTCATTTAGGCCTCCAAAAACTGACTGTCCCAACTTTGTTCCTGAGCTGCCCACTAGACATCCGGTCAATGTTTTGGTTCTAACTTTTTCGTTTCAAATCGAAATTGACTGATTCAAATTGGGTTAGAAAGTAGACATCAAGGGCTACCTAGGGTAGAAACAGGTTTTAAAAATATTCATTTTTGGTCCCTCAAAACATGACTGTCCCGACTGTTTTTCTAGAAAATTCATCAAGCCCGCAAGCCAAAAAATGATATTCAAGCATTTTTTCAAATTGGTGATAAAAAATGAATATAAGTGTTTGTAGAACTATTATTTCCATTATAAGTCATCTACATACACCAATGAATTAAAAACAATTATCACCAATGTTGATTTGCATAGCATGTTGCAAAAAAAAAAAAAAAAAAAAACACTAGTTTTACATGGAAAAACAAAATGCATTTATTTATTCCCTTATTTATTTTATTTTCTACACTAACCTATTTTGATTTGAAAAATGAATATGACTACGTATATGAGTACTTCCAGTGGAGCCATTTTCGAAATAAGGCTTCATGTATACACATACCCAAATTTGAAAAATGCATATTAATGAAAATTAGGGTATGAGAAGCCAACTTCCCTTGGAAAGATGGAGTCAAAAATTGTTGAAGCGTGGAGCAATGTTGCAAACAAGTGATGGAGTGAAACCAATGTTCAATATATCCTTTATATTCTTGATTTCCCATAGCCATCATATCATGAAGTTCTTGAGCTTTTAAAATGACTTGTTGATGCAAACTAGAAGTAAGCTCATTTTCTTCCATAACTTCTACAATTTTTGAATTTGAAACATTCCGAATCTCATTGTAAGTTTTCTCTAATGGCGCATGTGAGATAGAATGGGTGGGAAGGGTGCGTAAATTTGGCAGTTCAACACTGTAAGTATGTTGTACTGGTTTATTGCGGTGAGGGTGTGGAATTAGTTGAGCAGGAAATTGTGTATGGAATGGAGCATTGTGATGATGTGGTTGGTTGGGTTGAGTGGATAAATTTGATATGCAAGAAGGATGTTGTGAAAGAGCTGGTGGAGAATATGGAGAATGTGCTTGTGCTACAAGATGAGGGAGAGTAGTCATGCAATCATAGGGTGAACCATGCCAAACTTGTAGATAAGATTGGTGGTTATATTGAAATTGACATGGCTGCCCTAGAACATGAGTATTCCATAATGGATTATGCAAGTAAGAGAATGGAGAATAAGTGTTTTGAACCATACCTGTAGGCCATGATTTCCATGGTTTTGACCTTGCTGCAGCTTCCTCACCTCTTTGATATGATACTTCCATCCTAGATAAGGAAGAGTAACCATCTATGGGCTGCTCCTTTTGGTCATGAGGGAAAAACACTTCATCAAATTCTTCCTTTTTATGAACCTGCAAAACATCCAATTTTGAGCTTAGAGAGCTAATAAAATCAACTTTAAAATTTTCAAATAAATCATTGATTTCAGCTCTTATGTCTCCTATTCTTGTAGCAGATTTGGAAAACAAAGAACAAACATCTCTAGAATTCTCACCAGCCTTGGAGATTCCTCTTGAATACCTTATGCACAACTCACAAACATCATTATATGATAACTGAAAAACATCACCTTTTCCTATCAGATTTAAGAGTTCTAAAAATTCATCTTTGATTCCTTTAAGAAGGAGTGTTTTTAAGATCTCTTTCTCCAAATGCTTATATTTTGATTTTTGAAGGTTGTATTGAAATCGATCTACATAGTCCTCCAAACTTTCATCTTCCCCTTGTATTATACTGAAAATATCTTCATTGGATTTGCAATAGTCTTGGTACTTCTTCAAGAATATGTTCTTCACGTCCTCCCATGATTGGATGCAATTCCCACCTAGGCTCATGAACCATCGGAGAGCTGCTCCTTTTAGAGTAAGAGGAAACACTTTCAATCTTTGATCATTAGTACAATAATCATATCCTCTACAAAGTATTTCGAACTCAAATAAGAATGTATCTGGATCTTCATTTTCTAAACCATGAAAATTTGGTAAAGATGGGGGAATTATGTGCATTTGTATCACTCCTCCTAGATCTTTGATAGGAAATTCAAAAGTAGAAACGTGAGCCATTTCTTACCATAGTATAAGATGTTCTTCATGTGTTTCTTCGAGGCTCCTTCTTCAAATGTTCTTGTCAATCGGTTAGTGAAATGGGTGGTGCTTACATCACCACTTGAATGAAATCATGTGATTTATTTTTCAAAATTTCTATTTTTTCCCTAGTCACTCACACAAAAATTCAAACATCTATTTCTACCCAACAAAGCAACAACAAATCTGTTAGGAAAGCGGATAGTGGAGCAGGGATTTTACATGCTCTGCACGTAGGTTCTTACCTTCCGTTTTTAAGATCCAACTCTTCCCTAGCAGGCACTCATCAAATTCACACTACTCTTTAGAAATGGCTACACTCTCCCCGGCAACGGCGCCAAAATGTGGAGCGATAAAAAGGTGTCTTTGTAACTCCTAATTACCTCACATTAATTATCAACCCAGGGACGACCTTTTGTTTCAAGAGTGTATTCAGTCTGAGGCGGCTATTTACTCAAGAGTAATGTTTTGCAGTATAGTGCTTAAAATCCAAAAGTAAATGAAAGCTTGTCTATAACTAAGTTACTTCAAAAGAATAAATCACACATTCAGAAAACTAGGCAGCTTATCAGTCAAGGGTTTGGCGGTGATAACCCATCCCTTTGGAAACTGATGGAGAGGAAATTAGAGCATAGACCACAGGTCTGGGAGCTAGACAGTGAATGCCGAAGCTCACTACAACCTTAGATCGTTTCTCACACCAAAACAACAAATGCGAGTAAATAGAACAGCAAATAAAGAATTGAACAACAAATCTAAAATGGAACAGCAAACGAACAACTAAGTCTCGCGAGTTGTAACCAAACTTAATCTATTGACCCAAATGCACTCTTCGCAATCAAATAACAATCTTTCACTTTTAAGGCAAATTAAGTAGAACACGCTAATGGAACAGCAATGACTATTGATAAATTATGAACAGCATTAATAAATAATATACGCACACAACACGCTGGACGGCCAAATACAAATGCATAATAACTTAACACAGGCACACATTAATAGTAATCTGAGTCTTATACTGCAAGTATTAATCCTGGTTAGAAAGGGTAACGATTACAATCCATAATGGAACCACAACGTCAATTGAATAGCAATCGTGTGAAGTATAAACCATAGAGAAATGTAGTAATACCAACTTAAGAAGGTTACAGCTTGATTACTCTGCAATTAAACAGCAATAACATTATGTAGAGAACAGCAATGTTACGGTAACGGTTTTAAAGGAATAGCAATACGTTAGAATGCAGATTACGGTGTTCCTGTTGCAGAGAACGAAATATGAAATATAACAAAGCTGTAATATAAGATAACAAAACACATCAGATTACCGATTCAAGCTGATAAGCAAAACCACGCATAAACCAAGGAGATAATATACAGCAGCAAGTGTCCTCCGGGGCTGGGCCCTTAGCCTCCAAGGGGACACCGCCTTAAGTTAATCCAGACGCAGAGATGAGATAATCACCAAGCTTATATTAATGCATTGGACAGAAATATAATGAACCAGTTCTCAACGAGACTCAATAATCAGAGCTGTTGTTTAACAGGAAATTACATGAAACGTCTTCCCAAATCCTTTCCTACACAATACGTGCTTTCTCCTTTTATAATCAGAAGGAGGAGAAATTGAATAGTAAATACAATCTTCCCATAACAATATTGGATTTCTTCCAACCAATTGATCAACAAGAAAATAGATTTACATCCATCTTTCAATAACAGCAAGTCGAATTTGGCTTTTCAGCTGAGATTTGGAGGACAGCCGCAACAACAGAACTGAGAAAATCATGCTTAAAGAACTCTGCGAATCTCTCAACACAGGCCGAATTTGGGCAAACCGTTTTTTGGAAAAGTTAATTGGGTCCGTTCCGGACAAAACCCATGTTCCGGATTTTCCAGATTCGTCTTCATTTGCTCAGAATCTCAACCGCAAAACTGTCACTCCTTATTTCAGCGCATTTCTGAGTTGGCACTTTTAATGATCAAATCTTCAATCTGGAAATTATCTTGGAGGCTAAAAATGGTGAATAATGTTATAACCAACTTATTAAAACTATCATTGATAAAATAATTCATAATCATCAATTTATTAGAAATAAAGGAAGATAAATAATTTTCATTCATAAGAGCATAAATCATTTATAAAATGGATTTAAATGATAAATTATAACAAATGATATAATAGAGAAGAGTAAAAATGGATGAAATAAGTGTTACAAAGTGGTTGTATTCACGGCCCAACACTTACTACATATGTCCAGAACACTATTGATTGCCTTTTCTTGTTTATATCCATATTATTCAGACCTAAATGCATGAACTCTTCCACATTTTGATATAACAACAAGTAGACAATCAATGAAGGAAATTTAAAAGAACTTGTTAATGAAAGGCCCATTAGCTATGAATTAACTACTTCCTGCCAATATGATGGAATATCCAACAATGTTCCTGGCTTCATCATCGTGCAAAACATCTCTAAGACTGATTTATCCACTGTACTTTCATCATCTTTTCCCGGAATTTTCACAATGCTACTTAATACTGGTCAAATTTCTGCATCAAAAATATCCATAGCAAATTATTTGCTGTTCGGTTGAAATTGCTTCATGTTTGGCTTCAAAAAGTACATGAACTGATTAAACTCATCACCTGCAAGATTATCATAATAGGTTACCAGGGAATCTTTTGAGAACTGAATGGATGACTCTGACTCAAGATAGCAAAGGGCTTGACGGATTAGCTGGGTAGACACTTGAAAAACATTCCCTCCCTAACAATTCATAATAAAAAATTTCCTAGGGTACATGAATGACACCAACCAATAGATAAATTCAGGAAAAAGGTGGGTTTTTTGGATACATGCAGAAAGTACTCCTGACTTGACCATGGCAGTAAAAACAGAGGAGGTTTTTTCATTGAGGATGACTTGCTAATAAAAAATAAGATAACTTATAGAACAAAGAGGATATTTAATATCCCCCTCAGTGTCCATGAGAGGGATATGACTAGCCGAACCCAACAAAGACGAATGCTTAGCCATGACTGAAAATTACCGCAAAGAACAACTCACAGGGTGGTCAATTTTACTAGGGTGACAGGAAACTGAAACAGGATGTAGTGCAAAATAGTCAGAAAAGATTTGAAAAACAATGCTAATTTTGTTTAAATAGGTGGCGCGAATTCAAAATTTAATGCTGACATGACACGCCAACAAGCCGTTGATCCGATGTGGAAGACAGTTGTGAACAACTCAGCGCTCTAGGTCACTGCGAGGGCTCTCGAGGTACGGGGGAAAATTTTGACTGGTGCTCCCACAATGAATCTCCACCGTTCATCTATGTTGTCCTCACAGTCAACTGAGTCAACTACGGAGGCAGTCATTTTATTATCTTGTGCACTGATTGTGCCCGCGAGTTGGGCCTTTTGTTGAAAATTCAAACCATCAACGCTTTCTGCCCAACAAATTGATCGTTGTTTAAACATAAATGCGGAACCCACTTTCATAAAGTTTAAATTGTTTAAAATTTTAACTTCAATATATCAACAGAAATGTTTTTTATGCTAAAGTATAGGAATTTTAATACTTTAACATATTTTTAACAATTTTTTTTTATACTTTCACGAATTGAAAATAAAAGGATATTCGAATGATCCACAACACCTCACATCCATATACAATAACAGGGGTGATGAGAGTCTCAAAGAGGAACGTTTCTTTCTCCAAACCCAAATATCAATCATATTACAACTATTTTTGAGCTCATAATAAGATTTCCAACCTCTAATAATACTTTCGTCAATGCTATAATTCCATTTGAGATGATGGTGAATGTCAATACCTAATATTTGTAGGATGAATCCTTCTCCAAGTGATTTATATCACAGATGAAATTACCATGTCCAATATTTTTTGGATTTAATTATCATTACATTAGTATTCCTAGTATTAAGAGTCATTCCCATCTTGGAGCAGCAAACTTAGATGATTTTAAGTTTCTTGTTGAGATCCTCATGGATTCTAGCAAGAAGAATGACATTGTTAACATAAAATACGAGAGTAATTACCATACTAGTGTAACACCCTCTTTCTGCATCTAGCTAAGTGACCGGACAAACGAGGTAAACATGCAACGAGAGGCTACTATAATGAGATTCAACCTCATATGTGACATTAAGGAAGTGGAACTAACAAAAAAAACAACATACAGACCTTGTACAAGAACAACGACAACCCAAATAGGTAACCCAACCATTCAGGCCTCTTACCCT
Source organism: Pinus albicaulis (assembly GCA_034641835.2). NCBI lineage: Eukaryota > Viridiplantae > Streptophyta > Pinopsida > Pinales > Pinaceae > Pinus > Pinus albicaulis. The sequence goes on along the minus strand of CM076582.1, from coordinate 827,023,838 downwards.
TGGGTCACACAGACCTTTTAACCTCTTTGAGCCATAACCGAAGACATAACACTCCATGCTAGCACCCAATAGGCTATAGACGTAGGCATAACACTTCATGCTAGTGACCATGGCCCCAAATACTCAGTTTTGTGCCAACAACCCCGATATTTGAGCCACATGTTCATGCCAAGAACCCAGTCATCTGCCCAAAACTTCATGAAAACTTCAGAGATGATAAATAACAAAAATACAATGATACAAAAGAAAAAAAATCATTACAAACTCATATGGACCCCTCCTAGCCATGGTAGGAAGTTTGTCAAACATGAAAACTACGGGTATAAACAATAGAATAGAGAAAAGGGGCCTCATAAGTATTTGAGAATCACTAAGAATCATTGTTTCCCTACATCATTATCTGTCATACAATCTATTTTACCATGGATACATTGTGCATTCATTTACAGGTAAAAACATGGAGAGAGCCATATATCATCACTCTCAACATACATGCTTAGAAAAAACATAATAATAGTAGAAATACAATGGATACAATAACAATATAATCAAAATAATAACCAATGCAATTATAAATAAATTACCAAAGGAATGATCTTCTCATTAATGAATGTAAAAACCAACCGGAGATTGGGTGAACCAAATATCCCTTCAGCCAATCACACCTGTGCCATATTCTGTAATATTCCCAATTTTACACAAGATAATTGGAATATTAGAGTTCTTAATTTTCATAATCAATTAAGTAAATAAGAGGGTGGAGGGATCCACAAACCCCATAGTTGAATAAAATCCACTTTCGATGTGTGTATGTCGATATTTCAGATCTAGATCTACATTAGGGAGTAGTGGAGCAACTTCTTAAATGAAGGAAGAGTGGAGATCATGGATCTTAAATGTAAAATCATGAGGATCTTGATGGAGGTCAACTAAGATCATAGTGCATTCAAAGTAAGATCATAAAGCACTTATGATAAGATGTGGAGGAAGTGTTGCATCTAATGCACACATGATGGAGAGAATGGGAGTTGAATACAGGCATGATGGAGATCATGGAGAGACAACGCAACCTTCATGGAGGCTAGTGGCCACATAGGTGGCGAGTTATGAGGTGGGCCTAGGCTATAGAAGGCTCACAATATATATAATGAATATCGAGGCACAATAGAAGGCAGTTTTGTATTATTATTTGGATCCGTTTAATACTAGATCTAGATTTGTCGTTTGACATTTCTATGCTGACATTTCTATGCTTGTGCTATTTAGCTAAGTCCTGCAGCGTGTTGTTTAGCACATGGGTGTTTCCAGGGGAACTTCAATTTCTTTACCCATAAGGGACTTCGAGTGCCTACTTTGGGAAGGTTTCTATTGAGCTCCATTCATCATTAGGCATTGGTGCCATATTCATGCCACTCTCATATGCATATTCAGCGATAGGAATAACGCATTCCTGCTTCAAGGTTTGAGAGGTGGAGGTTGTTTCTAGCAATTTAGCTAGGAAACCAGTGGAGGATTCATCCTTTCACCTTGTGCTTCATGTTCAGCCATTCAGGGGTATATATATATATATATATATATATATATATATATATATATATATATATATATATATCTGGCATTCAAGCCATTATATTTTACCTCCATGCAATAATAATACCCTGAAGTATTGTGTAGTCTAGTATTGTAGATCTAAAGGAGGAAGGAAGTTTCTAGTATTTCAGTTGGAAATCCTGTGAGGGACCATATCCTCACTCTGCATTCATTTTTTCCACCATTTTTGAGATGATTTGAATTATCTAGCAGTAGGCTAGAGAGACTCCATCCTTGATAGCGTATTTTTTGGCAGCAGTTGTTTAGCAAAAACTGCAATCAGTGGAGAAGGATAGATGAGCTAGATTTTGAGCTTCTAGCTTGAGGATCTAGTGAAGGGATCAACCCTTCTTGAATAGATTTGATTGCACATCATATTGCAGCCATCCTTGATCAGATTATGCTTCAGATTTGCATACCCACTAGTCATAGTTGCAGGGCCTGAGAGGGCGATTTTCCAAGGTTTCCAAATCTAGAAATCCTTTCTGGGTTATCTTGGGTGTCCGTCATAGAGCGCAGTTCTGAAGTTTAAACATCGTAGGAGCTCCAGAATGGCCTATATCTACAATTTATATTTTTCTGGTAGTTGTAGTCGCAACAGTTACAACAGGGACAATACAATATTCATTCCAGCAGTCCAACAGTTACATAATCCCTATTGTGAGATCATTTCAGGGTCATTCTAGGCCCTCTCTTTGGCTTGAGTGTCTCATATTTTGAGGATTTTTTTACTTGCATTCCACCTCCTATATAATAAATTGGCTTAGTTATTCTGTATATTTTGATGGTGTATTTATATTAATTATTTACTTTGATGTAGTTCATCTATTGTGTTTTTGTATTACTCTATTCTCCCTTTTGGTATATTACAGTGCTATCAGAGCATGATATTTGGATCAACTTGTGGGCACTTCATCTTTTACATAAAAAGAAGTAGATAGTATATATATATCATGAAGGAGGATTGCAGCTTTTCCACTCTTATATATCTTTAGATCCATGAAATATCTCTCCAAGGAGGTCAAACAAATGAAGAGAGAAAGGAAAAAGGAGGATCCAAGAAGAAGATTTGATGAGGACGGTCCCAACACTTCCTATCAGTATAAGAAGCAACCAGAGAAGCAAAGAGCTTCACATCATTCTACTAGATCCACTTTCTTTCATAAGGAATGGGAATGGTGTGAATATTAAGGATACTTCGGGCATGAGACCCTAAGTAAATATCTGTTTGAGTGCAAAGCACAACCTAGATCTCTCAAGGAGAATCTGACTTTCCAACAATTTTTGCAACTCAAAGAAGAAAGGATATCCCATAGCAGAAATAGAAGAAAGAGGCACAGATTATTCTTGCCTACATTTGATGGATATTTCACACGAATATTGTGTATAAATTATACAACATGCATGTATATCTTGGATTCACCTCATCTAATAATGTACTAAATTTAAATACTGAATCGATCCTACAATTTTTTTGCAGAATTAAAAACACAATCGCTAATCACATGAACATGAATAAGAATCAAATCAACCACAACACAGATAATTTCCCAGGGAAAGCTTACAACTAAAAACCCCACTATCTTCTATTGTATATTAAGCATGGATCGTGAAACAATTACATACAAAGCTCTTCTCACATGAGCGCTCCAATACTCAGATGATTGTCTTGGACTCTCATGAACAAAACTGACCAATACATAGCCAATTCTCAGCCTCTAGACAACCTTCCTTTCTTGCGTAATATTTGATGGATGCAATCCCTAGAAGATAGGAATTGTTTCCTTCCTTGATTGTGCAAGTATCATGGACACTCCAATGGGTGTTTGGTTTCATGTGTGCAAGCCAATAATCCTACAAATGATAGTAAACTTCCCTTTCACCTAGAACTCAACTGGGTCTCCACTCAATCTGACATGCATGCAACTAATAATAGTAAATCCTCAGTTGCATCTGAGACCACTGATTGGGAATTAATTAATATTTAATTCACTTGATCTCTCACTAGTGTATCTTCAGTTAAAACTATCACAACTGATTTTAACTCACTTAACTGAGTTAAACTAATTACAACCTGCATTAATTAATGCACCACTGCACTTCGAACTCTATTACAACTAGAATTACTCTGCATGCCTCACCAACTACTTGTAACTCAAAATATACTAGCTAACTAAGTCTATCACTCTTAGTTAACTGTTTCAAGTCTACATTGAGAATAGATTATATTTTATTGTCCATCTTAAGTAAGTGATAACTAAAAAGGACATGCACCTAAAAATAGCACTGTGGGCCCCACCCTAGTCCGGGTGCTTAATGAAAATAGGCATGGGTGCTGAAATTTTATTTTTGAATCTCATCACTCCCTCTCAACAAGAAATGGATTATCCTTCACCTTGATCCTGTCTCTACGGTATTCAAATTTTCTCCTGGTGAGCGCCTTCATCAGAATATCTGCATCCTGATCTTCCATGGGAATGTACTGAAGCAACATTATCTTTCCATGCACAAAATATCTAAGATGATGGTACCAGATATCTATATTGTTAGACCTATCATGAAACACATGATTAGTCGAGAGTTTAATGCAACTCTAATTATCAAAATGAATTAATGTCGAATCCATCTGAGAACCAAATAAACCAACCAAGATCTTTCTCATTCAGAAAGCCTCACATGCAGCTTGAATTGCTGCCATGTATTTCACTTCCGCTGAAATTGGTTACATAGATCGTTGTTTCTTGTTATACCAAGAAAATTCTATCGATGCAATGCTAAATATCCCTCCCGATGTGCTCTTTATTTCTGATGGACTGCCTGCCCAATTTACATCCATGAAGCCTTGAAGCTTCATTCCCTCTGTTCGTCTATACCGTAGACTATACTTTGATGTGCCCCTCTGGTATCTTAGGATATGCTTCCCCACCTTCCAAAAGAGCCTGGTAGGTTTAACCATAGCTTGAATCAATTGGTTAACTGCGTAGCAAATGTCCAGTCTCGTGTTCACCAAATACATTAGTGAACCCAATAACTTCCCGTAGACAGTAGCATCCACTACCTCTCTAGAAGTAGCATCCTCTTTCCTCCAATTTCTTGGAAGAGGAGTATCCATGGGTTTGTAGCTCTCCATGTTAAACTTACCCAGTATCTCCTTTGCATACTTGCCTTGAGACACAAAAATTTCATCATCATGCTGCCATAGTTCCAATCCAAGTAAATAATGAAGGAGTCCCATGTCCTTCATTTCAAACTCCCTTGTAAGATCCTCCTAGCATGAGTGTATCAGCTACCCATCACCAATAAAAATTAGGTCATCAACATATAGAAAAATAATCAATAGCTTACCCTCAACCAAAATCTAGTACAGGTTTGCATCTGCTTCACTTTTGGTGAAGCCCTGTCCGGTGAAATAGCTTTCTGTCTAAGTTTACCAAGCATAGGGTGCTTGCTTCAGCCCATACAGTTCTCTTTTGAGTCTGCACACATGTGAATCACTGTTAAAAATCTTGAAACCTTCAAGTTTCTCTATGTACACCTCTTCCTCCATTATCCCATTGAGAAACATAGATTTCACATCCATATGATGAATGTGCCACCCCATATGCATTGAGAGTGCAAGGATGGATCTTATGGAAGAGTACCTTGCAATAGGCGCAAAAGTCTCACCATAATTTATCCCCTCGATCTGTGAGAAACCCAGGGCCACAAATCTAGTCTTGTATTTCTCCACACTCCCATCAACAGCTTGCTTTACCTTGTAGATCCATCTCGATCTAACTACTGATTTTTCGACTGGTCTTGGGACTATCGCCCATGCAATTTTATTGAAAATGGAGTCATACTCATTCACCATTGCATCAACCCAAGTCGGTTGCTACACTACTTCCTACAAGGAATATAGTTAAGTCACAATACATTTTCTCATGAGATCCATGTATCCAGTAAATCGGTCAGAAGATTGTCTTTGTCTGTGCTGTGAAGTAGGGGATCTTACATTCTCTGCAGCATCAAGTCTCAATCTGTCAGCTTCCGTGGTGCGCCTACTGCCATTTCTGATGGATGGCTATGCATGAGTGTTTTCCTCCACTCCATGAACCTCCTCATTTGGCTGATCCACATATTGAGACTCATCCTTGGGAACTAGTAGTTCCTCCTCTGCATGCAAGTCCAACTCCCTCTCAAGGGACAACCACATGGATTTCTCTTCATCAAATTTTATATCCCATCGCACAATAGTCATTCTGATGTCTAAAAAATACACAAGATAATGATGGGGTGTTTTAGTGTACCCCACAAAAATCCCAACCTCAGTTGTTGGTTCTAGCTTCTTCCTAGCGTTCTTGGTCACATGCACAGAAATAGATGAGCCAAAAATCTTAAAGTGTGAAACATCACGTTTCTTACCAGTGAAAGCCTCTTCAGATGTACTCATGCCGAGTAATCTATGAGGACAATGGTTTTGCACATGTACCATTGTATTTCATACTTCCACCCACAAATTCATCGGTAGGCCTTGATCATGCAACATTGCTCATGCTACACCCATAGTAGTTTTGTTCTTCTTCTCCACGACCCCATTCTGTTTTGGGTTATGAGGCATTGTGATTTCTCTTCGAATTCCTTTTTTTTTATAATTTCTTGAATTCATTAGAGATGTATTCTCCACCATTAAATCTCTTAAGAGCCTTCACTTGCTTCCCCAACTCTTTCTCCACCAGTGCCTTAAACTCACAAAAATTAGAGAATGTTTCATCTTTCCTCTACATGAAGAAGATCCAGCACTTACGATAAAATTCATCAACAAAGATTACATAGTACTTATGTTTTGTTGTCAAAGCAACAGAGAAAGGGCCACACACATCTATGTGAGCTCTCTCAAGGATCCCCGAAGCTCGGTTTTCTCTCTCATGAAACATGGCCTTTACATATTTTCCCATAGTACATCCCTTACCTATGTCTGACTGCATAATTGCACCCCTGGGAAGACCAGTAGAAATATGTTGCATGACTTTCAAGGCTCCATGGTGAAGATGGCCCAATCTTCTGTGCCATAATTTTCCCTCATCACAAATCACCACTTAATCTGTCTTGCCCATCATTGCTATGAAGCCATCTACCTCTAGCTTGTAGAGATTCTTAACTCGTATCCCTATCCTCTTGTCTTGTCCTATTGTTTTATGTCGCAAGAAATATTTTCCTTCACTAAAAACAACATCGTAGCCTCTATCCTCCAACATTGCAACTAAGACCACATTTTTCCTCAAACTTGGTACATGCATTACATATTTTAATTGAAAGGGTTTACCTGACTACCTCTAGAAATTAATAGTACCAATCTTGGTAGCACTGTACCGTTCATAATCACCCATTTCAATATGCATCTGATGATCCTTCTCCTCCAAATCACTAAAAAGTTCCTTATATCCCATCATGTGAAAGGAAGTGCCACTATCCAAATACCACACGACTCCCAATGCAATGGAAACCATGCATACGATCAATGAGAAGTCAAGCTCAAATTGCGAGGCAAGGGACTCACCAGCTGCAGATCCTCTAACCTTCTTTTTCTTCTTCTTTTTTGGACTATTAGTAGCAAAATTTCCATGCTTGTGACAATGAACACACTTCACCTTGGACATGTCCTGCTTTAGAATGGAATTTATTTCCCTTCTGCTTCCTTGCCTTAGTAGCCAAATAAAAATCCTCTTCATCCTCCTTCTTAGATGAAGATCCATCTTTGGTGTTTCGTTTGAACTCCTCCTGCACCAAATCCGAACATTGTCATTCCCAATCTCAAATTTTTTCCCTTCCATTGACAGAGTCTTAATAACTGTGCCAACTCTTGGGAAGTCCTAGGAGATCCAACCTCACCAAATCATCATAAATGACTTTTATTCCAACGCTCCCCAGTTCATCGTGACATTGGAAAAACTTTGTTCGATATTTTGGAATGGTGTCTCCCTTTTCCATCTTGATCTTCCTGAGTTTATCTTTGAGTGCCAATTTCCTATGGTCATTGTTGCTTTGGAATAGATCCATCAAAGCCTTCCACATTGCATATGGTGTGGCTTTCCCATGGAGGCTTGAGACAATGTGGTCTCGTACTCCCTCCAACATGATCCTCCTCACCTTTTCCACTTTCTTTTGTCATGCATCAAGATTTGTATCATCTGCCACAACGGGTTTAGGAACATCATTGTCAATGAATTCCTTCAAGCCATTATCTTCGATTACTTCTTCCATCCCGTCCTTACAAGAAATATAGTTCAAGCTACACTCGAGTGCATACTCTAACCTCAAGCCATTGAAAGACATTTCAATCTTGAATCAGTTGTAGCACCAAGAAAGTATTTCTACAAATTCGAATTCTATCCAGTCACAAACTCAAATCCTGATTCACTTCTATAATTTCCTATGCTCTGATACCATGTATAAATTATACAAAATGCATGTCTATCTTGGATTTACCCAATCTAACAATGTACTAAAGTCAAATACCTAATCGCTTCTACAAATATTTTGCGGAATTAAAAACACAATCACTAATCACATGAACAAGAAGAGGAATCAAATCAACCACAACACAGATAATTTCCTAGGGAATGCTTATAGCTAAAAACCCCACTATATTCTATTGTATATTAAGAATGGATCATGAAAAAATTGCATACAAATATCTTCTCACAACAGCCCTCCAATACTCAGCTAATTGTCTCACACTGTCATAAACAAAAATGACCAATGCATAGCTAATTCTCAGCCTTTAGATAGCTATCCTTTCTTGCTCAATCCCTGATGGATGCAATCCCTAATGGATGCAATCCCTAAAAGATAGGAATTATTTCCTTCCTTGACTACGCAAGTATCATGGGCGCTTGAATGGGTGTTTGGTTGCATGTGTGCAAGCCAATAGTCCTACAACTGATAGTCAACTTCCCTTTCACCTAGAACTCAACTGGTTCTCCATTGGATCTAAGATGCATGTAGCTAATAACAGTAAATCCCTAGTTGCATGTAAGATCACTGATTGTGAATTAATTAATATTTAATTCACTTGATCTCTCACTAGCATATCTTTAGTTACAACTAGCACAACTAATTTTAACTCACTTAATTGAGTTAAATTGATTACAACCTACATTAACTAATAAACCACTGTACTTCAAACTCTGTTACAACTAGAATTACTCTGCATGCCTCACGAACTACCTCTAACTTGAAATCCACTAGCTAACTAAGCTTATCACTCTAATTTAATTGTTTCAAGTCTACATTGAGAATAGATTATATTTTATTATCCGTCTTAATTAATAGATAAATAAAATATACATGCACCCAAAAATATGATTGTGGGCCCCACCCTAGTCTTGGTGCTTAATGCAACTAGGCGTGGGTGCTGAAATTTTCTTGTTGAATCTCAACAAATTGAGAACTTGGGGGGAAGAATTATCTACCTTATTTTAGATATATCTAGTAGTAGAAAGAGAGGCTATGGAGATTATAGCACTACACCTGGAAGGAGAAGCAGGAGATTGGTGGTTCAGTCATTTTTCCCACATGAAAGTGTAGGCTTATGCATATTTAATTCAAATACTGAAGAAGAAGTTTGGTAGAAGGAAACTAGAGACATATCACATAGTGACATCTCCCATCATTGAGGAGATAGTACATGAAGAGCCCAAGGAAGATGTCCTCATTATCACTCAAGAGGAGGAGCCTCTACCACCACCACCAGTTGCAGATGTACTTACATCAGGAGGAGGATCACTTTCATATTTACAAGATGGTCTTAAGCACTTGACATCTGGAGCCCCATGTGTGATTCATGAGATGCATGAGGAGGAGGTAAATACCAGTGTTGGTACAGTTGTAGAAGAGCAACTATCATCATTACCAGTTGTTAGAGAGGCCATTGAACCGGTTGGGGGAACTCTTGTAGATGTGCAAGATGTTCCCAAGATTCATCTTATCCGAGTTTTGCACATAATTTCATCTCATATTATTTCAATACCTCATATTGAGATTTGTGAGACCATGCCATCAGGGAAGGTGCATAATCAAGGATTAGAGAAACTTGCTGATTTGGAGTAGCAAATTATCACTGCATAGAGGACCCTTGACTTGATCAAGGAGAAGATGTATTTATATCCCAGTTTTTCATGGTTGAGCTACACCCAACACTTTGTGTTGAAGTGTGGAGTTGCAGAAGATGGGAGGAGCACATTCCTATTCATTATAATGCCAGACTATGAGTTTAGAATTCTATATGGCCATGAGACAACACATGTTTCCCCATGTAGATATACAACACTGTCACTTAGCAGTAGTGAGGAGATGAGGGTCCCATTATTTTTTGTGCATCCCAAAGACAACCTCATGAAGCACTAGAGGGATAGATGATAAATAGTAGACATCTTATGATGGAGAGTATTTTCCATTGTGAAGATGAAGTTTTATCGATGAGCACCTCACATCTTAAAGAGGAATGTCTACTTACATCATGTATGGAGCCTTATGGGTTCTATTAGGCCATTGATGAGAGGATCTCATGGAGAGACCTCAAAGGAGGTGCACTTCAACATGGCATGGAGTGAAAAGGTATTCAAATGGATGGTGTTGGTATTCTACCTTGGGTGGATACCAATATTGATCATGGCATGACTCATCATCCACATTGGGATGAATAGATCTGGATGAGGAGTAGGAGATTGCCAACCTTATTGTAGATCTATGATATCGGGCAGCAAGAAGCATGGTTGCACTGGTTGATTTTGGGTGAGTATGGATACTACCCAACATTTCACATTTCCAGGATCCATGCAATATATATCATTTATGACATGCAACAACAGGAGGCATGGCTACGTTGGTTATTGATGAGAGAGTTTGGACATCTCATGATGTATCTTATGTCCATATATTTTCTCTTGTTTGGGATATGCCTCATGTATTTACATGTATTTCTATTTGGGATATATCTTATGTTCATGTATGTACTTGGGTTTGGGACATGGCATAAATCTCACATGATGTGGCATAAGGGAGATTATTTGTATTGTTCTGATGAGACATTCCACATGTCCATTAGTATGTTGCTGCTCCATGACTTACGTCATGATGATGTAAGGAGGCAACAAGAACCCTTGTTTCTTTGGTTACTATTGGGAGACTATGGGTTTATTTCTTCCCATACATTGAATGACATTGATGGAGAATGGCAATAGGAGGCCTTACTCCGGTGGCTTCTCTTGAGAGAATATGGCCACTACATTTGGTACAATGATGAGGTGGTGTGGCAACAAGCATTAGGGAAATTTTGAGGTCTAAAATGGGCCTCCTAAGAAAAACTTACAACCAAAATAAAATTTATAAGAACCAATAGGATTCAATATGATGATGTCAACCATGGGGGATAATTCACCATTTTTTAAGTAAAAGGGTAAAAATATTAAAAAATAATAAAACAGTAAAACTACTTTTTCAACTCGTATTTTCAACTTATATCCCAAATTTTTTACTCAAGTTTCAAGTGGGAGTACTCATTGGATGAAAAATTTAATTCCTCATTCAAGGATTACCCATATTGCATACTTTTGATGGGCCCTGCTACGCGAAAAATGAGAAATACATGAAAAAAACGTGATTGAAATCATGTTTTTCATGTATTCCTCATTTTTCGTGTAGCAGAGTCCATCAAAACTATGCAACATGGGTACTCCTTGGATGAGGAATTAAATTTCTCATCCAAAAATTACTCCCACGAAATTCGAGTAAAAATTTTGGGAGGTAAGTTGAAAATACGAGTTCAAAAATAGTTTTTTTTCTTTTTTCCCCTCTAAAATTTGATGATGTCATCAAATATTATCTTATTATATCCACTATAATTTTATAATTTCCTTAGGAGGCCCATTTTAGACCTCAAAATTACCCTAATGAGGCATTTTTGCAGTGGCTTCTTTTGAGATAGTATGGCTCTCATACTTATATTGATGCTGGTTTGGCATGGCAGCAAGGGGCATTGCTATGGCAGCTTCTATTGGGAGAGTATGGCTCTCTTATGTAATATTGCCAATTGGGAAAAGTAGGAATATAGTGCAAAATACTAGAATAGAAGCGTAAATCATCATATAAATGCAAGAGGCCAATATGGAGACCTTCCAATCATAAAATCAGCAACAAAATATACATAAAAAATGGGCCATAAAATGTATAGCAAGATAGAGTAAGCCTCCAATGGACAAAACCCTCATAAGAGGTGCTGCTACTATATATAAAAATGCCAGAACACTGCTACAATCCAGTTTTAAAGGCACTGCTACAGAAAATGAATATAAAAAAGATCATTGGCTGATATATGCCACAAAAGATAGATCTAATACAGATATGGGCACTATACAACCTCCAATGAAGAACTCCTTAAGGGTTTTTAGAAATACACCATGTACAAGATGGGAATATAAGCCCTAGGGCTAAAGATCCACTACAACATATAGATATGGAAAGTGTGGCTGATCTAATATAATAAATAATGCAACCTCCTCCAATATATCTCCTAGGTGAAAGGTTGATCCCTTCTCTAGCAAACCTCCACTCCAAATGGTGTACTGAAACCACCTTGCTACTCCTCCCTCAAAATAACATAGATCTAGAAAGAAACTATGTTGTAGGGGAAAATAGATATATGGCCTAATGCCAAGATCTGAAAATAAGCTCAAGGGCCTTCCTTACTATCCTCCCAATGGAAAGGAACACTTCTCCACTGAAAATAAGCACTGAATTGACCCAAATATGGTCTCCACTGCTGCAACATGCAAAACAACTCAACCCTCGACAGGATTTGCGCTATAGATGTAAGATGAAGCTTGGCCTCAAGCCTAAAAGTGGAAGTGAAGTACAATAATATTTCAAGAGATACTCAATGAAAGAGGTGGGATTGTCAATCAGGAACACCCAGTGCTAAACATCACTTGCAATCTTAGCTAAACAACCAAAAAAAGCTACATGTCTAAATAGACTATATATTCAGAAATATCAAATACTCAACCTCATAATATGGTTGCCATATTCTTCCTTTTATAATATATGAGCTTCCAAACCCTAAGACCCATTCATTAATGACACTACTTCCATGCAAAGAGTCTCCATCTAAAAATGTGTTGTCCCTCATTGAATGCCACTCCTCCATGACAACAATGCTGATTTGGTCAAAGTTCACCTAGTCAAGATGTTCCAGACCCTTTTCACACCTAAGGGTGTTCAATTAAGCTGCCAAGATGTCTTCTTTTCACATTTGCATTGATTTTATTCAATTTTAAGGAGACTTATGGACCTCCATTGTCCTCTTCTTCATAAAATAAGACAACAAAACAAAAATTAATATTCCAACTAGCTCATGGCTAATTAGGAATATTACATCTTACTTGTTTTCAAGATGATCTAACATGGCATCAAAAGGCTTTTCTATGGTGGTTGTTATTGGGAGAGTATGGTTTGACATTGTACATGCTCATCCATATATATTTACTTCTTATTTTTCACTATGTTGATTTCATGTTTGGATCCTACAAGGCCAACATGGCTAATGATGATAGCATTGATAGATGCAATGTACTCTATGTGACATGGGTTGGAGGGATAGTTTATGAGTTGGGGCATTCCACTTTGGGAAGAAACCACTTCAATTCATGTATATCATGTATATATGAGATCTTTGGACATAATATGGTTTCCACTCAGAGATTCATTGATGAGGAGAGGCATCTAAATTTTCAGTTGGAGGCGATTCTAGACATTCTAGAGAGGCAAATTTGGAGTTGGGCATGCATTACACATTGTGGAAGATGGGGAAGCATTCCATATAAGGATGCCATTTGGAGGGAGGATGTTTGATGTAGCATCCACTTTTGTAATTTCTTGAGGACAAGCAATATTTTTGCGGGGAGGAATATAATATTCCCAATTTTCCACAAGATAATTGGAATATTAGAGTTCTTAATTTTCATAATTAATTAAGTAAATAAGAGGTTGGAGGGACCCACAAACCCCATAGATAAATAAAATCCACTTTTGATGTGTGTATGTGGATATTTTAGAGCTAGATCTACACTATGGAGTAGTGGAGCAACTTCTTAAATGAAGGAAGAGTGGAGATCATGGATGTTTAATGTAAAATCATGAGGATCTTGGAGGATTTCAAGTGAGATCATGATGCATTCAAAGTAAGATCATAAAGAACTTATGCTAATATAGTGGAGGAAGTGATAAATCTAATGCACACATGATGGAGAGAGTGGAAATTAAATGTAGACATGATGGAGATCATGGAGAGACATCACAGTCTTCATGAAGTCTAGTGGCCACATGTACAACCTAGTTATGAGGTGGGTTAGGGCTATGGAAGGCTCATAATATATATAATGAAGATGAAGGCACAATAAAAGGAAGGCTTTGTATTATTATTTCTGATATGTTTAGATCTATATTTATCGTTTGACGTTTATATGCATGCTTATGTTGTTTAGCTAAGTCTGCAGTGTTGTTTAACACAGAGGTGTTTCAGAGTGGAAATCCCACCCTTAGCCATGGGGGACTTCGATTGCCTACTTTGGGAAGGTTTCTATTGAGCTCCATTCATCATCATGCATTGGTGCCATATTTCCTGCTTCAGGGTTTGAGAGGTGGTGGTTGTTTATAGCATTTCAGCTATGAAACTGGTGTAGGATTCATACATTCATCTTGTGCTTCATGTTTAGCCTTTCAGGAGTATTAGATCTATATCCTGCACTCGAGCCATTGTATTTTACCTCCATGCAGTAGCAGTCCCCTCAAGGATTGTGCAGTCCAGTCTTGAAGATCTAAAGGATGAAGGAAATTTCCAGTATTTCAGTTGGAAATCCTGTGAGGGACCATATCCTCACTTTGCATTCACTGTTTCCACCATTTTTGAGCTGATTTTAATTATGTAGTAGCAGGCTAGTGAGCCTCCATACTTGACAGTTCAGTTTTTGACAACAGTTGTGTAGCAGCCACTGCAATCAGTGGAGAAAGATAGATGAGCTAGATCTTGAGCTTATAGCTTGAGGATCTAGTGAAGGGATCAACCCTTCTTGCATAGATTTGATTGCACATCATATTAAAAGCATCCTTGATCATATTATGCTTCAGATCTACATACCTTATAGTCATAGTTGTAGGGCCTAAAAGGGTGATTTTCCAAGACTTTTAGATCTGGAAATCCTTTCTGGGTTATCTTGGGTGTCCATCATAGAGCCCATATTTGAAGTTTCGTAATCATCGAAGCTCGAGAAATTCCTAGATCTACAATTTATATTTTATCGGCAGTTGCAGTCCTAGCAGTTGCAACAGGGACAATGCAGTATTCCTTCTGTTGGGTGTGGAGCCTGATTATCTTGTTTATTTTGTATCACAGCTTTGGACCCCTATACCTTAATGCTGCCTAGGGGGTCCCGAGGGGGGGGGGGTGGCTGCGACTTTATGGAGTCCCCCCCTGGTGGGGGGTTTTAGGGGCAGCGCCTTTGAAGCTAAAAACAGATGTAAAATTTCCTTGTAAAATTATAGTAATTTCTAGTCAATCTTGGCCATTCATTAGGCGGATGATTTGTCGGTAGAAGTTATGTTTAGTTTAGGGTTTTTTGCCCTAGAAGGAAACCCCTCGCTTTGTATGAGGGTATTTTATTACGGCTATGTATTGTCTGTGTATTCTGAGAGTGAGAAATAGATAGGGATACTGTGAGAGAGAACAAAGGATATTACAGTGGATTTGCTATAGGTTGTGTCTCTTCATTTTTGCTGGATAATAGAAAGGAAGGACTGGCTGTTCGGGGTGGACGTAGCCCAAACTGGGTGAACCACGTATATCTATGTCTCTCAGGTTTTATGTGTTTTGTGTGCTTGTGTTTCCCGCATATTTTATGTGTTGCATTGCTCTGTAATACATAATTTTATAACAACTGGTATTAGATCCGAAGGTATATTTGGTTGATAAACTCACAGGAAAGAAGGGTTCCTGGTTCGAGTGGGAGAAATGGCAGAAGATGGTAAGTTTAGGGTCAAGAAATTTAACAGCCAAAACTTCCCACTGTGGAAGATGAAGATGGAAGATTATCTGTATCAGAAAAATCTGTGCCTACCATTGAGCAGAAAAACAAAGAAGCCGATGGCTATGACAGAAGCAGAATGGGAGGTTCTCGATAGAAAGGCACTTGGAACAGTACTGTTGTGCCTCGCGGCATTGGTAGCCTTCAATATTTCGAAGGAAACAACAACAAAGGGTTTGATGAAGGCATTGGCGAAACTATATGAAAAACCCTCGGCCTCAAACAAGGTATTTCTTATTAAACATTTATTTAATATGAATATGTATAAAGGTGGATCTGTTGCAGGCCATTTAAATGATTTTAATACAGTTACTAGTCATTTAAGTTCTGTAGGGGTAAAATTTGATGATGAAGTTAGGGCTCTTTTATTTCTGTGCTCATTACCAGAAAGCTAGAATGGTTTAGTTATGGCCATTAGTAACTCTGTCTCTGGATCTAGTACTTTAACGTTTGATGATGTTATCGGTGCTATCCTTAGCAAGGAAATACGACGGAAAAGCTCTAGTGAGACATCAGGTAATGCTTTGAGTGAAGAGTCCCAGGGAAGAAAAATGGAAAGAAGAAAGAGATCGGTATATCGCAGTAAATCAAAGAAAGGCAGATCCAAGTCCAGATCGGGGATAGTGTGCTGGAAATGCAGAAAGAAAGGACACTTGAAGAAAGAATGTAGATCTCAGAAGGGAAAAGAATGAGATGCACAACAAGAAAACAATCATGAAGCAAATGTGACAGGTGATGTGTTAAAATATGCTTTTATTATTTCTTTCGAAAATGTTACTGATTCCTAGGTGGTAGATTCAGGGGCTTCATTCCATGCCACACCTGATAAGAAATATTTTCATGACTATGTTCAAGGAGATTTTGGACAAGTCCGTTTGGCTGATGATAAACCATGTAAAATTGTGGGAATGGGTAAAGTTCTTGTAAAATAGCAGAATGGAAACCAATGGCTATTAAAGTAGGTAAGGCATGTTCCAGATTTGAAGAAAAATCTGATTTCAATAGGGCAGTTAGGCGGTGAAGGTAGTGTGACAAATTTCACAGATAAAACTTGGAAGGTCACCAAAGGAGCCCTGGTAATAGCAAAAGGTGAAAAGTTTGGTACATTGTATTTATGCAATGGTATTTCTAACTCTGTTAATGCTTTAAATTCCAAAGGAGAAGATGCAGTATATTGGCATCATAGGCTTGGACACATGAGTGAGAAGGGGATGAAGATTCTTCACTCAAGAAATTTGTTGCCGGGTTTGAAGAATGTTGATTTGGATTTATGTGAGAATTTCATTTATGGAAAATAGAAGAGAGTAAGATTTCTCAGAGTTGGGAAAGAAAAGAAGAGCGGAAAATTAAAGCTTTTTCATGTAGATGTATGGGGACCTGCTCAAGTATCATCTCTCGGTGGCTCTCGTTATTATGTTACTTTTATTGATGATGCAACTAGAAAAACTTGTATTTATTGTATTCATAATAAATCTGATGTATTTGATACTTTCAAGAAATGGAAATCTTTGATTGAGATTGAGATAGGAAATAAGTTGAAGTGTCTCAGATCAGACAATGGAGGTGAATATTGCAGCAAAAATTTTGATAGGTACTGTTCAGAGCATGGAATTTGCAGAGAGAGGACAGTTCCAAGAACAACACAAGAAAATGGTGTGTTAGAAAGGATGAACAGAACAATAATGGAGTGTGCATGGTGCATGAGATTGCATGTAGGATTGCCTTTACAATTTTGGGTAGATGCTGTAGATACTGTTGTTTATCTAATAAATAGAGGGCCTTCAAGTTCCTTAGATGGTGGTATTCCAGAGGAAGCATGGACAAGTAAAAAGGTAAACTACTCTTTTTTAAAGCCTTTTGGTTGTGAGGCCTTTGTCCATATTAATAAATAAAATAGAACAAAGATTGAGGAAAAATCAAAGAAATGTACCTTTATTGGATATGGTGTTAATGATTTCGGTTATCGCTTATATGATTATGAAAATCACAAAATCATTAGGAGTAGAGATGTAATATTCAATGAAAAGGTCTTGTATAAGAATTGGTTGTAGGAAAAGAAACAGGAAAAAGAAAACAAATAATACATAGTTCTTGATGAGATCACAGAAAAAGTAAAAGTGCTTGAAAATAATAATAATAATCAATAGCCACAACAACAACAACCACCACAATAGCAAAAGACACCTCAAAAACCTGAAAGTGGTGTTAGAAGATCTACTAGGATAAGTAGACCCCCTGAACGATACTCTCCTTCATTATATTATTTATTGTTGGCTGATTTTGGTGAACCTGAATGTTATGAAGAGGCAATGCAGGTTGAAACCAGGAAGAAGTGGGAGCTAGCCATGGAAGAATAGATGGACTCCTTAATGCATAACCAGACTTAGGACTTAGTCAGGTTGCCTGCAGGTAAAAATACATTGTAGAATAAGTGGATTTATAGGTTGAAGGAAGAAGATGGAGGAAAACAGAGGTACAAAGCTAGACTTGTGGTGAAGGGGTTTTCACAGAAGAAAGGTATTGATTTTGATGAAATATTTTCCCCTGTTGTTAATATGACTTCAATCAGAACTATTTTAAGTCTTGTAGCAGCGAAATATTTACATCTTGAATAGTTATATGTAAAGACAACATTTCTCCATGGAGATTTGGAGGAAGAGATATATATGGAGAAACCAGAAGGATATGAGGTCAAAGGGAAATAAAAATTAGTGTCAAGGTTAAAGAAGAGTTTGCATGGCTTAAAATAGGCTCCAAGGCAGTCGTATCTAAAATTTGACAAGTTTATGTCTGAACAAGGTTATACTAGATGTCACTCTGATCATTGTGTTTATCTAAAAAAGAAAAATGACGGCAACTATATTATATTGTTATTGTATGTAGATGACATGCTTGTTGCAGGGTCTAACATGCAGGAAATAAATGTGCTCAAAAGGAAATTGGAAAATTCATTTGCAATGAAGGATTTGGGAGCTGCAAAACAAATCCTTGGTATGAGAATAACTAGAGACAGGAAAAATGACAAATTAACATTGTCTCAGAATGAGTACATACAAAAGGTGTTGAAAAGATTTAATATGTAGAATGAAAAACCAGTTAGTACACATTTTGCTAGCCATTTCAAACTTAATAAGGAGATGTGCCCTAAGACCCAAGAAGAAATGGACTATATGTCTAAAGTTCCATATGCATCAGCAATTGGAAGCTTAATGTATGCAATGGTCTGCACAAGGCCAGATATTGCACATACAGTGGGAGTTGTAAGCAGGTATATGAAAAATCCAGGAAAAGAACATTGGATGGCAATGAAATGGATTCTCAGATATTCGAGAGGTACTGTAAATCAAGCATTATGCTTTGGTGTTTCAAAAATTGCTCTACACGGATATGTTGATATAGATATGGTAGGTGATAGAGATAACAGGAGGAGCACTACAAGATATGTATTTACTGTAGGTGGAACAACTGTCAGTTGGGTTTCAAAAATCCAAAGTGTTGTTGCACTTTCAACAACAAAAGTAGAGTATGTTGCTTCTATAGAGGCTAGTAAATAAATGATTTGGTTACAAAGGTTAATGGATGAATTGGGTAAGAAGCATGATATGGGCATGTTATACAATGATAGCCAAAGTTCCATTCATCTTGCAAAGAACTCAGCATTTCATTCCAGGACTAAACACATACAACTCAAGTACCATTTCATACGGTCAGTATTGGAAGATGGATAGTTGAAGCTAGAAAAGATACACACTAGCCAGAATCTTGTAGGTATGCTAACAAAAGTTGTAACCAGGGAGAAAATGAGATTATGCTCAGTTTCAATTGATCTTCAAGGATGACGATGAAGATGAGAAACAACCAGGTCCAAAGAGGAGTCATTGTCCAGAAAATGAAGCAGTGGTGGAGTTGCTACAATCAGTCTCCAAGTGGGAGATTGTTGGTTGTGGAGCCTGATTATCTTATTTATTTTGTATCACAGTGTTGGACCCCTGTATCTTAATGGGGTGGCAACGCTGCCCAGAATTAAACACTGCCTGGGGGGTCCAGCGGGGGGGGGGGGGGCAACTACGACTTTATGGAGCCCCCCCCCCCCAGGTGGGGGGTTTTGGAGGCAACGCCCCCGAAGCTAAAAACAGATGTAAAATTTCCTTGTAAAAGTATAGTAATTTCTAGTCAATCTGGGCTGGTCATTTGGTGGATAATTTGACGGTAGAAGTTATGTTTAGTTTAGGGTTTTTTTCCCTATAATAAAACCCCTCGCTTTGTATGAGGGTATTGTATTGCGGCTGTGTATTGTATGTGTATTCTCGGAGCGGGAAATAGATAGGGAGACTATGAGAGAGAACATAGGATATTACATCAGATTTTCTGTAGGTTTTGTCCCTTCATTTTTGTTGGATAATAGAAAGGAAGGACTGGCTGCTCGAGGTGGACATAGCCCAAACTGGGTGAACCACATATATCTGTGTCTCTCAGGTTTTATGTGTTTTGTGTGCTTGTGTTTCGGCATATTTTATGTGTTGCATTGCTCTGTAATATATAATTTTCTAACACCTTCCAATAGTCCAACAGTTACACAATCCCTCTTATGTGATCATTTCAGAGTCATTCTAGGCCATCTCTTTGGCTTAAGTGTCTCATATTTTGAGCACTATTGTACTTTCATTCGACCTCCTATATGATAAAATGGCTTAGCTATTCTATATATTTTGATGGTATATTTAGATTAATTGTTTACTTTGCTGTAGTTCATCTATTGTGTTTTTGTATTACTTCATTGTCCCTTTTGGGATATTACATATTCAAAGGATGAATGTGAGACTCAAACTGAAAGAACCAACCAGGGCATCTTGAGGCTAAACCACCTCACCCTCATCAATGAAAATCAGGCTTTACCATGATCAGGTTAGCTCAAAACAAAACCATCATAGATCAAAATCATAAATCACGTGCATAATAAAACTGGAACAAAATACTGGTACTTATCCTTCATCAGTCTATAATTCTTCCTTTTTTCTTTTGTACCCATACTGGATCGGTTGCCACACTCGGCAATCACCCATTGTCTTTTCTTCTCTTCAATCATGTACACATACACACAACTTACATCACAATAGTTACAGCCACACAAGACATAAAACACCACATAATACATACACCCATACCTAGTGTAGAACAAAACTCGATAAATACACCTACATCTAATGTACAACAAAACAAAATACATACACATACATCCGGTGTAAAAAAAAATACAATAAAAATACCTACACTCTATGTAAAACACAACACATACACCTACACCCAATGTACAACACATGCAAACACCTACGCCTGGTGTACAACACAACACAATACATACACATATACAAAGTACAACATAATGAATACACATGTCATGATACAAAGACTACACAATGCATATACATAGTATTGCATGCCCACAACACAACATGTATAACATGGACACAATACCACATGTATACTAGTACCATATGCACAACACATACATAGTACCACCTGTACATGACACTATCTGCACAACATGAGCACATCATCACATGTACACGAAACCATCTGCACAACGTGTTCACAACACCAAATGTACACTGCACCGCCTATACAATGTCTGCACAATACCATATGTATACAACACCTCATGAAAGACATGTATGTGACACTAGATGTAGATAACACTCCATGCATGACATGTAGATGACACCATCTGCACACAACACCATCTGTACAACATGTACGCAACACCACATGCACACAACACCATATGTACTATCATGCACACAACACCATATGTACAGCACACACACAACACTATATGTACATAACACAGAAAATACAACATGTACATAGCATGATACATAGACAACACAACATATGCAACATGTGCATGATACCATATGCACACAACAGTGCATATCCAACATGCACTTAGTATGTTAGGTACACAACACCACATATCCAAAATGTACATAGCACCATTTATACCTAACACTACATATGAAATATACACATAACACCATATATATAACAGACATATAACATCGTATGTACACAATACTACATATGTTACATTTACACATCACCATAGGTACAATCAATGAATATACAATGTTGAACATATACAAAATAGTAGTACTCCACATCGATAGATCACACACTGACCCCACAAGAAACCTTGCTTCTACTATCTTTCCACTATGCATGCTTATCCCAACATGTCACATATCACACTGCTTTCACTTAGCTCATGTACCCCTCAAAACTACCTATCCATAACATAAACATATGCATAGTACAAGCATATAATATTGATTCATGTCCACATGATATTTAACTCATAGATATGTCAAGGTTACTCTTCCCATTTGATTCCCCATATGACTAACAACCTCTTCATTATATGCAACTGCATCAATAATAAATCCTCCATAAGACTGATCCTTGAAAATCTTGTCATATAATGACATTGATACATAGATAGATAAATACATACATATATATAATCATTATCATAAAACAATCATGATACTGTCAGACAACGATATACATACACACATATATACATATAAACACTAGCATTAGACAGTCATGATCCATGGCGACCTTGTCTGACACGACATACATGAATACATACATGTATACATATATAAACATCAACATAATCATGATCACATCATAATTACCAAATAGAATAGGGAAAAGTTTAAGAGGACTTACTCATTCATGCACAATATGCATAAAGTTGAGAATAATAGTTCCCAACATAGCCAAGGCATCTAACATCTAGGATCCATTCACTTTACCTTTCTCATGATTTTTCTGCCAATTTACTTTCCATCAATGAACCCAACCAATCCAACTGGTTGTCATATTCTTACCTTCAACTGCCCTTATACATGCACCGAGCTTCATACAAGTCTTTCATTACATGGTGGGTACCAAAAAACTCTCCAAAAACTCCATTAACTTTTGCCTTCCCAACCAATTCCTAAGAATCAAAACATAAAAGGAAAGGACATGAAACAAAAGAAGAAAACTATGGAAAATAAATAGAAATACGACACCAAAAACAAAGTGGCATGATCATGCACTAGACATACAGAAAGCTGCCAATCAAGCACAATAAACCACAAGAGTCAAAAGCACAAGACTAGCAACAAACACCATGAATTGATGGCCATGGGTCCCAAATGTTTCCAAGGGAAATATAAACATGAGCCTTCTTCAAGATTCCATGGTAGTCTTTTGCCATGCAATCCCTTGCATCATACCACCATTAACACATCAATGTGAGTGCATAAATAAACATAACAACATGTTAGTTACCTTAGCTTGTTGTGCCAAGCACATTGCCTTGTAACTAAACACACATGTTAGCCATATGTACCAAACATCAAGATAACATATCTATCAATTAAAAATCAACTTTTACCAAGATTAGAAACCATGTTACGATCCACAATCAACTCACATTTATCAATCATAATACATAATGATACAAATATTACCTACTTGCACTCAAGTACATACCATATATCTTGTAATATTCCTGTGGGCTTGAGGGGTCCTGACCCAGGTTCGGTGTGCAAGGTTTGCCAACAAACCCTTATACTACTAGCCCTTTCAGCAGTGACCTAGTTGCGCAGGTCAAAGTCTCACCCGAAGTAGTACGGGTGGGTGTTGGAACCAGGTTTCCGCACCCTAAGAAAGGATGGGTAAGGCAAGCAGAGCTGTGTCCTATTTCGGTAATTCCCAGATTACCTTGTTCTTCACAAAGTTAATTACATTTCTATTTGCATCCATGTGCACTAGATCTATTGTTATATGATTTTCATAACATCAACACAATATTACATAAATAGAGCAAAATAGATCTAGATCCAAGCATTCAGTTACACAGATCTTCGCAGCTAAGAGACAGAAAATATGCAACATAGAAATTATTAGCAATTCACACAAAAGTAATCATAGTTTCAGATCTCTAATAATCCTTCGCATTCATTCATTCATCAATATTTCCTTACAATTCCCTTCCCAACCTGCGCACACAGCAGCAGGGTCTGCACACAGCTGGACTAGGATCTCCGTGCACACAGCCAATAGGAGTCCGTTCCCTAAAACCCAAATAGATAGCTTAAACAATAGATCGCATCAATAGCTCATCATTCCTTATCCTTTACAATACAAAATATATCTCTATTTATAACAATCTATCCTCGACTTTCCTATGGTCCGCAACCCATGGTTTTTGGACCCCTAGTTTACCCTTTGACCCATTACAGTGAGTTCGGGGCTTTGACCCGCCCCAAAACCCCTGCGCTAGATTAAATATAATAAAAAATAATCAAAATGGACTAGTTTCGCAGCTTGTTAGGAGACCCCGTTCCAACAATTCCCAAATAGGGAAAGCAGCAATATTGAACACAATAATGGAAATTAGTAGTGAAGATCAATGCATAAACATAGGAGATGAATATGGAGGCATTATATTATGAATATTTGCAGCAAATCAGTACAAAAAATTGAGGGATAAATCATATGATATCATAAAACAAGCCTCCCATAAACAAACACTCTCAAATATGAGATGTTGCTACTATACAAAATGTCAGAGAGCTGCTACAGTGCAGTCCTAATGAGAATAAATGTTACTGAAATCATAAAATGATATATAACAACTTATATATGCCTCTTTCAAGAGATGATAAACATAAATATCAAGGCTCTATAACACTTCTCTAGACAACCCAAGAGGGTTTCCAGAAAAAAATAAAAATACAATAGTGAACTGCAACCCTAGGGCTGAAGATTCACTGCAGAAAAATGGATGTGAATATATGGTTGAAGCTAATGTAGAAATATGTGGCTCTCCTCCAGTAGACTCTCTGGGTGAAAGTTTGATCCCTCCACTGAATATCTAACTCCCCAAAACATGCATTGAAACCACCCCTAAAACTAATCTTTGAAATAACGCCGTCATGGACTGAAACTACACTGTAGGGGTTGGTGGTAGCTTGGGCTAGTGTCAAATGATTAAATAATTCCTAAGGAACCTCCTTGCTAGTCTCCCAATGGAAAGGATACGTCTCCACTGTGTTGGGTATGTGTTATATTATTTCCACGACTAGTCATGCAGGGGGGTGGTGATAGCCCCCCCTGTATGTTGCGTTGGGCGCAGCAGGGGGGTCACAAGGGGGAAAAAAAATTGGTCCTTATTTTTCAATGGGCGGACTCGCCGATGGTTTTGTGCGTGGGTTTTCACATGGTTTTGGGGCATGATGGTTTTCGGCCCTTGGTATTTTGTAGATCCGGTCAAGGGAACTATGGTTATGTTCTAATCTAGGGTTAATGGATTGGGGTTTATGTATGCTTCGACATGTATATATATGTGTTGTAACACTAAAAGGAATATAATGAAAAATCAAGCTGGTCGTCCTGATTTGGGATCCAGGGGAAAATATCTGTGTCTATCTGTTTTATGTTTTATGCTCTCTCTATTATTTATTTTCTGTTTTTAAGATTCGTTTGTAGATAATTTCTGTTCAGGGTTAAAACTTACATTTGGTATCAGAGATGTTTTGGCTTCAAGGGGACACCTTTATCACAGAGGGGTTTTTTGCTCAGGCCTGAGGTAGACCCTGTTCAGTGGGAGACCTACGGGATCGATTCTTGTGGTGAAAGAAGATGGCGACCAGTGGAAATATAGAGATTGAAAAATTTAATGGTCAAGGTTTTGAGTTGTGGAAGCTGAATATGGAGGATCTGCTGGTGGATAAATACCAGCGGATCACGGTAGATCCAGGTACTAAACCAATGACAATGTTAGATGAAGACTGGAAGAAGCTGTATCGGAAGGCAAAGAACACAATATGGTTGTGTGTCTCAGATTCAGTATTGTTGAATGCATCTGGGGAAGCTACGACGAAGAATTTGTGGGACAAACTTGGGACTTTGAACCAATCTATGTCTCTGGTGAATAAAATGTTCCTAGGGAAAAATATGTATAACCTGAGGATGAAGGATGGAGACTCGGTGATAGAGCATATGAATTCCTTCAATATTGTGGTAAGCCAACTATCATCTATTGACATTAAAATCTCAGATGAATATCAATGCATCAGTTTATTGTGTTCTCTTCTAGATTCGTGGGATAGTATGGTTATTGAAATAGGTATCAATACAACTACCTTGAATTTTGATGACATTGTGTTAGCCTTGCTTTCGGACGAAATGAGATGGAGAAATATGGAGGGTTAGAATGGAGATGCCTTATTTGTATGAGGAAGGTCCCAGAACAAAAAAAAGAATAAGGTTTCAAGTGGGAGATCTAAATCTCCTGGAAATTTTGTAAAGGTGTGCTGGAAATGCGGAAAGGAAGGTCACTACAAAAAGGACTGCATATCTAAAACTCCTGAGAAAGGAAAGGGATCTGATGATGCCCCTTCTGCAGAGGAAAAAACCACCTCGGATGAAGGTGGGGATGTGTATTTTTCATCTTCTTCAAATACACATGTAGATCATGAGTCATGGTTATTGACTCAGGTGCATCCTTTCACTTCACTCCCCATAGGGAGTGGTTCCGCGAGTATGAGAAATATGATGGCGGTGATGTCTTCCTAGTGGATGATAGGAAGGCTAGAATTGTCAGACATGGAAAATTCAAGATGAAGCTGCAAGGTGGAAGGACTAGAACACTTCCTGGTGTTCTGCACATTCCTGCATTGGCTAGAAATCTTATTTCTGTAAGCAAGATGGATGATGCAGGTTTAAAAACAGTGTTCGAGAAAGATACTTGTAAGATGGTTCAGGGAGCACCTGTATTAATGCGGGGAGTTTGGATTGGAACTCTGTACAAGCTTTAGGGAAACACTGTTATTGATGGGTGCAACAGTTCTATGGTTCTCGAAAGTGGAGCGGAAAGCTAGCAGTCTCTTGAGAAAAGACCATGCTATGGCATCAAAGGCTTGGACATATTGGAGAGAAGGGCCTTCACATACTGCATGGAAATGGTACGGTATAAGGTATGTCTAATAGCTCTTTGGATTTCGATTTATGTGAACATTATGTATATGGGAAGCATAATCGAGTGAGTTTTCCTTTTGGTTCTAAGAGGGAAAACAAGATATTAGAGCTTGTGCATAGTGATGTGTTTGGACCTATGTCAGTTCCATCATTGGGTAAGTCTGTGTACTCTGTTTCATTCATATATGACTTCTCAAGGAATACATGGATATATTTCTTAAGGAAGAAATCTGAAGTCTTTGACAGATTTAAATAATTTAAGGCTCTGGTGGAAAACCAGACAGGGAAGATGATAAAGATGTTGAGGACAGATAATGGTGGGGAGTTATGAAAGAAGTAATTTGAAGAGTTCTATAAGAAGTGTGGTATAGCACGGCATAAGACTACTCCATACACACCTCAGAAAAATGGAGTTGCAGAAAGAATGAACATAACGTTGATGGAAAAGGTAAGAAGCATGCTCAGTGGTACCGGGTTGGGAAAATAATTCTGGGCAGAGGCAGTGGAGATTGCATATTACTTGGTTAATAGATCACCTTCATCATCATTGGAGGATAAGACTCCACATGAGGTATGGACTAGTAAGAAAACCTCTCTTTCACATCTGAGGGTATTTGTATGTGATGCATATGTACATGTTCCAAAGGAGAAAAGGACCAAGTTGGATAATAAATTTGAAAGGTGCATCTTTATTGGGTATAAGGATGGTTTAAAGGGTTATAAGCTTTAGAACCCAGAAACAAGGAAGGTAGTGTATAGCTGAGATGTGGTGTTTAGAGAGGTGAAAGATGTTGTTTAACATGAAGTCCTACCAAAGGAACCTGAGAATATAGAGTTTGAGCTAAAGGAGGATGAATCAGACTCTATAACAGAATAATAATCACAAGAGGAAGAGCCACAAACTCTAGCAGTGAGAAGATCAGTTCAGGAAAGAAGACAACCAGAAAGGTATAGTCCATTTTCCTTCTGTTCAAATTTTTCTTTAACTGCAACTGATGATGATCCCAGAACCGTCAGGGAGGCGGTAGATTTAGAGGACGAAAAACTTTGGAAGGAGGCCATGGTTGATGAAATGGAATCCTTGCATAAAAATGAGGCATGGGATCTGTTGGAGTTGTCGGCTGGAAGGAAGCCCATCAGGAGAAAATGGGTGTTTAAGAAGAAGATGAATGTAGAAGGCAAGGTGGAGAAATACAAAGCTAGGTTGGTAGAAAAAGGTTATTCCCAGGTGCTAGGAATTGATTTTGGTGATCTTTTTTCTCCTGTTTCCAAAGTTACTTCTATTAGATTACTTTTATCTGTTGCTGCTGCATTTTATTTTGAGGTAGAACAAATGGATGTGAAGACGACATTTCTTCACGGGGATCTGGAAGAGGAGATCTACATGAAACAACCTGAAGGCTTTATGGTGAAGGGGAAGAAATAACTGGTATGCAGGTTAAAGAAGTCTATGTATGGGTTAAGACAATCACCAAGGATGTGGTATCAGAAATTTGATACCTATATATGGGGACTTGGCCTCAGCAGAAGCAAGGAGGATCAGTGTGTTTATTTTAAATTAATTGGTGACCGTGTTATTTATTTGGTCTTGTATGTGGATGATATGTTGTTGAATGGAAATGACAAAGATATTATCCAAGATTTCAAGACCCAACTGTTCTCCAAATTTGACATGAAGGATCTTGGTGCTGCAAACTATATTTTGGGCATGGAAATTAAGAGAGACCAGGCAAAGAGGAAGCTCTGGTTAAACCAGAGGAAGGATCTAGAGACTATATTACAGAGGTTCAATATGCAGGATAGTAAACCAGTTTATTTTTTTAATTCCTATAGGTGTAAAGCTGTCTGTTGAACAATGTCCCAAGACACAAGAAGAAGAGGAGGATATGTCTCGTGTTCCATATGCAAGTGTAGTGGGTAGCCTAATGTATGCAATGGTATGTACTAGACTAGACATTGCACATTTAGTGGGAGTATTGAGAAGGTTTATGTCAAACCCAGGAAAGGAGCATTGGACAACAGTGAAGCAAGTTTTCAGATATTTGTGTGGCACTAGTGATTATGACTTGTGAAACTAGGGAAGAACAAGATTGGAAAGAGTGCTGGACATTCGTGGTTTTTTTGATGTAGAATGGGCTGGAGAAATGGACCAAGTAATATCTACAAGTGGGTATGTTTTTAGCCTATTTAGAGGTGCAATCAGTTGGATGAGTAAAATATAGTCTGTAGTGGCTCTTTCAACTAAAGAGGTAGAATACATGGAAGCCACTCATGAAAGAAAGGAATTAGTTTGGTTTCAGATATTGTGTTGAAGTATGGGGTTGGCGCAACAAGCTATAAGGATAGACTGTGGTAGACAAAGTGAAATTTTCTTACTTAATAACCCTGCTTATCATTCAAAGACAAAGAAAATTGATGTTAAATATCACTTTGTGAGAGATATGGTTGAGGCTAAAAGGGTGTTGCGGGTAAAGTTGGACACTTTGAAGAATGTTTTAGATGAAATGATGAATTCTATGAGCACTTAGAAGTTTTTTTTGTGTAGAGAAACGATGGGTGTTGCAAAGTTGGGCTAATGACTCAGCTCTCCTGTGGCCCCCTGCGGAAAGAAAACAACAAGTGGAATAATGTTGGGTATGTGTTATATTCTTTCCACGACTAATCACGCATTGGGGGGGGGGGGTGACAGGGGGGACGATAGCACTCCCTGTACATTGCGTCAGGCACATCAGGGGGGTCACAAGGGGGGCAACTTCCCCCCTATTCGAGGTCCGAGGAAGCGCCCTGGGAAAAAAATTTTGGTCCTTATTTTTCAATGGGCGGACCCGCCCATGGTTTTGTGCATGGGTTTTCACATGGTTTTAGGGCATGATGGTTTTCAGGCCCTAGAATTTGTAGATCTAGTCAAGGGAACTAGGTTATGTTCTAATCCAGGGTTAATGGATTGGGGTTTATGTATGCTTCGGCATGCATATATATGTGTTGTAACACTAAAAGGAATATAATGAAAAATCAATTTGGTCGTCCCGATTTGGGATCCAGGGGAAAATCTCTGTGTATATCTATTTTATGTTTTATTCTCTCACTATTTTTTATTTTCTGTTTTAAAGATTCGTTTGCAGATAATTTATGTTCAGGGTTGAAACCTACACACTGAAATACATACTCAGAAAATGGCCCTGCAAACCCTCCACAACTTCTCCCCTATAAAACAACACAAATATGGAAGAAAATATGTTGTATAATAAGACTAACGCTTTGGCCTGAAGTCAAAATGTGAAAATGCAGCTCAATCACCTCTCCTTAGTGGGAAGTCAAAGTCCCCCGAGGATGAGGGTGGGATTCCCGCTTGGGAAGACCCTTGTGCTAAAAAGCACTGCAGTCTCCGCTAAATAGTTGAAGAGAGAAACAAGTCATACATACCATAATCAAAATAATAATAAATCATGCCCTCTATGGCTAACATCCCCTTCCTTATATGCTTTGTAAGCCTTCTCACCTTGGGCCCCATTCATTAAAGCCAATACTTCCATGCATGGAATCTCCCTCCAAAACTGTACTATCCCTCAATAAATGTCCACTCCCTCCATACTAGCGCTATTGATTTGGTCAAAGTTGACCCAGTCTACATGCTCCATCCCCTTTTCACACAAAAGGGTGTTTAATCTAGCTACTTAGATTACCTCCATTCACATTTGGAGTGATTTTATTCCTACTAAGGTGATTTATGGGTCTCCCTACCCTCTTATTCTTCTAAGAAGCAAAAAAAAATTAATATTCCAACTAGCTAAAGGATAACTAGAAATATTATAGTCCTTCCCTCCCACATGTTTCTTGTCCTAAAGCAACTCTAAAGGTGAGTGCTACAACTCTTCTCCTCCTTCCCTTGTGACACCTCCATGTAATAAGCTCACCTCATGAACTAAGTGTTCCCCAATCAATCCATTCACGAAATTCTCCTCCCATAAGGAAACAAGTGGTCTAATGTATGAATCATGTGATTCTCAATGTTATCCCTAAAGCATGAGGCATAAGAAATAGAGAGAATCTCCCTCCCAATGGGAACATTCAATCCATGTGTCATCCCTCCAAATATGCCCATAAAAATGATAAGAACATCATCTACATATGGGATCAAAATCAAGGATACATAAGATTCCATATTAATCACTGGAGGAGGATCATAGTCCTACATGTAGAACCAACGCAGTATGTCTCCTGACTACCTCAGAACATGATATGGTAAGTGGTTCCCCCACCACTTGCTTGCTTCCAAAATATTCTCACATGCTTGGAGAAGGTGAATGATTTTTGGTGCCAATGGAGTACACCATGAAGAATATATCCTCTCCCCAGAATCTCCTAGGGAGTGGCCATGCTTACCACTTCTTATGGCCCCAAGTAGACCATGAAGTCCATAATGAAGATTGCACCCACTTGGAGCAATGGCCTGCACATGTATGTTATGGAGATACAAATACATAGTAAGTGAATCATAATGCACAGAAATACAGCTCTTACCATGTACTTTGATCAAGCTGGTGAAGTGTCTCATAAATGGGCCTCCTCTCACTCCCAATGAGAAAGGAATTGGTTGTGATAGCTCCACCAATGAGTGATGTCTCTCTTGCATCTCCAAACAATCTATGCATCTCCAAACATGCTGATGTATCTCCTCTCTGAATCCTTCCCCAGTGAATCCCTCCATGATAGTATGATATGCTCTCATGGAATAAGTGTGGCTGAAGAGAAAATCCTCATATGAAACATGTAGTAGCTTCTCCTTGAGCTTAGATGCTCTAGTCATGAAAATCCTTCTCCGATAATAGATAACCCCATCTCTCACTAAATATCTCTCATCTGATAACTGGCCATCAAGTATCCTGCATGAAAGGACATCCTTGGAGTATTCCACCAAGAGCTGGGATCTCCAATAAGGATCTATACTCCATAGTGATAGTGCTTATGATATCCCATGTAAAGCATCTGTCATGTGGCTACCCCCTTCTTTGAAATCTCCCATGCCAAAGTCACATAACAGGATGTTGCTATCCTCCCTCTACTGCTCCTCCTGTAGCTACTCATGCTCAAGTAAAGGTTGAAGTTTTTGGAGGTCATCCTTCCATGGGAAGCTATCACCCATCCAAAACTTTCTGAATTTGGCCAAAGTATGCATGGGTGGCCATCAACTTCTACAATGTATGGAATATTTCTCCCCAAGTGGGAGTATCTTTTGAGTCTCCAAATCCAAGGAGTAGTCTCCTTACACCATGATGGTGCCATCATCCATCCACGCAACATCCTCTCTCAGCACAAGGTGTGGGGTGAGAGTGGGTAATACTGATATTGGGAGAATGTCTCCCTCCTCCTTGAGCCTACCCAAGACTCTCTACACTGTGTCAAATCCTCCCAAGGTTTCCAATCTTCCTAGATATATGAGTG
Organism: Pinus albicaulis; assembly: GCA_034641835.2. Taxonomy (NCBI): domain Eukaryota; kingdom Viridiplantae; phylum Streptophyta; class Pinopsida; order Pinales; family Pinaceae; genus Pinus; species Pinus albicaulis. The sequence goes on along the minus strand of CM076582.1, from coordinate 826,991,649 downwards.
GTGAAACTTGTTGTGAGGCATCCCTCATTAACTCCTAATCAGGTGGCCTCCCAGGTGGAATGCCTCTAAATAGTAATGTGTTATGGGAAAAAGTCATCTTCATAACTGATAGGACTATTAGGTCCTTTCTTGCACAATGCAAATCCAGCTATGTTTTCAACTATGTTTTATGTGTAGAATCTGTGTGAGAGGGATATATGTGCATGCCCCTAATGATCTGATGTTTTCCACTCTTTCTTTCCATCCACTCCATCTACAAAATCTCCCAATTTGTCGTGACCTTCACCAAAGTACTCAAACCCTACACACCCAATATCAGATTGGTGTCAGGTATTTCAACCACAAAGAAGTTATCAGTCAATGTATATGTCCCCATCATGACAGATAAATATGGAACACAATGCATGCATTTCATAGTTCTAGCTCTTGGGACAAAAACTAAAAATCCCTCAAAGTAATCAGTGGGTATTTCCCTTCTCTGCACAAAATGGGCATCAATAAAGTTTTGGGTAGCCCCACATTCAATCAACACTGAAACCCTCTGATCCTAAATGGAACCTAGACCTCTCAAGGTCAAGTACTTGGGTACTCCTCTAAATGATGCAAGGGCCCCTCCAATTGGAGCAAATGCTCCATTCCCACCTCCTAGTAGTGGTGGATCATCTCCTACTATCCCAACGTTGTGACCTCCTTCTGGTTCCTCTTCTTATTCCTCCTCATCATCAAAAAATACCTCTATATAGTGTGCCTTACCTACTGCACATCTATGTCCGGGTGCCCATGATTCTTGGCATGTGAAGCAAAGTTTCCTTCTCCTCAAGTCTCTTCGGAAATCATCACTAAGAGGTACCTTGTTTTGTCTCTCCTTTAAAGTATGAGCCTTCTCATCTTTCCCCTTTGATGGAAAAGTGGGATTTTTTTGAAATGTTTTATTTGCTCTTGGCAAGGCATCTTGTAGATATTTAGCCCTCTCAATGGCATATTGAAGGGTAGTGGGTTTGGTTGATTTGACCAACCGATGTAGAGGTTCTACTAGCCCATAAATAAGCATATAGAACTTCCTAGCTGCAGATGAATCAAGAACCATAACATAAAGTTTTAGAAATTTATAAATGTAATTTTATGGATTACCTGATTGTTTGAGATGATATAGCCGAATGAAAGTTGCCTTTGGGTCTCTTTGATCAAACCTCTCCACCAACCTCCTTGTGAACTCTGAATATGCAGTCACATTGGCATGACCCAATGTAGAAAGACCATGAAACCACCAATCATGTGCTTCACCCTCAAGGTGTAGCATTGTTATTTTGATGACTTCCATCTCTAGTACATGGTTCAACTAGAAGTATATTTCTATCTTTTCTCCCAATTATTTGGTAGTGAATTTGGATGACCCATCAAAAGTGAGCAAGAAAAAACTGCCCATAGTCTGGTGAAGATCATGGTTCTGTATGAACCCTCCACCTCTATTGTGATGTTGGGGTCTCCTATTTTCCTTGATCTAATAGAACTCGTGCAAGCTCAAATGATCTTTGAATCTCTGAGATTGAGACTCATACTCAAGAAAATAATCTTTAATAGTTTCTTGTTCTTGAAGCCCTCCATTTCCCATTGCTAAAAATGTAGGCATTGTAGAGCGTTGGGAAACTTTTTGCTTCACTGGTTGATCATTCTAGTGATGTGAAATGTCATAGCCTTTTCCATGTAGAAAACATTTAGGGGATTCTTTGTGTCTATCCATCCTCATCTCCTTGGTTTCTCTTGCAATATCTTCCATGGTTTGAATAAGAAGCTTTGTATACTCCTTCTCTTCATCTCCTCCTGATGAGGGAGTTTTACCCTTTTCTTCTCTATCATTTGTATAATCATATCTATAGTTTATTATTTTGAGATACCTCTTCTCTCTGTCCATGAGAGGATCTCCTTCTTCTGATGACATATTGTCTTAGATGCGCAGGTTGAGCCAAGATTATGCTCTGATACCACTGTAATATTCCCAAATAGGGAAAGCATCAATATTGAACAAAATAATGGAAAGTAGCAGTGAATATCAATGCATAAACATATCAGATTAATATGGAGCCATTATATTATGAATATCAGCAGCAAATCAGTACAAAATAGTGAGGCACAGATCAGATGATATCATAAAACAAGCCTCCCATAAGAAAACACTCTCAAATATGAGATGTTGCTACTATAAAAAATGTCGAAGAGCTGCTACATCAAAGTAATAATGAGAATAACTGCTACTAAAATGATATAATGATATATAACAACTGATATATGCCTCAAGATATGCTACACATAAAGATCAAGGCTCTATATCACTTTTCCTAGACAACCCGTGAGGGTTTCCAGAAATAAATCTAAATACAATAGTGAACAGAAACCCTAGGGCTGAAGATTCACTGCAGAAAAATGGTTGTGAATATATGGCTGAAGCTTATGTAGAAATATGTGGCTCTCCTCCAATAGACTCTACGGGTGAAAGGCTGATCCCTCCACTAAATATCTAACTCCCCAAAACATGCATTGAAACCACCCCTGCAACTAATCTTTGAAATAATGCAGTCATGGACTGAAAATACATTCTAGGGGTTGGTGGTAGTGTGGCCTAGTGATAAGTGATGAAATAATGCCCAAGGAACCTCCTTGCTGGTCTTGCAATGGAAAGTCTACCTATCAATTGAAACACAAGCTCAGAAAAATGGCCCTGCAAAACCTCCACAACGTCTGCCCAGCAATACAACACAAATCTGGAAGAAAATGCATTGTATAATAAGATTGAAGCTTTGGCATGATGATGAAATGTGGAAATTCATCTCAATCACCTCTCCTGAGTGGGTAGTTGAAGTTCCCGGAGGAAGAGGGTGGGATTCCCGCTCGAGAACACCCTTGTGCTAAACAACACTGCAGTCTTCGCTAAACATTTGAAGACAACAACAAGCCATACAAACCATAAAAAAAATAATAATCAATCATTCCCTCTATGTATTCCATCCCCTACCTTATATGATTTTTGAGCCTTCTCACCTTGGGCCCCACTCATTAAGGTCACTACTTCCATTGATGGAATCTCTCTCTAAAACTGCGCTTTCCCTTAATGAATGTCCACTCCCTCCATACCAGTGTTGTTTATTTGGTCAAATTTGACCTAGTCTACATGCTCCATCCCCTTTTCACAGATAAGGGTGTTTAATACAACTACTTAGATGACCTACATTCACATTTAAGGTGATTTTATTCCTACTAAGGAGATTTATGGGTCTCCCTACCCTCTTATTCTTCTAACTAAGAAGCAATTTTTTTTTTTAATATTGCAACTAGATAAAAGAAAATTGGGAATATTACATATCTCACCACATATGTGTTAGCACAAGCATCCTAAAACAAGATCATTCATTCATGCAATCTTATAGACACATATATTCATATCATGCAATTCATCAAACATTAAAATAAGTTGAAAATATACCATGCTAAATAGATAAACTAGATGACGTAATAGACATTAACTCTCTCAAACACCATACATACAACATAATCAAACATTGAAGAAACAAGTATATGACATAATAAAACTCATACCTAAATGCATCTCAGGGGAGGCCATATTGTTAGCACAATCAAACTAAATTAGCATAATATAACTTCTTAACACATCAACTCAAACATAAATAAGGTAATGATATCCATAATATTAACTAGCTAACATGTTCACATCATAGACTCATAAACAAATGTCATAACATAACCATTTGCATAAGACAATCCATTTTAGCATGATGCATATAACATAAAGATATTAATTATATAACCCTAATCATCATGTTAACTGACACATAACAACAATAGTTTAACATATAGCATGCTAATCAACAACATATAACATAACTATCAAATTAATACCATGATTGACTAACCAACACATGTACATATGATCACACTAATTAACTAACATATATCATTTATGTAACTATAAAATCAATAGAATGGAAAAAATATAAGTAACCCTAATTCTTACAACAACCATGAATCACATACCTCCATGCCAAGCACACAAACTTGTATGACAGTCTGCTCTTACCCCAAAGTCCATTTTTGCAATGTCACTTTAATGATTTTCATCCTGTGCTCTATCTTATCCAACATATTAGCATCATAATATACCAATATCACCATGATGACCTAATTTAATATAATGACCCTATGCACAACAACCTTTACCAAACCAATACAAACTTGACCATATGCACCCACATGAAATGTATAATTAATCATGAGTGACCAATGCATGTTCAACATATAAAATCACACAAAATAACATACATGGACGACCCTATATGTAACCCTGGCATAAGCAAGAAATGCCTGTATCAACCTGGTAAATATTGGTGTCCACCCACCTATTCCACCTAGACCTCTAGTTAGTTTCAACAATTTTCTTTTTTATAGGAGAATTTACTATTTTTAGCAATTTTCGAGGTCATGAACTTCCAGATCATTTTTTTCCCGATATACAGATTTTGTTTGACGTTTGTAGTAGGCCTATATCCATAGGCAGGGCCAATGAAAAAAACTGTAGTACTCAGATATATATTTCCGATGATATATTGTACACGTCAAATGGAGATAATATATGACCAAGTTATGACCCTGGGAAGTTGGTTGCCCAACTAACTCGAATGGGGCCCACAAACTCTTGGCATTTTATCTCCTGGGGTTATGGATTTTCCTATTTTGAGTTTTACTATGTTGTTCAATAATAAAAAGGCACTTGAGCCTCATTGTAACACAGTTCATAGGCCTGTAGCCACCACTTCTCTTCTCTGAGATAATTCATTAGCGTCTTAGGTAGTTTATTTCCATTTTTTCTATAAGCATATTTCAGTCATTTGATATCAATGAAATGAAGTGTTATTTATGCTACATCTCTGTGTTTATGTGTATTTCTATATTTTATTTCATTTCTACATAATTCCATATCAGTGCTATCAGAGGGGTGTGCTCTTTCGTGATCCTTATTTGCATGTCCTTAATGAGGTTGGGGTATAAGGAGTTAGGGCTCGATCTGGCAGAACCTTCTATAATATTCTGAATTATTCATGAGCTAATTAGAATATTCATTTTTGTTTTTCTACTTTTTTTAAAGAATAAGAGGGAAAAGGAGGTCCATATTTCTCCTTGATAATGAATAAATCAATGCCAAATTTCAAAGAGACAAATCTTGGCAGCTTAATTGAAGCACCCTTGGTGTCAAAGGGGCTGGATCACTTTGACTAGGTCAACCTTGACCAAATCAACATCGTTGTCATGGAGTAGTGGCCATCAATGAGGGACAATGCAATTTTAGATGGAGATTCTTTGTGTGAATGTAGTGATTTTTTTAGATGGGGCTTAGGGTTTGCAAGCTCATATTCTATTTAAGGAAGAGGTTGGTAGCTGTTAGTCATCAGTATTTTTCACTTGTTGATGATGAATACTTTTTAAAGCCAAGTTTTCTAGCAGCTGATCTCCAAATTGTCAAAATTTTCAGCTAGAAAACACCCCTACACATTTTTTCCCTCCTACCTTTTCAATCAGCCTATGATGAGAAAAAACCTAATTGTCAAGCCTTATCTAGTCTCATTCATACAAAATTGTCCATCAACTATCATAAGCTAAAGTCATCTGTTTTCATTCACCCTCATCCCCAACTCATTCATTAACCAATGATTGATAAGAATGTCAGCTACCCTACCTCTGGTCATATCTCATCTTGGGATCTGATCATACCAAAGAGAATACTCCAAATCTGTCAAAAATCTCCCCTAAGTTAGGTAGTGGCGCTTTAGTCAATCCTCCCTTGGCAATCTATCCTAAGCCAAAATCAACCTCTGTCTAACACCAACTAGTCATAGATGGCATTCCTATTCTGCAAATAAAGCTTGATGCACCCTTAAGTCGCGCCACTAAAAAGTCTTGGTGTCTCAACAGTGCATGTTTCAAAATCCAAACTGATGTTGTGATTGATCTATAGTGTTTCAATGTATTTTTCAAAAGAATAAGTGTACCAGTGTTCCAGAAGACATTATTAAACTAAACATGAGAAGACAACTGCTTCTCATGTTGTTTTGAGCCTGGGATGCAAGTACTAGTCAGAGAGGTAATTTAATGAACTCCTACAAACACAGTCAAAAGGTTAGTGACTTATGAATAGCAAGTAATACTCTGCAGACACAGGTCAGGATTTCTTCTGGTTTCTAAAGATGCATGAGAGCATTTAACAACAGAATAAATATCTCAGAGAATCCCTCTCATAGTATATTGTAAATTTTGCACCTTATTACTTACTGTGATATACCAAGCAGAGATAGGCACTACAAGGGAAGATAACAGAGTTTGAGAAAGGGATGGGCCACTTGTTGTAAAACCTCTTCCAAACATGAGCAAATGGTTGGGTGACTGTGTAAAACCTCCTCCAAGCATGAGTAGATGGTTAAGTCATTTGTTAAGGCCTCCTTCATTTAATAAGCAGAGGGTCAGGAACAGAGGTGTAGCCTCATCCAAAAATCACAAGGCTAATAATGCTACAAATGGCCTAAAAAAATTGTTTACACCTTTTCTCCAATGGATGAAACCACTAACACAGCAGTGGTCTTTCAAGGATTGCTTATATGGTTTCACTGTTGAAAGAAAAAATTGAAATGCAGTGGGAAACAATTAAATAATCATTAGTAGAAAATGGTGTTAAACAAAGGAGAAGCAGTGGTATTATGATGAGTTAAGAAGCTTTGTTTGTCATGTATACAAAATCCTCCTTTGGAGAGTAAACAAAGGCTAGAATGCCCAAGCTTACAACAACCTCATCAAAATGACAAATAAGGTAGTCTAAGCCTTGCTTCTGAAAAGGAATTTTGCAAATAACACACATAGATAGTATGTGTGAGGAAAGGGTATGACATATGTTTTAAATTCAGAGACAACATTCAAAGCAAATGAAACATACTACTATCATAAACAAAGACCTTTTTATGAAACATGTGAAAAAAACCATTGCTGTTGCATATGATTGCATTAAGGGTCTCTAAAGGCCTCTTCCCTTGATCAATAGATATAATTCAAGCTTCGACGAATGCAACTAAGTTTTTACCCACAGTCAAAGAGAGATATCGTTTTAAGGATGCATTAGCAGTCCTTGAGGTTTCTCTGGAGCAGTTTTTCTTGTTTAAAGGATAGAAATGGAAAGGGGTGACAGGGTTATTTCTCAACGAAGAGACAGTGAAAAAGATTTTAGCTTTGAGATGGCTTCTTCACTTTGGGAAAAGTCATATCTATGAAGACCTTCAAAATAGCATCCACAACATTCTGTCACAAACTTGTTCGAAAAGCAGGCTTCATGATATTCAAAAAGGTGATGAAATGATAAAGAATAGCATTTTGTGTTGTTCTATGAAAAAAAAAATTTCAAAGGGAATTCAAACCCTTATGAAATAAACAAAAATGTTTTTAAGTTTAAAAAGAGGTGGGAAGACCATTTAAAAGCCCATTTTGCAAGTTTCAAAACACAAACAAACACTCCCTCAGTTTGTTCACCGGAGAAGCAAGATATTTCGAGCAAATTCTTAGTTTTTTCAAGGCCTCAACTCTGTGTGGCGAGCCTGTGAGTGCGCATACACTGGGTTTATATTGCTACGTGGCGCACCTGTAGCGGTGCGCAACACACTTGTGCGCGCGGTCACCAACTTCTCAAGGACGACTCGACAGTCTACTGCATGGCGCCCTCCGATCTAAATGTGTCGCTCCTCCATCTGCCTTTTGAAAAAGCTCTAAAAGCTCCTCCAACAATTGACCAAGGCCCTTAAGCTTTCTTCGAGGTATTTCTCCATTACCTCATGGTAAAATTCGAATTTTGAAGGGGTGTTTTGCTATGTTTTTCCCTAAGGAGAAATAGTGGTTTTGAAAGCATTTCACCATTTAAAAACACAAAGATAGATAGTGGTATATGAGACAGAGTTTTGTCAAAACTGGAGAAAATCTTTCTTGTGCATAGGGGGTCTCAAATCAATTTGGACATCGTCTTAATAGTAGCTTAAGGGTAGTTTGTCATTTAAAAAGCACCAGAAAAAGCAGTGATTAGAGAGTGGGATTTTTGGTAAAAAATTAAAGAGTTTGTTGCTATGAATGCCAAGGATTAGTACAGTGATAGGTGGGTGTTTTCATCAGTCTTAAAGGGCCTTAACTGCCTTTAAGAACAGTGATAAACCATACACTAATTACTAGACATACATACAGAGTTGTAGAGGTTTCAAATTGGCTGGAAGGTGTCCTAACAGTGTTAAAACAAGAACAAACTCTGTCTGCAAAATCAAAGGGGAAAACACTGATTTTAAGGTGATGGCTTGGTCATGTAAAGTGTCCTTTATATGTTGTGAAATAGTGAACTTTGTGCAGCCTCCATAGTTCCAAAAAACAAAGTGTGTTGAAAGACTTTTTAAGTCAGCTGAGGGTGTCTTCTCTTACTTTATGAAAAAAGTGAATAGCAAAAAGAGCATTGTTTGAAGAGAAAGGTGTTTTTATCAAAACAAAGGAGATCCTTGTTCAAACAAGGGACCACCCACACATATTTTCAAGACTTTTCCCAAGCACAGTGATAATTTGATTTTGTTTCATTTGAGAAATAATTGTTGATTGGAATCAAAGAGGATAAAACAGTGACTTACAAGGAGGATAGGGTGTGTTGTTGAGAAACCATTTCAAGGACTATTTGAGACAGCTTGTTTTTGCAAAGAGTATCCAAAACAAAATGCCTCCCAGGCAAGACAGTAGAAGTGGCCTTCATAGGAGGTTTGAACCTGTTTCAACTGAAGAGGTAAATTCTCATCCATCAGTCCTGTTTAACTTTCATGAAGTTGGATGTCTAGATTTTTGTCAAAGGGTGTAGGAGGTGAAAAGATATCTCCCCTTGACACATCTTTGTGCTTTGAGATTTCAAGGGAAACACTTTTAGCTGGTAGGCTTGGATTTCAAGTTTTCTCCTAGATCCATTTCCAAGGCCACCAAAATCCCTTATGTCGGAGAGAAGTGGTTTAAACAGAGCCACCTAGACTCAGAACAATACAAACTCTTTTTGAAACCAGAGAATAGATATACATGCCCATCCATCTTTCCTTTTTCGTATCTGTTGACTAGTTATGCTCCCCTTATGAAGATAATCATGAAATACTTCACTTGTGAGGGAAGGTTCTCCCAGGTCTATGCTTACCATGTCCAGTTGCTCATGCATTTCACAAGAGCCAAATTGTCAAATCTTCCCTTCTTCCTCCATAGAAGTATTGAAAATATGGCCTCCACTATTCAGAAAAGACCTCCTTCTCAGCAGCGAGCTTTCCTTTTCCATCATTCCCTCATCAAGGTTGTCATTCTTCATCAGCTTGAGAAGAAGGGAATCTCTTGGGACACTTTCATTGCACATCTAGATTTCGCCACTATCCCTTCATCCCATGCATCTCCTTCACCTTCCACTCACCATCCTTCACCTTCTTCAAGTAAGCCCATTCCCAAGAAGCTCAAATTTCTCATGATTGAACAAGAAGAAGAGCATGATGAAGATGAGCAGCAACATGATGTTGAACAGTAGCAGCATGATGAAGAAGGGCAGCAAGGGGAGGAAGAGCATAGTGAAGAGGGGCAGCAAGGTGAAAAAGAGCACAGTGAGGAAGGGCAGCAAGGTGAAAAAGAGCACATTGATGAAGAAAAGCGCCATGAAAAAACTCAAAAGAGTGAGGAGGGAAATGACGATGAAATTGAACAGCTTGATGAGGATATTGGTAGCCCTCACAGCAGCAAAAAAGATGAAGATGAAACCCAAAACACTGGGGAGACAGAGCCTCAAAGTCGTAGAGACAGCAAAGACAAGAGTAAAGAGGGAAGCCCTAAAAAAGAAATTCAAGATGATATTCAAAGCATGCATGAAGAAACTCAAAATAGTGGCAAGGATGATGATGGAAGTAACAAGGGAAAAGAGCCAATAGAGCATGTGCTAGATGCCTCTCCTAGGCAAGGGGCCATGCTTTCTTCTCCAAAAGTGGCCAAGCCCCAGACATCAAGGAAAAGGGTGCCTCAAACTATAACTCCAAATGTCACTAGGGCCCTCCGAAGCAAGGGGAAATTACCCAAGAGGAGGAAGACCAAGAAGGCCACCCAAAGCAAGGGAAAGGAGAAAGAAGAAAGCAGCCATGAGAAGGAGAGGGACTTTGACATAATTCAAATCCAAAGTGATGATAGTGAAAATGAGGCCCGAATCCTAGATTCTCTCTTGATCAATAGAGAAAAAAAAATTGATGCTTTGAGGGCAGATCTAGAGAGGTCTAGAAACTTCAATCACTTCTTGCAAACACAAGATAAATAGATGAGTGTCCACATGGTGGCATATGAGACACGAGCCATCAAATATAAAAAAGAGGCCTCCAAGGAACAAGTTAAATTGGAAGAACTCATGGGCGAGTTCAATGATAGCAAAGATGAAGATCAACCAAGGAGAAAGAGGCCAAGGACCATGGGACTCAGAACAGCCCTTGAGAAACAAAAGGAGGAAGAAGCTGCCCTTTTCCAAACTTTTCCTCTCACTACTTTGTTCACCCAAGAGATAGAGAAAAATCGAGAAGCATGGCTTGAGAGGGTGAATGATCACTTGGAAAATAAGTTGGAAAAGGCCAATAGAGATTTGGACCTTCAAATGAGAATGACCAGGCACTATAAGAAGCTCAATCAGTTCGCCCAACGGAAATTGAAGGCCACACAGGAAAAAATCAAGGAAGTTCAAAAGAGGTGCTCGACACCAAAAATGAACAAAGGCACCTCAAAGCTCCAAATTGTGGCCTCAGCTTCTCAGCATGTTCTGAAAACCCTTGAGGGTCATGCTCTCCAAAATTGGGCAAAATTCAACAAGTTTTGGTTTTTGGTCATTTTTGGGCTTTTGGCTAAAAATCATGGGCATCGCTATTTCTGTTTGGGACATCCTCAAAGGATGGAAATGGTATCATTGGATGCCATAATTTCAGGGGCATCTACTGAGAAATTTTCAGATAAATTGAAGATGATTTTCTCTCCCAAAATGGTGAAAAACACTCACTTTTTCCACACTTTGCCCCGTTTATCAACAAAGTCTATTTTTTGGGTTTTTACATGCAGGTCAGCTTTTGGCAGACTTCCAGTGATCAATTTGGATAAAACTAAGTATTTTAAGAAAATAGACATTGATATCTTTCCAACGAGCCATCATGGGCCTCATTTCGACATCAGGAAGGCCTCCAAAAGTTGTCGGAAAGACAGAGGACTTTCTGCTGATATATTTCTTAAGTATTTTTGTGAAAAATGTACTTTTCTAAAGTGACTTTTCCTCATGTGCGTTTAGCTAATTTTGGGCATGATTGGTTATGAAAAGTCAATATATTTTCCTTTGTTAGCATTTTTGAGATATTTTATTAGATATTTTGTTCCTTGGGCTTTGCAAAGCCTCAAGGACAAAATCAGATATTTTTGATGGGCCAATGAGATTGCAAGTTGCACTAGGAGGTTTTCCCTCATCTTGGCCTATATATTCCAAGAGAATTCATTGTAAATAAGGCTGAACTTGATGAATAGAAGCAGTATATGGTTATACAAGCTTAGAAGAAACACTTGTCTCATGCATTGGATAGTTTCTTGAATGTTTTTGGATGATGAAAGAGGACTGGTGTTTGATTCCATGACTTGGTAAAATGGTATAGTGTCCCTCTCTGTTATGCTTCTTAGTTTTCATTCATATTCCATGTTCTTGCTTTCTATAAGATAATAGAGAATAGATTTGAGACATGCCCTTGGAGGCACCTCAAATTTCCTGTTTCTTTATAGCTTCTATGTTTTCTTCCTTCTTAGTTATATCAAAGAATCCTTGATTGCTCTTTGATAACTGAAGAAATTGTTTGCTTGTTTCATTTATGGTTTTATGCATGCTAAGTATGATTCATGGTATGCCCTGCTTACTCATGGATAGTTATAGCTCCACCTATGAAACCTTTCTTTGATTTTTTGATTGTCATTTGTTGAACCAAGGAGGTCTTGTACTGATCTTTCCCTTTGCTTAAAACTATGCAATCTTTCTTCAAAGTGCCCAATAGCTTGAAATACTATGCTTAAGCATTTCCTCATAGTGATTTGAGTTGTTTTTTTGTCTTAATTGTATTTCCCCAAAGTCTGATAGTAATTTCCTAAAGTTAGAGAGTCATATATCTCTATGTATTGCTTGAATGTTTATTTCTATGCATTGATCAGTTTATAGTTACATTACTCATTATTAATGGTTAGCCCTACCATGTTTATGTCAGCTATTGAAATTTTTTATGTTTGAAATTCTTTGTTCTTCACAAATTTAGTGTCCATCCCACTCCATTTTACCCAAAGATCCCTTTTACCTCGATCAAATCGGCCCTTCAACAACCTTGTATCACCATCTGAAATCTTTCTTGACCTTTTCGACCCCATAGCCCAGTTGATATGAAAATATTCTTATCTATCTTAGTATTTAATTAGTTCATCCCTCACAAACCTAAAAACAAAACCAAAAACCTACTTCATAACTAGCCTAAAATTAGAAACACGAGAAGCAAAATACATAGATATCCCTTACACAATAGAGAGAACCCTCTCTGAGTTTAGGAAGGCTAGGTCCTTGGGCTCCAAATATTGGTTTGATGTTACCCTGTCACTTGGCTTGCCAATCATCCAAATCACAGGACACTAACATAATGGCGATCACGGTGGGACTTTGAGTCAAAACATCCTCGGTATCCCTTAGGATCTCTCAAAATCTTAGTCAAAATTAGAAAACTTAGGTATTGTCTGAAGAGTAGAAACTAGCTCCTTCACCATCCTAGAAAAATGATGATTTAGTTATAGGAAACTCTTCCAAACCTCAGGGCTACATATAGGAACTCAGAAAACCCCAAAATATCTCAAGATTGGTTTTACATCAGATATTGGTGGTCGACCATTAACACCTATCTCTGAAAAACAACAAAAAATATCCACCTGGCGACTCCACTAGCCTCCAGTAGGCCTAACACTCCACTAAATTATCAAAGACTCCCATGGGAATTCTATCCGGTTGATTCATCCCACCACTCCCTAACATAATGGCGATCACGGTGGGACTCTGAGTGATAAAAAAACTTAGATTCCCTAAAATTTCCAGCAGGCTTAAGAATACTATCTGATTGACTTATCCCACCACTCACTAACATAATGGCGATCACGGTGGGACTCTGAGTTAGTGACAATCTAAGTACACCTTAGGACTCCAGAAATCCCTTATCTTCAAGAATACCTACGATTTAGCCACCTCATCGCCACACTAATATAATGGCGATCACGGTGGGACTCTGAGTGATAAACAAACTTAGATTCCCTACACATTTCAACAGCCTTAAGAATACTATCTAATTGACTTATCCCACCACTCACTAACATAATGGCGATCATGGTGGGACTTTCTGAGTTAGTGACAATATAAGTACTCCTTAGAAACTCCTGAAGTCTTAATCAAACTTAGAAAACTTACGTGTTGTTTGAAGAGTAGAAGATAACTCTTTCACCATCTTATCAAAATGATGATTTAGTTATAGGAAACTCTTCCAAACCTCATAGGCTACACATAAAAACTCAGAAAACCCCAAAACATCCCTAGATTGGATTTTCCCTAGTTATTGGTGGTGGACCATAGCTACATCTCTATAAAAACAACCAAGTTCCACTTGGCGACTCCACTAGCCTGCAATAGGTATAAAAACTCCATAAAAAACCAAAAAATCATAAACCATACCTTTCTGTTGACTCATCCTTTCCAAAACTCAAAACTCATGGTGCAAACTCTGTGATCAGTGACAAAATAAGTATAACTTAGTGATTTAGAAAACTTCACCTAAACATAGGAGATAAACAGAAATAAACTTGCAAATAGAACCATTAGCTTGTCCAGATAGCCTAGCAAACTGTTGAAACCAAGTGATCACTCTTCCTTGCAAGTATTCATCTGAAAGTTTGCTAGAAGAATTTTTCCTGAAAACATCCTTGATAGTATTGGTGGTGGATCATAGATCTCAAAGAAAACCACCTGGCGACTCCACTAGCCCTCATTTTTGTTTTGACCATCCTTCACATTAGCAAAATTCCTAGAGAGGCCATTCATCCCAAACAACCACAAATACCATCCTCTCTAAACTATGAATTCAAAATCTGGCTTCACGAAGAATCTATACCAGATCTCATCCGGACCCAAATCCCCCTATCATAGTAGATGACCCAGAGAAGATTCTGTGGCAAGCTTCTAAAACTGGCAACTTAACTACCGATAGGTCCATCCATAAAGCAAGATCAATACCTGAACATGTCACATCCTTACAGGATTCCCCATTTGACTTAAAATCAACAAAAACCCTTTTTAGAAGCAAGTCACAAAGTAAAGTAAACTTTGAAGATCTTGAGCCCCTAGATCTGCCATAGAGTCCTAGTAGATAAGCCTCACCTACTACACCTCCTGACTTTCAGCTTCTCCATCACTTTGGCTCCTACCACCCCAGATCTGCTCAAAATCAGATCACTAGCCCAAGTACATCCACCACACCCATCCAAACCACTACTATTCAAATCACCTCAGCTCATCCTACAAGCCCTCATATTGTACATTATCCATTAGCTCCAACCATGGCAGCTTGGTATGCACCCTTGGTGTTGCCACACCCTTTGGCTCCTTTACAAAATGACTATCAATCCAAAATCCCGCACTTTACCAGAGTTGAGGCTACTACCACTCAACAACATGTAGATAGAATTAGAGATGCCTTCAAATACATGGAAATATAAGATGAGATTATAAGAATGAGGATGTTCGCCCAAAGCCTGGGCAGGGAACCCAAAAAATGGTTTAAGAGCTTAACTCCAAACAACATATACGATCTCCCAGAACTCTACCAAACCTTCATAAATAAGTGGGAAATCAGAAAGAACCCCATTCAAATCCTGTTAGAATATAACAATCTAAAAAGGGAAAATGGGGAAATTGTCCAGGAATACTGCACTAGGTTTAACAGTGTTTATAACGCCCTCCTGCCTCACTTCAAACCTCCACTTGGCTCAGCCTTAGCAAAGTTCCCTGAAGGTTTCGACCCAGACATGACTTATCAACTAAGAGACAAAGACCCCCCAACCTTAGAGGAAATGCAAAAGCTGGCCATAAGTGTAGAAGCCAACTTAGCAAAAAAGAGAGCTAGTACCAGATCAGAAAGGAAAGTCACATACCGGGATGAGGTCTCCCCTTCAGCTCCTTCCTTAGATCCTAGAATAGATGACTTGGTTAGATCCATGGCAAAAATGTGGGAAAATATGAGTGAAAAGACACCTCTTAGGGACAACTAGCCAAACCCTCACCGGAACCAAATATTTAGGAGAGAACAACCTCGAAACAAACCAAGGGAAAATTACCAACAAATTAGGCCACCCTTTAATGAAAATTATGTGGATGAGGATGAGAGGGATACAAAACCCATTTATGAAAATCATTTGAACCTTATAGGTTCTGATAATGAGAGTGAGGTTTACCTCACAGAAGAAGAACAAGCTTTCTTCCCTCCGAATCAAAATGAAACCAACTATGAAGATCCCGAAGATCCTGCTATAGATTTTAGAATGCCATCATAGAAGCTCACAGGTAGTATGATCTTAGAAACAGAAAAAGCCAAGACAAATCCAAGAAAGGTAGCTCGGAAACTACTAAAACCCATGATACCATCCTTAAAAGAGCAGTGGATAGCAACAAAATCGTGGTCAAGAAAATTGACCAAAGAAAAGATAAAGCTATTCAGACAAGCCTTGGCCTAGATTTTCCTAGTAACTCTTCCAAGATTTCCGAGATGGTTGTTTTGAAAAAAATCCCGAAAAAAAGTCAGCAAGCTTAGAACAGAGAGAATTTCATGGCTAAAAAAACTAAAGAAAACCTGTCTAAACTACAAGCACCCTTCAGTTTTGAGGGAGAAATCACCAAAATAAAGATTATCATGCCTCTCATTGAACTTATCGCCCAAATCTCTTATAAATCCCAAGTGTTAAAGGTCCTGAATATAGGAAATGATGCAAACACCCTTAATCTAGCTAATGACACTCCTGAAGTGTTGTTTGGATCAAAAATAGAAGGGAAATTCCAAGAAGGAACCACTCTTCCCTTTTATATCAGTCTGAATATCCATGACCAAATCCTACACAATGCCATGTTAGACTCCGGGGCCTCGCATAATCTCATGCCAAAGGTTGTGATGGAAAGATTACGCCTAGAAATAACAAAACCTTATAAAGACTTATATTCATTTGATTCAAGCAGAGTCAAGTGTCTAGGCTTAATCAAGGATCTCTGTTTCAGTTTGGCCCAAATACTTGCAAAACAACTGATCATGGACATAGTGGTAGCAGACATCCCCCCAAGTACGGAATGCTTTTATCCAGATCTTGGGGAGCCAAGCTTCAGGGAAATATTAAACTTGATATGTCCTACGCTACTATTCCTGTGTTTAACCAAACTAGAATACTCTATCGGGAATCACACATGAAATATATGGTCAGTAGCCAAGAAAGGCCAGATAACATCCCGATGTAATCCTTTCATTCTGATATGAACTCTTTCATTTTACGCACTGATGAAAACATTGAAGAACATTCGGGAGGTTTTGAAACAAACTTAGACCCACCACATCAGCTACCCCAAGTTCTCTATGATGAATTAGACACTAAAAATTATCATGACCATGAGAAGTTATGTCTTGAGGAAAGAGAGTTTGTTCCTCTTGAAACAGAAATAGAGCAAGAATCAAAAAACATTATGTACCATCAAGAAAATTTCTCAAACCATAGGCAAACATCAGCAGTGACATTAGGATACTTTTTCACAACAGAGGCATTAGAAGACTTGCATATCACAAACCTCTTTGGAAATCAGGGGCAGGGAAGCTTAATGTTATTACCATACCTTAAGGATTTTCCATCACATAACTCTACCCCTTCAAATGAAACCTTGACTATAGCCATAACAGCTCAAAATCCAAGAAAAATTTCTAAAAAACTTCTTATGAAAAGATATGATGACTGCTGTCCAAATATACCTGAGTTGTTTGAACTAGCTAGCATTCTGCCACTCCACCAAAGACTTAGAACTGCTAGAATTTGCAATATTATTCAAGATACTACTTCATGTAGAGAAAACAGTGAGAAGCACTATGACACTGCCATCACTCCAAGGAATAACTTCAACAAAAGAAAATACAAAAACCTTGACCAAACAATAGTAGTCAAAGATAAAATAGCTAGTCATAGGATTTATTTTGATTTTAGAAATACTAACACACATCCGTGCAATAGAAACTACATCCTTCCTACCCAAGACCATGATATACCAATGATAAATGCTTTTAATCATGTGTCTTTACAAACTGATGTTTCAGGATATCGCCAAATGATTCCTTTGCAAAGCAAACAACTCAAAGAATTTTTCAAGTATGCTGGAAGTAGTTCCATTTTCAAACCCAGAATTGCAAAACCACCGAACACCAAAAAAATGCTCCTAAAAGCCATGTTTCCAGTTCTAAATTTCTGCATTCTGATGGACCTTGATGATGTCATCATATTCTTCAAAAATGACAAAGAATATCTGCATTATTTGAAAAATATGTACAACAAAAGAAGGAGTGGGACTCAGAGGTATAAAGAGGTACAATGGGAAGATACGGGGTTGTTCAGAGATTCATGCATGAATCCTTATGTCATGTTTGAAAGAGAAAATTTTCCAATTTTTTCTTTTCAAGAGCTGAGTGGACCAAGAGTGGTAGGAGATCCTTATGAAGATAAGATGCTTAAGTTTCACCATTTCCAGGATTTTTGAGTTAAAAAATTTTCAATCATTGTATATACCATTGTTTGAAAGATAAAAAAAAATCAAAAACAGAAAATTAAAAAACAATAGAAAAATAGAAAAAGAGGGCAGTTTGAAAAATAGAAAGAAAGCCCCATGTTCAAAAAATAGTCATTCTGAAAGCGCGCAAGTCTAAATTCCGCTACTAATGCTCAAAATGTCTTGTTCAGTTAACTAGCCTAATCATAACTGAACATGTTTTAAATTTATTGGCTGATAAGTTAGTGAGAGGAAAGATAGTCAACATTGTGTAAGCTTGACTTGTCAAAGAAAATAGATTAGGAAAAGATACTGGTTCCACATGCTTAAAAAAGAACCAAAGAGGAAATCAGGGATGAAAAATAAATTGTGTATCCTAGCCCTGATTTTCTAAGATTTCATGTTATGCAAAATAATATTTGTGTGTAGCTTGTCTTTCATGCCACAAATACATGAAAAATCAGACTATCTAATCCTGATTTGGTCATTTTTCAATTTCATGTTTTAGATTAGAGAATAAAATCCCGTCAAACAGCTTAACCTTGACAGTCGATCCAGCATAGGTAGAGAAACAAAGGAGTTCATCACCTTAATCTGAACTCCCATCGGATATAAGTGTAGATTTAGATAGTGTCATTTTTCAAAAATATTATGTCAAAGGGTTGCTAGTCCAAATGCACCCGAAAGAAGAAAAAATGTTAGGAAATATAGTGGGGTAGGTAGAAATGACTTTGATACTAATCATGTTGTCAATTTTAAGAAATAGCATCAAGGAAGAAAGAAATTTGTGCCAATGGATAAAGGCATTGGTCTTCAAAGGACTGAGATCTGAAATTCTGGACACCTCCTAAAAATGAGCTACCCTCCCCAAATGGAGCCACTGTTAGTCATCAGTATTTTTCACTTGTTGATGATGACTAGTTTTTAAAGCCATGTTTTCTAGCAGCTGATCTCCAAATTGTCAAAATTTTCAGCTAGAAAACACCCCTACACATTTTTTCCCTCCTACCTTTTCAATCAGCCTATGATGAGAAAAAACCTAATTGTCAAGCCTTATCTAGTCTCATTCATACAAAATTGTCCATCAACTATCATAAGCTAAAGTCATCTGTTGTCATTCACCCTCATCCCCAACTCATTCATTAACCAATGATTGATAAGAATGTCAGCTACCCTACCTCTGGTCATATCTCATCTTGGGATCTGATCATACCAAAGAGAATACTCCAAATCTATCAAAAATCTCCCCTAAGTTAGGTAGTGGCGCTTTAGGAAATCCTCCCTTGGCAATCTATCCTAAGCCAAAATCAACCTCTGTCTAACACCAACTAGTCATAGATGGCATTCCTATTCTGCAAATAAAGCTTGATGCACCCTTAAGTCGGGCCACTAAAAAGTCTTGGTGTCTCAGCAGTGCATGTTTCAAAATCCAAACTGATGTTGTGATTGATCTATAGTGTTTCAATGTATTTTTGAAAAGAAGAAGTGTACCAGTGTTCTAGAAGACATTATTAAACTAAACATGAGAAGACAGTTGTTTCTCATGTTGTTTTGAGCCTGGGATGAAAGTACTAGTCATAGAGGTAATTCAATGAACTCCTGCAAACACAGTCAAAAGGTTAGTGACTTATGACTAGCAAGTAATACTCTGCAGACACAGGTCAGGATTGCTTCTGGTTTCTAAAGATGCATGAGAGCATTTTAAAAACAAAATACATATCTCAGAGAATCCCTCTCATGGCATATTGTCAATTTTGCACCTTATTACTTACTGTGATATACCAAGCAGAGATAGGAACTACAAGGGAAGATAACATAGTTTGAGAAAGGTATGGGTCACTTGTTGTAAAGCCTCCTCCAAACATGAGCAGATGGTTGGGTGACAGTGTAAAACCTCCTCCAAGAATGAGCAGATGGTTAAGTCATTTGTTAAGGCCTCCTCCATTTAATAAGCAGAGGGTCGGGAAAAGAGGTGTAGCCTCATCCCAAAAGCACAAGGCTAAAAATGCTGCAAATGACCTAAAAAAATTTTTTACACCGTTTCTCCAATGGATGAAACCACTAACACAGCAGTGGTGTTTCAAGGATTGCTTATATGGTTTCACTGTTGAAAGACAAAATTGAAATGCAATGGAAAATAATTAAATAATCATTAGTAGAAAATGGTGTTAAACAAAGGAGAAGCAGTGGTATTATGATGAGTTAAGAAGCTTTGTTTGTCATTTGTACAAAAGCCTCCTTTGGAGAGTAAACAAAGGCTAGAATGCCCAAGCTTACAAAAACCTCATCAAAATGACAAATAAGGTAGTCTAAGCCTTGCTTCTGAAAAGGAATTTTGCAAATAACACATAGAGATAGTATGTGTGAGGAAAGGGTATGACATATGTTTTAAATTCAGAGACAACATTCAAAGCAAATGAAACATACTACTGTCATAAACAAAGAACTTGTTATGAAACATGTGAAAAAAACCATTGCTGTTGCATATGATTGCATTAAGGGTCTCTAAAGGCCTCTTCCCTTGATCAACAGATATAATTCAAGCTTCGGTGAATGCAACTAAGTTTTTACCCATAGTCAAAGAGAAATATCTTTTTAAAGATGCATCAACAGTCCTTGAGGTTGCTCCGAAGCAACTTTTCTTTTTTAAAGGATAGAAATGGAAAGGGGTGACAGGGTTATTTTCTCAATCAAGAGATAGTGAAAAAGATTTTAGCTTTGAGATGGCTTCTTCACTTTGGGAAAGGTCATATCTATGAAGACCTTCAAAATAGCATCCACAACATTCTATCATAAACTTGTTCGAAAAGCAGGCTTCATGATATTCAAAAAGGTGATGAAATGATAAAGAATAGCGTGTTGTGTTGTTATATGAATTTTTGTTTTTCAAAGGGCATTCAAACCGTTATGAAATAAACAAAAAAAAATTTAAGTTCAAAAAGAGGTGGGAAGACCATTTAAAAGCCCGTTTTGCAAGTTTCAAAACACAAACAAACACTCCCTCAGTCTGTTCACCGGAGAAGCAAGAGATTTCAAGAAAATTCCGAGTTTTTTCAAGGCCTCAAGCCTGCACGGCGCGCCTGGAAAAGTGTGTGGCACGCTTGTGAGCATGCATACACTGGTTTTATATTACTACGCGGCGCGCGTGTGCGCCGATCACCAACTGCTCGAGGCTGACCCGACAGTCTACTGCGCGGCGCCCTCCGATATAAACCCATTGCTCCTCCATCTGCCTTCCGAAAAAGCTCTAAAAAGCTCCTCCAACAATCGACAAGGTCCCTAAGCTTTCTTCGAGGTATTTCTGCATTACGTCATGGTAAAATTCGAATTTTGAAGGGGTGTTTTGCTATGTTTTTCCCTAAGGAGAAATAGTGGTTTTGAAAGAATTTCACCATTTAAAAACATAGAGATAGACAATGGTATATGAGACAGATTTTTGTCAAGACTGGAGAAAATATTTCTTGTGCTTAGGCGGTCTCAAATCAATTCGGACAGTGTCTTAACAGTAGTTTTAAGGGTAGTTTGTCATTTAAAAAGCACCAGAAAAAGCAGTGATTAGAGAGTGGGGTTTTTGGTAAAAAATTAAAGAGTTTATTGCTATGAATTCCAAGGATTAGTACATTGATAGGAAGGTGTTTTCATCAGTCTTAAAGGGCCTTAACTGCCTTTCAGAACAGTGATAAACCATACACTAATTACTAGACATACATACAGAGTTGTAGAGGTTTCAAATTGGCTGGAAGGTGTCCTAACAATGTTAAAACAAGAACAAACTCTGTCTGCAAAATCAAAGGGGAAAACACTGATTTTAAGGTGAAGGCTTGGTCATGTAAAGTGTCCTCTCTATGTTGTGAAATAGTGAACTTTGTGCAGCCTCCATAGTTCCAAAAAATAGAGTGTGTTGAAAGAATTTTTAAGTCAGCTAAGGGTGTCTTGTTTTACTTTGTGAAAAACAGTGAATAGCAAAAAGAGCATTGTTTGAAGAGAAAGGTGTTCTTATCAAAAAAAAGGAGATCCTTGTTCAAACAAGGGACCACCCACACATATTTTCAAGACTTTGCCCAAGAACATTGATAAGTTGATTTTGTTTCATTTGACAAATACTTGTTGATTAGCATCAAAGAGGATAAAAGAGTGACTTATAAGGAGGACAGGGTATGTTGTTGAGAAACCATTTCAAGGACCATTTGAGACAGCTTGTTTTTGCAAAGAGTATCCAAAACAAAATGTCTCCCAGGCAAGACAGTAGAAGTGGCCTTCACAGGAGGTTTGAACCTGTTTCAACTGAAGAGGTAAATGCTCATCCATCAGTCCTGTTTAAATTTCATGAAGTTGGATGTCTAGAGTTTTGTCAAAGGGTGCAGGAGGTGAAAATCTATCTCCCCTTGACACATCTTTGTGCTTTGAGATTTCAAGGGAAACACTTTTAGCTGGCAGGCTTGGATTTCGAGTTTTCCACTAGATCCATTTCCAAGTCCACCAATATCCCTTATGTCAGAGAGAAGTGGTTTAAACCGAGCCACCTAGACTTAGAACAATACAAACCCTTTTTGAAACCGGAGGATAGAGATACATGCCCATCCATCTTTCCTTTTTCATATCTGTTGACTAGTTATGCTCCCTTCATGAAGATAATCATGAAATACTTCACTTGCGAGGGAAGGTTCTCCCAGGTCTATGCTTACCATTTCCGGTTGCTCATGCATTTCACAAGAACCAAATTGTTAAATCTCCCCTTATTATTCCATAGAAGTATTGAAAAAATGGCCTCCACTATTAAGAAAAGACCTCCTTCTCAGTAGTCAGCTTGCCTTTTCCATCATTCCCTCATCAAGGTTTTCATTCTTCATCAGCTTGAGAAGAAGGGAATCTCTTGCGACACTTTCATTGCACATCTAGATTTCGCCACTGTCCCTTCATCCCATGCATCTCCTTCACCTTCCACTCACCATCCTTCACCTTCTTCAAGTAATCCCATTCCCAAGAAGCTCAAATTTCCCATGATCGAACAAGAAGAAGAGCATGATGAAGATGAGCAGCAACATGATGATAAACAACAACAACATGATGAAGAAGGGCAAGAAGGGGAAGAAGAGCACAATGAAGAAGGGAAGCAAGGTGAAAAAGAGCATAGTGAGGAAGGGCAACAAGGTGAAAAAGAGCACAGTGATGATATGTAGCACAGTGATGAAGAAAAGCACCATGAAAAAAATCAAAATAGTGAGGAGGGAAATGATGAGGAAATTGAACAACTTGATGAGGATATTGGTAGCCCTCACAACAGAAAAAAATATGAAGATGAAACCCAAAACATTGGGGAGATAGAGCCTCAAAGTCCTAGAGACAAAAAAGACAAGATTAAAGAGGGAAACCCTCAAAAAGACATGCAAGATGATAGTCAAAGCTTGCATGACGAAACTCAAAACAATGGCAAGGATGATGAGGGAAGTAACAAGGGAAAAGAGCCAATAGAGCATGTGCTAGCTACCTCTCCTAGGCAAGGGGCCATGCTTTCTTCTCCAGAAGTGGCCAAGCCCCAGAAAACAAGGAAAAGGGTACCTCAAACTATAACTCCAATTGTCACTAGGGCCCTCCGAAGCAAGGGGAAATTACCCAAGCAACCCATTGTCGAATTACGCAAGAGGAGGAAGGCCAAGAAGGCCACCCAAAGCAAGGGAAAGGAGAAAGAAGAAAGCAGCCATGAGAAGGAGAGGGACTTTGACATAATTCAAATCCAAAGTGATGATAGCGACAATGAGGCCCGAATCCTAGAGTCTCTCTTGATCAATAGAGAAAAACAAATTGATGCTTTGAGGGTAGATCTATAGAGGTCTAGAAACTTAAATCACTTCTTGCAAACACAAGATAAACAGATGAGTGTCCACATGGTGTTATATGAGACGCGAGCCATCAAATATAAAAAAAAGGGCTCCAAGGCGCAAGTTAAATTGGAAGAACTCATGGGCGAGTTCAATGATAGCGAAGATGAAGATCAGCCAAGGAGAAAGAGGCCAAGGACCATGGGACTCAGAAGAGCCCTTGAGAAACAAAAGGAGGAAGAAGCTGCCCTTTTCCAATATTTTCCTCTCACTACTTTGTTCACACAAGAGATAGAGAAAAATCGAGAAGCATGGCTTGAGAAGGTCAATGATCACTTGGAAAAGAAGTTGGAAAAGGCCAATAGAGATTTGGACCTTCAAAGGAGGATGATCGGGCACTATAATAAGCTCAATCAGTTCACCCGACGGAAATTGAAGGCCACACAGGAAAAACTCAAGGAAGCTCAAAAGAGGCACCCGACACCAAAAATGAAGAAAGAAACCTCAAAGCTCAAAATTGTGGCCTCAGATTCTTAGCATGTTTTTAAAAACCCTTGAGGGTCATGCTCGCAAAAATTGGGCGAAATTTAACAAGTTTTGGTTTTTTGTCATTTTTGGGCTTTTGGCTAAAAATCATGGGCATCGCCAGTTCTGTTTGGGACATGCTCAAAGGATGAAAAGGGTATCATTGGATGCCATAATTTCAATAGCATCTACTCAGCAATTTTTAGATAAATTGAAGATTATTTTCTCCCCCAAAATGGCGAAAAACACTCACTTTTTCCACACTCTGCCTCATATATCAGCAAAGTCTATTTTTTGGGTTTTTACACACAGGTAAGCTTTTGATAAACTTCCATTGATCATTTTGGAGAAAAATAAGTATTTTAAAAAAATAGACATTTAGAGCTTTCCAACGATCCATCACGGGCCTTGTTTCGACATCAGGAAGGCCTCCAAAAGTTGCCGGCAAGACAGAGGACTTTCTGCTGATGTATTTCTTAAGTATTTTTGTGAAAAATGTACTTTTCTAAAGTGACTTTTCCTCATGTGAATTTAGCTATTTTTGGGCATGATTAGTTATGAAAAGTCAATATATTTTCCTTTTTTAGCATTTTTAAGATATTTTATTAGATATTTTGTGCCATGGGCTTTGCAAAGCCTCAAGGACAAAATTAGATATTTTTGATGGGCCAATGAGATTGCAAGTTGCACTAGGAGGTTTTCCCTCATCTTGGCCTATATATTCCAAGAGAATTCATTGTAAATAAGGCTGAAATTGATGAATAGAAGAAATATATGGTTATAAAAGCTTGGAAGAAACACTTGTCTCATGCATTGGATAGTTTCTTGAATGTTTTTGGATGATGAAAGAGGACTGTTGTTGGATTCCATGACTTGGTAAAATGGTATAGTGTCCCTCTCTGTTATGCTTCTTAGTTTTCATTCATATTCCATATTATTTCTTGCTATAGGATAGTAGAGAATATATTTGACACATGCCCTTGGAGGCACCTCAAATTTCCTGTTTCTTTATAGCTTCTATGTTTTCTTCCTTCTTAGTTATATCAAAGAATCCTTGATTCCTCTTTGATAACTGAAGAAATTGTTTGCTTGTTTCATTTATGGTTTTATGCATGCTAAGCATGATTCATGGTATGCCCTTCTTACTCATGGCTAGCCATAGCTTCACCTCTGAAACCTTTCTTTGATTGTTTGATTGTCATTTTTTGAACCAAGGAGATCTTGTACTGATCTTGCCCTTTGCCTAAAACTATGCAATCTTGCTTCAAAGTGCCCAATAGCTTGAAATACTATGCTTAGGCATTTCCTCATAGTGATTTGAGTTGTTTGTTTTTCTTAATTGTATTTCCCCAAAGTCTGATAGCAATTTCCTAAAGTTCGAGAGTCATATATCTCTATGCATTGCTTGAATGTTTATTTCTATGCATTGATTAGTTTATAGTTACATTACTCATGATTAATGGTTAGCCCTACCATGTTTATGTCAGCTATTGAAATTTTTATGTTTGAAATATTTTGTTCTTCACAAATTTAGTGTCCATCCCACTCCATTTTACCCAAAGATCCTTTTTACCTCGATCAAATCAACCCTTCAACAACCTTGTATCACCATTTGAAATATTTCTTGACCTTTTCGACCCCATAGCCCAATTGATCTAATAATCTTCTTATCTATCTTAGTTTTTGATCAGTTCATCCCTCACAAACCTAAAAACAAAACCAAAAACCTACTTCATAACTAGCCTAAAATAAAAAACACAAGAAGAAAAATACATAGATATCCCTTATGCAATAGAGAGATCCCTCTCTGAGTCCAGGAAGGCTAGGTCCTTGGGCTCCAAAGATTGGTTTGATGTTACCCTATCACTTGGCTTTCCAATCAGCCAAATCACGGGACACTAACAATAGCCATATGAAGGTGGTTGATGTATATGATATTTCTGAATATATGGTCTATTCAGACATATATATTTCTCTTGATGATTAGCTCAGATAGAGTGTTGTTTAGCACAGGGTGTTCCTGATCAAGAATCCCATCTCTTCCATTGAGGAGCTCTTAGAGGAGGCTTGTACTACATTTTCCACTATCTGGCTTAAGGCTAAGATTCTTCTTTCAACTACAACATAGATCCTATTCAGGGTTTGGTTTTTTTTTTCAAGCTGCAGCAAGTGGACACTGGATCTCTAGATCTAGGCCATTTCATTGCTCATTTTCAGTGGAGGAGGTTTCTACTCCATTGGGAGGACAGTATTGGAGGGCATTAAGCTCATTTTTAGATCTTGAAATCAGTCCAGCCTTATTTTGATTCCTACAATGAAGTTTAGTTGCAGATCTGCATTATTTCTATAGGAGGAGTTGCAGGGTGGTTTGGCACACCATTTGGAGAGTTGATTTTATAGTGATGGGGATCTTCCCTTCACTTTGAAGATATATTGGAGGAGGCTATTATATTGATCATATTAGATCAGCCCACTTTTCAGATCTGAATTTTTCAGTAGATCTGCAGTCTTAGATCTCAGATCTACATCTTGTACTTGGTGTTTTGCTGAAAACCCTTGAGGGGTTCTTTAGAGGAGCTTGTATAGTCCATGGATCTGATATACATTTAACTTTTGAGACACATATTAATTGTAGATCAGATGTATAATATATTGTTGTTGCAGAGCCAATAAGATAAAGCTGTAAGGGTTTTCCAGCTTTTCTATATGGTTGCAGCAACTCTTATTGAGGCTTTTTATTCATTGGAGGTTTGTATTTCATGTTATGCATCTTATGGGCCATATTTTACATATAATTTTCTGCTATAATAACTTATGAAAAGTCTCCATATTGGCCTCTTGCTTCATAAATTATGATCTACGTTATTGTTCCAACATTTTGCACTATATTCCTGCTTTTCCCATTTGGGAATATTGCAGTGGCATCAGAGCATCATCTTGGCACAACCTATGCATTCTAAAAGCCAATATGTCATCTGAAGAGGGAGAGCCTTAGAATATTTGGTTAAAAAAATGAAAAATAAGACAAGGGTAAAACCCCTTTATTTTGAGGTGAAGATGAAGAGAAGGAGTTCCCTAAGATCCTTCTTAGAGCCATGCAAGACATTGCTAGAGAGTTCAAGGAGATGAGAATGGACAAATTCAAGGAATCCCCTAAAGGATTTCATCATGGAGAAGGATCTGGCATGTCTCACCACTATAATGATCAACTAGTGCATCAACCACAAGTTTCCCAACTCTCTACCATGCCTACATTTTTGGCTATGGGAAATGAAGGGTTTCAGGAGCAAGAATCCCTTGAAGACTATTTTATGGAGTATAAATCTAAAACTCAGAGGTTCAAATGTCACTTGAGTTTTCAAGTGTTTTTTCAAATAAAGGAGAATAGAAGATGACGACATCATCATAGAGGTGGTGGATTCATTCAGAATCATGATCAACACCACACTATGGGAAGATTCTTTTTACCCAATTTTGATGGGTCATCCAAGTGTTCTGCCAAATATTGGGTAGAAAAAATTGACATCTACTTTTAGTTGAAGAAGGTTCAAGAGATGGAGGCCATTAATATTGCAGCACTGCACCTTGGAGGTGAAGCACATGACTTGAGGTTCCATGGCTTGTCTACATTGGGTCATGCCAATGTGACTGCTTATTCATAGTTCACTACAAGGCTGGTGTAAAGATTTGATAGAAGAGATCCCGAAGCACGGTTCATGATCCTTGTAAAGTTGAAACAATCAGGTAATGTAGAAACTTACATCTCTAAATTTTTAATACCTTCTGTTATGGTTCTTGATTTTTCTACAGCAAGAAGGGTGTATATGTTCATTGATGGGTTAAATGAACCTCTTCATAAGTCTACCAAGCCCACTACCCTACATGATACTATTGAAAGGTCTAGAGACCTTCAAGATGCGTTTCCAAAAGGAAAGGCAACATTTCAGCATAAGCCCTATTTTCCATCAAAGGGAAAAGAAGAAAACGTTGCTCCTTCAAAGGAGAGCTCATACAAACAACTTCTTAATGATGATGTATGGAGACATCTAAGAAGAAGGAAGCTTTGCTTAACTTGCCAAGGGTCATGGGCACCTGGACATAGATGTGCAACTGGAAAAGCACATTACATAGAGGTCTTCTCAGATGATGAGGAGGAAGAAGAAGATGAACCAAGAAGAGGTCACAGTGCTGACACTGCAGTAGATGAACCAACACCATCAAGAGATGGGAATGGAGTATTTACTCCTATTGGAGGGGATCTTGAATCTTGAGGAGTACCTAAGTACTTGACCTTAAGAGTTCAAGGTTCCATCTTGAATCAAAGGGTTTCTGTTTTGGTTGATAGTGGGGCTACCCACAATTTTATTGATACCCAACTAGTGCAAAGGAGGGAAATACCCACTGATGCTTTTGAGGGATTCTATGTTTTGGTCCTAGAAGATAGAAAAATGCAATGCATGCATTATTTTCCATCCATATCAGTCACCATGGGGACATATACATTGATTTATCACTTCCTTGTGGTTGACATACCTGACACCAATGTGATATTGGGTGTTCAATGGTTGATTACTTTAGGGAAAGTCACCACTTATTGGGAGGATTTTCAAATGGAATGGGTGGATAAAAAGAGTGGTAAGACTAAGATGATCAAAGGCATGCATACATATCCCTCACATACAACTTCCACACAGAAATCAGATATGGATTTGTGCAGTGGAAGCAAGGACCTTACAGTGCCATCTATTATGCTTATGAGATGGCTGCATGGGACATTATTATCTAGTGGAAAACCACCTGGGATGCCACCTGATTTAGATTTTGTGAGACTTATCTCACAACATGATGCTCCAAGCATAGATCCAGGAGGGATGGGAGCATTAGAATACAATGATGCAATGCTGAGAGTCTTGGGTAGGCTCAAGGAGGAGGGAGATCTTCTCCCAACATCTTCATCACCCATTCTCATTTCAAATTATGCGCTGTGGGAGGAGAAGCATGGAAGGAATGAACTTCAAACATTTATCTTTGGCATGGGAGATCTCAAGGAGGAGAACAGCCATATGAAAGACATTTTTGTTGATAGATCATCTGCATTGTCACTATGGGAGATTGATCCATATTGGGAATCCCAACTGTTGGTGGAATATTCCAAGGATCTTTATACATGCATGATATTTGATGACCAAATACATGAGGAGGGCTATTCAGTCCAAGAAGGAGTCATCTATTATCATGGTAGGACCTTCTTATCTAGAGTCTCCAAGCTCAAGGAGAAGTTTCTACAAAGAGCTTATGAAGAGTTATTTTTCAGCCCCACATATTCCATGAAATTCTACAACATCATCATGAGAAGCTACACTTTTAAGGGCTTTGAAGGAGAACTATATCAAAATTTTCAAAGATGCATGAGAAATGTGGAGTTGGGACAACAACACAAATATATAAAGGAGTTAATTTAGCCACCTCTTTCTTCTCTTGAGAGAGGAGATAGATCTATGCACCACTCCATTTGTATGAGTAGAAATGTTGGTGAAAGATATGCTTGTGTACCTAATGTTTTATTTGATGAACATATGCATTATTTTACTATGTTTATGTATGCCATAGCTCCAAGAAGTAGCAATATAACATATAAACTTCATGGCCAACTTTGGGCCAAAAAAATTTCTGAACATGGCCACTCCCTTGGAGATCAAAGGGAGATATTGTTCATTTTGGGTGCATTCCTAAAGCACCAAACATATCTCAAACTTCCAACCATGGTGAGATGACTTGGGAAGCAAGTAAGTGGTGGGAAAACCACTTACCACATCATGATCTAATGTAGTCAGGAGATTTACTGCGCTGGTTCCACATGTGGGACTATGACCCACCTCCATATTCACAAATTTTTGTTTGTATGTATGTAGTTTTGATCCCATACATTGATGATGTACTTGTAATTTTTATTGGAATGTATGGAGGGAGGATGGGAGGTATGTATGTGCCCTATGGGATGGAGATTATCCATGTTCACTATGCTACTTGATTCAGGGAGAACATTGGGAAAACCATGTTTGTTTCATTTGAACTATTGTCTCCTTATGGGATGGATTATTTGCATCTCATGAGAAATTTGGAGAAGCAATTCATGGAGGGATGGATTGGTGAAAACTTATCTTATGAGGGAAGCTTATCACATGTTGGTGTCACCAATAGAGGAAGGAAAGTGTTGTAGCACTCACCTTGTTAGTTTCTTGAGGACAAGCAACATTTGGGAAGGGAGGACTGTAATATTCCGAATTAGTCATGAGCTAATTGGAATATTCATTTTGGTTTTTTCTGCTTTTTTTAAAGAATAAGAGGGCAAAGGAGGTCCATATTTCTCCCTGATAATGAATAAATCAATGCAAAATGTGAAAGAGACAAATATTGGCAGCTTAATTGAAGCACCCTTGGTGTGAAAGGGGTTGGATCACTTTGACTGGGTCAACCTTGACCAAATCAACAACGATGTCATGGAGGAGTGGCCATTAATGAGGGATAGTGCAATTTTAGATGGAGATGATTTGTGTGAATGTAGTGATATTTTTGGATTGGGATTAGGGTTTGCAAGCTCATATTATATTTAAGGAAGAGGATGGAAGCCATATGAAGGTTGTTGATGTATATGATATTTCTATATATATGGTATGTTTAGACATATATCTTTCTCTTGCTATTTATATGAGATAGAGTGATGTTTAGCACAGGGTGTTCCTGATCAGGAATCCCACCTCTTCCATTAAGGAGATCTTGGAGGAGTCCTCCACTACATTTTCCAATATCTGGCTTAAGGCCAAGATTCTTCTTTCAACTATAGCGGAAATCCTGTTGAGGGTTTCGTTATTTTTGCAAGCTGCAGCAAGTGGATACTAGATCTATAGATCTAGGCCATTTCATTGCTCATTTTCAGTGGAGGAGGTTTCTATTCCATTGGGAGGACAATATTGGAGGGAATTGAGCTCATTTTCATATCTTGGCATCAGGCCAACATTATTTTGATCCCTACAGTGCAGTTTACTTCCAGATCTGTGTTTTTTCTGTCGGAGGAGCTGCAGGGTGGTTTGGCACACCATTTGGAGAGCTGATTTTGTAGTGATGGGGAGCTACCCTTCACTTTGAAGATATATTGTAGGAGGACATTATATTGATCATATCAAATCAACCCAATTTCGATATCTATATTTTTCAGTAGATTTGCAGTCTTAGATCTCAGATCTACCTCTTGTACTTGGTGTTTTGCTGAAACCCCTTGAGGGGTTCTTTAGAGGAGCTTGTATAGTGCATGGATCTGATATATATCTAACTTTTGAGGCACATGTAAGCTCTAAGTCTGATGTATAACCTACTACTATTTCAGAGCCAATAATATAATGATGTAAGGGTTTTCCAGCTTTTCTATATGGTTCCAGCATCTCTTATTGAGGATTTTTATTCATTGGAGGCTTGTATTTCATGTTATGCATCTTATGGGCCATATTTTACATATATTTTTCTACTGTAATAACTTATGAAAGGTATACATATTGTCATCTTTCTTCATAAATGATGACCTACATTATTGTTCCAACATTTTTCACTATATTCCTACTTTTCCCTTTTGGGATATTACACCTTTGCAAGATCAACCTTGCAAACCCTGAAGACCGCCCATGGGGGAAGAAAGGAAAGATGAGGGAGCATGAGATCCTATCAATATATTTCTCTAGGAGGCCCTCAAGAAATAAAGGAATGCGATGATGGATAACTTTTCCCAGATCCTTCAATGGCTTCCCACCGCTGGCACATCTACATCCAACAACCACTCTGGAGATACCACTCCTTTTAAGGTACAAGTAAACTTTGAGATCCCCATATTTGAGGGCCAAATAGATGCATACATGGTAGATAGATGGTTGAATATATTATAAGGATATTTCTCGGTTCATGACTTTTCCAACCATGAAAATATTACTTTTGCACTCCTCAAAGTTGTCCCCCATGTCAAGCACTGGTGGGAAATATGTTGTGAGAAAAAGGACGAGAGGGAACCCTCTCTATTATCAACCGCACTGAATTGGGAATTGTTCCAATATGCCATCAAGGAACAATATTATCCCATGGGGAACTATGACGACAAGTACATACAATTGACTACGCTGTGGTAGCAAAGGGATCAATATGTGCATGAGGTGATGAATTTTTTTCATACCCTGTGCACAAAGTTGGGTATCAAAGATTTAGAGTAAAATTTGGTGCTGAATTACCGCAGTTGTATACGCAAGTACATTTGGGAGGAAATAGAGTTCCTTAGCATATCCTCACTTGGTGAAACATATTGGTATACTGCCAAGATTGAGCAGAAATTAAAATAAAGGAAGCGTGACTTTCGATCTGCTAATCAAAAGCAAGGGAAAGGTGCCCCCAAATTGTAGAAAAAAAGACAAATCCAAGGCGAGGTGACCTAGGACAACCTACCAAAGCCGCAAGAAAATAAAAATTCCGTGAAGGTAAAGAAGGACACAGGAAAGTGGTGTGATTTCCATAAGAGCTCTGCTCACAAAACAAGCCGGGCCAAACAGTCACTCGTGGCCGAGATGAAGCCTTATGAATCAGATCCATGCTATGACTCTAAATAAAAACCAGACGAGGGGAATGAAAAATGGGATTATATTATCGATGCAGACCCTAATGCCACCATTGCCACCACTAATATCCAGAAGGAGGATCTCGAATATATAGAGGACACAGAGTGCCTCTTCTATTCCCAAATGTGGGTAAATGGTTCCTCGTTGCAGTTCATTATCGATAGCGAGAGCCAAAAGGACCTCATCTTAGCAGAGGTTATGAAGTGGCTGGGATTTCCAACCACAACACACCCAAAACTGTACACCATCTCATCGCTTCACCCTTGATGGGATCTCCGCGTCAACCAACATTTTCGCCTCCCATACAGCATCAAGCCCTTCACAAATGAGGTATTATGTCACATTTATAATATTTATGTTTTTGATGTATTATTAGGCCAGCCATACTTGTGGAAGTGACATGTTGTGTTTGAGTAAAGGCCTCGCACTGTTATTGTTACTTTGGGAAATAAATTGTAAAAGATACCAAAGGTAGCACCACCTACTGCCATCTCTTTGGTTACTACAAAACAATGCAGTAATATCTTTTCCAAAACTAGGAAAGTTGTTTTCCATTCGAAAATAACAGATGGAAAAAGTCATGAAGGAGTACATGGACATCTTAACCTCACTTGTAGGTGTTCCTTTGCACTTTCATGTAAAGCATTCCATCGATCTAACCCCAGGTGTCACACTACCCAATGGAGTAATCTATCGGCACTCTGTTCTGGAGAATGACAAAATCAAGAGGTAAATTCAGAAGCTTCTATAGAAGGGTCACATCTGGCTGAGTTCATCGCATTGTGGGAGCCTAATCGTGTTGGTGCAAAAGAAGGATGGGACTTGGAGACTCTATATTGACTATCGAGCACTAAACAAGATCACTTTCCAGAATAGGTACCTGATCCCATGGATTGATGACCTTATTGACGAACTAAAGGGGGCGAAATATTTTAATAAGATACACTTGAAGTCTGTGTTAATTTTTCAATATTTCTCTTTGATGTATCAGTTAATTAAGCCCAAATAAGTTTTCATTAACAATATATTCACATATATTCTATATAAATAACCATAAATTGTAATTGAAGATAGAACAATGTACATAAGGATAGAGAAGACAATATCAAAACCATGACACAGAGAAATTGGTCCAAGACAAGGCAAAAACCCCACTTTCAAATCCTCTCCTTCTATAGATTACCTTCAAGCGATTTGAGTAGAGAGTAAAATGAGCCCAGTACAATAATATAATGGATAATAATATGATCTGATCTATACATCAACGAAACACAAAATCAATGGATCACTGATACCAAGTGCTCTTAGATGCCGTAATCTAGATGTGAGTCTAGAAAACCATCAATAAATGATCTGGCACTGATACAACTATGTGATGCATGATTGATCATACTGTTTGTGCTCAACCTAGTCTCCTAAATTGAGTTCATTTAATTGTCAACCAGGGTTGGTAAACTGCTGAAGTGAAGTGCACTGTATGTGCCTAGGTGTTTGTCTCTTAATGCGTTGTGTTTAGTGTTTTATGATGTTTTGGTCTTTTGTGATGATTTATGATGTTTTTGGTCTTTTGGTGGTTTTCATGTTCACAAGGAAAATGTCTAAAAAGCTAGTGGGAAGAAGCTACTGGTTAAAAACAGAGTGAAGCCTAATTGGTTGATGACAAATGACAAATGCAAATGAAAATACTGAAACATAATCAAATCTAAACTATGACTAAGCATAAACAAAGCTTGATAATGACTTTTAAGGAAATGATTCAAAACTTAAACTCAACTTGTCCAATTCTTTAATCAAAGGTATTTTGAGAGAGAGAGCTTGAGAAATGGTCAGCTAAGTATACAAATTCTCTTAACTAAACAATTAAACAACTAGCTTATAATGATGCAACATTTTATCCATGATTAAAGATTTGTTGAAGCATATTTGGAGGAAAACATTGATACCATCATAAGATCTCTACTCTAAGACTAGTTCCTAACTCTATTATGCAACTTAGTTAATCATCACTAAACCTTGCCCAAGAGTTATAGATTTCTTTTTAAAGTAGTCTTTTGAGGAAAGGCTCTGTTTATGAAGTGGTAAAGAAGTTGCAAAAGTACCTCAGGCCTTGAAATGGTAATGTCTTCTGTTCATATGGTTATGAATCAATTATAAATTTGGAACAAGAAGAGATTTTGTAAATAATGAAGGCCGTATTGTTAAGTTTAACAACTAATGTAATCTAATATGCAGTGGATGACAATGAATTGTGGAGTGAAAATGCAATGAGTTAAGCTAAAACTGAACTTAAGATGTCACTATTCTAAAACAGTGCTGAAGTAACAAGCCATTATCAAACTTAAAACAAAATAAAAGAGCATGAATTGGATGCAATTTGACTCCGGAGTACCCTAACTAAGTTATCATGCATTAATCTATGGGATTCTAAAGCCTGTTTTGTCCATCATGATTAGTATTTTGGAAGAGTTTCTTAGAACAATCCTGGCTGTACAATTAAGTGCAAATGCAAACAAAAAGACTGAAAGAAATTTAAAAACTAAGACATCACAGCTATCTCCTACCCATCATTATGGTATTTTGGAAGGGCGTTTTAAGAGTAAGATCAACTATGCTACTTAGTGCAAACAAACAACTGAAACGTTCAGGATCAAAGTCATGCCTTAGACATCATAAGGATTTTTTGGAAGAGTTTGCTTAGTATAAGTTCAACTGTGATAGTGAACAAAAGAAATTACAATTAAATCCTAAAACACTATAGCCATTTCCCATTCATTATCATGATCTTTTGGAAGAGTTTCTTCTTTTGGAAGAGTGCTTAGAACAAGTATAACTATAGTGGCTAATGAAATTAACTACGAACTCAAACTTCAAAAACGTAAAAAAAACTAAGATACTTATCTAAATTACGAAAGTAAAGCCGTGCAGGAGGCAGGGGCCCTCTACCACCAGACGTAATCTAACTCCAAATCAACTCAACGCCTTCAAAGCAATGTTGTCCTCTTCATTAAAGTAGAAATAACTTGAAACAGAGCAGTTTCGGTCTTCAGAAATATAGCATGAAATATAAGCAAAATCTAGCCTATCTCTCGGTTTCCCAAGTGTTTTTATAACAAATTTACATAACAGAACTTGCAACAATACAGGGATCCTTGTATTTCCTTATCAAAATCACATTATGACTCTTGAAGATGGCAACGTAACGAGAAAAATGACATCTGGACTAAGACTATCCTATTAGAAGTCTTCCTTCTTAAATGTGTTCCCACGTACCAAAACCACGTCCAGAATTCGTTTCTTCCTTCATGGTGAGCAATGAACGATGTGGACATGACGTGGAATATACCCATATGTGGTTTTTCTTGAAAGGAAACCTCAAACATGCCTGAACGTGAAGACAGCTGCAGAATTGCCGGTTAGCTACGGAATGTCTGCATTCTGCAGCTAGTTCCGGTCAAAATGCATTACAATGACAAAAATCACAAAACTTAGCAAGTTAGCCATGTTCATCATTCTAAAAGTAATTTTAACTAATTTCATTGATCAATTGGGTCTGGGATAACAATGGACAAAGGAAAATGAGGTAAATTATGATGAAAGAAAGCACAATCTTGGGGCTCAACACATACTTCCTGAGAAACTGAAAAAATACCAAATATGGTCTGAAAAATAACTCACAGAGCTATGAACGTAACATGAGCTTCCCCTGGCTATATCATATTTGAGCTATTACCACAAAGTTTTTGCTCGCGGTTGAGGGCTTGAATAGCTAGAAACTTAGTCGTGCCCTTAAGCTGGCCTACAAGTTAATTTACTATCTGAGATGTGACCACAACAAGCTCATCCCGCTGCCCAAGCCAATTAGAGCTACTACCTCAAGTTCTCCTACCTACGGCTTAGATCCAAAATACTCTCATTTGAAATGTGCCTCTGTCTATGATCTCGATCCAGTGCGCAGACCTCTTACGACGTACATATGTAAGCCAAAAAGGAAAAGAAAACTAATAACCAAGACAACATGAATATGGTGTCATGAGAGAATGTGTGACAATGAGGTTGAGGTCACTTATATTTATAACTTTATGAGGGACTGCTTGGGGCTTTGATAAGATCAACATGCAATTTAACCAACTCATAAAAATAATAAAATAATTCATAACTTAACTTTCTCTTAACTGTTTAGAACAATCTATAGACTTATTTTGATCCTATTGAATGTAGGAATATAGTTAAATTATTATTTAATCATATGAGCTGTCCATTGTGGAATTTGACTATTTTTTCCAAACATTAACACTCCCTCTAAAATAGGTATAATTTCACAATGTAATCTCTTCTTTTATATCTCTGCATAAAGGTATCATCATGCCTCAACTCCATCTGCTAATACTTTATCGAATATAAGAAGAATAATAATTAGGGAGAAATAGCTTCCACTCGCATCTATAAATAGGATAACTCATATCACAGTGGAGCACATCTCTGACCCTAGAATCTCATCTGGGAGCTCGCCCTCAACTCAGAATCATAAAAGGGGAGAAAATCTCAACTCAATCCTCTCGTCTACTGATCTTCCCATCAATGAATCCTTATTCAAGTGGTTGAACACCTGTATCATAATCCAGCTTGGATGATATACCTGACTTACCAAATGGTAAGGATCAGATGCCTCCAAGCCTCCTCAACCCATTGACCAAACGGGGAGGGACAATCCCAACAAACCCTCCTCGTGCGTATGATGCCAACTTGAGTATACTCTGCAAAGACTCAATGGTGTTGGACATACTTGATTTTTCAAAATGTAAAAGGATCACACACACACCCATGAGTGACTGATAGGGACTATGCCCTATTGTACAGTGTTCCCTCAACCCAAAAAGCCCTTTATCTCAATTCTTCACCTCGAGAGCTAAAGCAGGGTAGGAATAGTACTCAGTGTTCTCGATCAACGCTGCACTTTATTTGGAGGGGATACATTTATTAGTCCAAGTTGTTCTCTAAAAACTAGGAACTTTCGTTTCGAAAAAGCCTTGGAAAGAATATTTTCAGTTTGATTATCAGTCGCAACATGTTGGAGTCTCACAGCTTCTCTCTCTACCATGTCACATATGAATTGATATCAAATTTTGATATGCTTGGACTTGTCATGAAATACATGATTATCTGCCAAATGAATCCCACTTTTATTATCACCATATATCAGAATGGTGTCCAACACATGACCAAGGATCTCACCAAAGAGCTTCCTTAACGAAAAATCTTCATAAATTTCTATACTAGTAGCAATGTACTCTACTTTTGTGGTGCTTAATGCAACTGACTTTTTCTTCCTACTCATCTAGGATATCATGGAAGAACCAAGAGTAAAGCTCCATCCAGATGTAATGTTTCTGTCAAAAACATTACTTGCTTAGTCTGCATGAGTGAATCCATGTAGAGAGATATCTCCAAAAATTATCTTATACCAAATGTGATCCACCATGTAAATGCCTCAATACATGTTTAGCTACTATCCAATGCACATGAAGGGGGTTATTCATGAAATGACTCAATGTGTTTACTGCATAAAATATATCCAGACAGGTGTTCCATTAGGGGAATTT
The DNA here is from genome assembly GCA_034641835.2 of Pinus albicaulis. Lineage (NCBI taxonomy): Eukaryota > Viridiplantae > Streptophyta > Pinopsida > Pinales > Pinaceae > Pinus > Pinus albicaulis. The sequence goes on along the minus strand of CM076582.1, from coordinate 826,953,101 downwards.
TGAGGTCTAAAATGGGCCTCCTAAGGGAACTATAAAATAATAGTGGAAATAATAAAATAATATTACATTACATCATCAAATTTTAGAGGGAAAAAAGAAAAAACTACTTTTTCAACTTGTATTTTCAACTTATCTCCCTATGGTTTTACTCAAATTTCAAGCGGGATCACTCGTTGGATGCATAATTTCATTCCTCATCTAAGGAGAACCCATGTTGCATAATTTCTATGCACCCTTCTACACGAAAAATAAGAAATACATGAAAAACATGATTGCAATCATGTTTTTTCATGTATTTCACATTTTTCATGCAGTAGTGTTCATCAAAAGTATGCAACATGGGTACTCCTTGGATGAGGAATTAAATTTTGCATCCAATGAGTACTCCCACTCAAAATATGAGTAAAACCTTAGGGAGATAAGTTGAAAAAGTAGTTTTATTGTTTTATTATTTTTTAATATATTTACTTTTTTTCCCCAAAAATTGTGAATCATCCCCCATGGTTGACATCATCATCTTGAATCCTATTGGTTCTTATAAAGTTTATTTTTTTGTACATTTTTCTTAGGAGGCCTATTTTGGACCTCAAAATTTCTCTAATGATGAGGAACATCAAAACCCCAATCAATTGGCTATACTCAGATGGTTCGCTAGATCAAGTCCAGTTCATTTACCACACAAATTTTGTAAGTTAATTTCCATTGGAGTGACCATGCACTTGCAATCGGTCATACCAAACCTTTCCAACAACTTTACCACATACTTTCCCTCTGAGAGAAAGATTTCACCAGGTGTTTTTCATACCCCAAGACCCAAAAAGTAATGCACAATACTGAGGTTTTTCATTTCGAATTCAAAGGCTAGCTTCCTCTTGCATTCGATGATAAATGGTTCACTTCCTATTAAGAATAAATTGTTAACATATACAATCAGAATTAGAGGCATACCATGAAAAAATTGAAAATACATGTTGGGATTAACACTACTTCTGGTGAAACCCAGTTTCATTAGATAGCTACTAATTCAAGCATACCAAGCACAAGGAGCTTTCTTCAATCCATACAGTGATTTCTTGAACTTGCAAACATGTGATGTGTGATATTCCACTTTAGATCCCTATGGTTGTTCCACATAGACTCCTTATTGCAAAATACTATGGAGGAAGGTCATCTTTACATACATCTGATGAAGTTTCCATACTTAACTAGCAGCAAGGAAAACTATCGAGTGTATAGTTGTATATCAAACCATAGGAGAAAATATGTCATCATATTCTTCTCCCTCCTTCTGAGAGAAACCACAAGCTATGAATCTCACTTTGTAATTTTTAATACTACCATCAAGACCATGCTTTATTTTTAACAACCATTTCGAAGTCAAAACTCACTTCCCATGTGGTCTTGGTACAACATCCCATACATCATTTTTCATGATTGTTTCATATTATTTGCTCATGGTGTCCTTCTATGATTTCTCTTTGACCACTTCTTAAAATGAAGATGGTTCAACTTGAATCATATTACTCATGGATAATATATAACCTTGATACCTGTAGGGTTCCTTCCTTTCCTTGAATGATTGAGAAACAAGAATATGCCTTTCACTATCCTACAAAGTATTGTGAAGCCAAAATGATATTTTTCTTGTAGGAGGATCATTGTAAGGTTGATCTAATGGATCCATAGGTTCCATTGCAGTATCATCAATATCTGACTCAGTTACTAAGGGGATATATAGGATATGATTTTCACCATCATCTTCCTTTTGAGGTGGAGGAAGATCCCTTTCTTTACAAAGCATTGCATCTTCATCGAAGGATGCATATCTGATAATGTCAACCTTTCCTTTGATTAGGAATGTAAATTCTGTAAGCCTTGGAGTGTTCACAGTAACCCATGAAGATACCTTTTTTTCTTGTATCTTCCAACTTATTCATCTTATCTTTCGATACATGGAAGAATACCAATCATCCTAATATGAGTAAATGGCTTATATATGGCCTGTTTCCTATGAAGACTTATTCTAGAGTCTTATTCTTCAATTCTTGATGAGGCACTTAGTTTTGAACATAGAAAACAATATTGATTGCTTCAGCCCATAGAAAATTTGGTACCTTCTGATCGTGTAGCATACCATGATCAACTTCTAATAACGAGCAGTTCTTTATTTCATCTAGACCATTCTACTCAGTTGTATAAGGTATTGATCCCTTCCTTCTTGCAGAATGCTATGAATCCTCTATACATGTACTCTCCTCCATTTTCGAATTTGAATACGTTGATTCTTTTCCTGGTTTGATTCTCGATCAATGCTTTGATTTCCTAAAATTTGTCAAAGGATTCATCCTTGTGCATTATGAAATATAACCATGTCTTTCAGGATTAATAATAAATTAAGGTGATGTAATAAATATGACCACCTATAGAGTGTATATGCATCAAAACACATATGTTTGAATGGATGAGATGAAGTATGTCATATTTTCTGTTTCCCCTATTTTCTTTCCACTAGCACAATGTAATATTCCTAATTAGCTTTTAGCTAGTTAGAATATTAATTTTTTCTTTTGTCATTTAGATAGATGAATAATAGGGTAGAAAGACCCATAAATCTTTTTAGTAGGAATAAAACCCCTTTTAATGTGAATTTGGACCTTTGTATCAGCTAAATAAAACAATTTTAGGTGTAAATAAGGGCTAAAACATGTGGATGGGGTCAAATTTGACCAAATCAACAATGTTGTCATGGAGGTAGTGGAGAGTTATTTGAGGACAACACAGTTATGATGGAGGAGTGTATGAATGAGAGTATCATATTTAATGAGTGGGACGAGGGGTGAGGAATCTCACCAAGCATATAAGGAAGGGGATGACAGCCATAGAATTCATTATGATTATTTTTTATGTTTGGTATTTTATGACTTTCTGCACACTTCAGCTATTTAGCAGAGTCTGTTGTGCTATTTAGCACAAGGGTGTTTCCGAGCAGAAATCTCACCCTCATCCTCGGGGGACTTTTAGTGCCCACTTAGGAGAGGTTCCTTTGAGCTTCATTCCACTATCTACATCAAGCCAAAATTTTCCCTTCATCAGCAGTGCAGTCTCCTTTAGGAATTTCATTGTTTTGCATGGTAGTTGTAGTGGAGGGTCAAGTACCCAAGTTGGTGATCCTATATTTTACTGAGGGGATCAACCATTCATCTGGGATACCTATTGGGAGGTTCCTTGAGCTTCGTTTCCACCATCTGGCATCAAAAAATCTTCAACCATCTTTAGCAGCACAATATCCTTTAGAAATTGTGTTATTTTGCAAGGCAATTGCAGTGGAGGCCCTAGTGCCCAAGTTTTTGAGTTGGTTTTTTTGTGAGGGGGGGAAACCCTTCATCCAGAAGATCTATTGGAGGAGTATCCGAAATTTCTATATTAGATCGTTCACCTCCTATTATTTATACAGTTGCATTGCATTATTCAACCCTAGGGCTGCAACTTTCGTGTGGTGTATTTTTGGAAACCCCTTGTGAGTTGTCCTGGAAAAGTGCCAGAAAGCCTAGATCTTTGATCCTGACATTTTCTAAGAATTATATAAACAATTATTTGTATTTTCAGTTTCACCCTAGAGTTATTCTCCATAGGAGTGCGTAGTCATATGTTCTTCGGCATTTTATGTAGCAACAACATTTCATATTTCATGTACTAGGTCATTTGAGGCTTTTTTTTTTCCTAGCTTGAGTGTCTTTTTCCTCAAGATCTTGTACTCATTTCTCTACTATAATATGAAATAAAATGGTTCTATGATATGATCCTATTTATGTATTCATATTTTACTACATTTTTTATTTTATATGCTATATTCTTGTTTTTCCTAATTTGGAATATTACAGTGGCATCAAAGAAGGATCTTTGGCTCAGCTTGTGGGCACTTCATGACATCAGAGGAATAAGAAGAAGTAGGAAAAAAAGATGTCTTAAATGGTAGAAGGATTAAGTTTTCCACACTTCTCTTTGGATCTATGCAGGATATCTCCATAGATATTAAAGAAATGAGAAGGAGAAGGCAAAGAGAAACCTCAAGAGATTTTCAGAATGAGGAAGGTCCAAGCACTTCCTAACAGTAGCAGAAGAAATCAACAATGCATAGAGCTCAACAACAATCTACTATGTCAAATTTCTTTGAAGAGGAAGGTGAATGGCATGGATATGTAGGAAAATTGGAGCATGATACTCTAAGTAGATATCTTGTAGAGTAAAAATCGCAATTTAGAGCATTCAACAAGAATAGAACTCTCCAACAATTTTTGAAACTCAAAGAAGAAAGGAGATCTCACAGCAACAATACAAGAAAAAGGCACAATATATTATTATTGCCTACATTTTATGGATCATCCACAAGAAAAACAAAGTCTTGGAAAAATAATTTAGATGCATTCTTCTTGCTACATCTAGTAGCAGATAGAGAGGATGTTGATATTGCACCACTGCACCTTGAGGGTGAAGCACAAGATTGGTGGTTCAGCCATATGAAACATGCAAGAGTGACTGCTTATGAATATTTCACTCAAAGGTTGACATATAAGTTTGATAAAGGAAAACCAAAGACACTTTCCATAGAGAAAATTTTCCACATTGAGGAGAAATCATGTGAGGAGCCAAAGGGAGATGTGAGCACTATCACTCCGGAAGAGGAGAAACTACCAGCACCACCACCACCAGCTGCAGAAGTACTTGCATCATGTGAAGGAGCACTTTCAACTTTGCAACATGGTCTTGATAACTTGAAATTGGGAGTCCCATGCATGATTCAGAAGATGCATGAGGCAGAGGAGGCAGATACCAATGCTGGTACAATAGAAGAGGAACATCCACCACCATTAGCAGTAGTTGGAGAAGCCATTGCACTGGTTGGAGGAACTCTCGTAGTTGTGCAAGATGTTCCTGAGATTCAACTGATCCAAGGTTCGAAATAATTTCCATACCATCTTAATTCATCACCCCAACTTGAGATTTGTGGGGACATGCCATTAAGGAAATTTCATAGCCAAGGATTAGAGCACCTTGCTAATTTGGAGCAGAAAAATATCACTACGCAGAGGACCCTTGAATTGATCAAGGAGGAGATTTATAGCCATCCCCATTTTTCATTGTTGAGATACACACAACACTTTGTCTTGAAGTGTGGAGTTTCAGAGGATGGGATGAACCTACTCCTAATTAGTAAAATGTTAGGCTATTAGTTAAGTATTCTTTATGGTCATGAGATAGTAGAAGCACCATCATGGAGATAAGCAGCACTGTCTCTTAGAAGCACTGATGAGTTAGGGTCCCAATTATTCTTAGATCATTCTGATGACCACTTCACTTATGAAGCATTGGATGGGTAGATGGTAGATGATAGACATCTTGTGATGGATAACATCTTCCATTATGGTTATATATCCTTCTTGATAAGCATCTCACAACTCAAAGAGAATTTTTTTCCTACATCATATTCAGAATCTTATGGATTCTACTGGGTCATCGATGAGAGGTTCGTAGTGAGAAACCTCAAGGAGGATGCACTTTACCATATCAATGAATGAAAATATCATCATATTGAGGAGGGTGGTATTCTCTATTAGGTGGATACCAAGTTGGAGCATTATATAAGTCATCACCCACAGTTGGATGGATGGGTGAGGATGATGAGAAAGTGGTTGGTGAGATACTTGCAGATCTATGACACATGACTGCAAGAAGCATGGATGCACTGGCTTCTCTTGGATGAGTATGGTTACCACTCAACATTTTATATTAGTATATTCCATGCCTTGCACAATACTAAGGTGATGAAATAGTAGGATTCATGGTTACGCTGGTTACTATTGAGATATTTTGGCTATCACATGACATATCCTATGTCAATGGTTGTGTTATTGTTTGGGACATGGCATGGAACTCACATGATGTGGTAGTAGGGAGCTTGGTTATGTTGGATTGATGTGACATTCTACATGTCAATCATTATGTTGTTGTTTCATGGCTTGTATGATGATGATGTGAGGTGGAAGCAAGAGTCATTGTTGCTTTGGTTACTCTTGCAAGAGTATGGGATAAATTTCTACCATACCTTGCATGATGAGGAGGGGGGATGGCAACAGGATGCCTTACTATGTTGGCTTCTATTAGGAGATTATGGCCACCATATTTGGTATGATGATGGGGTGGTATCACATCAAGAGGCATTGATTCGGTGGTTGTTATTAAAGAGTATTATTCGACATTTCACATGTCAACCCATATGTCTGTATTTCCTATTTTACACAGTGTTGAGATGATGCTTGGAGAAATCAGGGGCAACAGGGCCAGTGATGGGAGCATGAAGAGGTACATCCTACTCCATGTAGTATGTGTTAGAGAGATCGTTCATGAGTTGGGAATTTCCTTTGGGGGGATGAACCACTTCACTTCATATGTCTCATGCTGAGAAGAGGCTCTAGAATAGAAAATGGTTGCCACTTGGAGGTTTGGTGATGATGAGAGGCATCTAGCTATATAGTTGGAAGCCATTCTAGACATTCTAAAGAGGTAGCTATGGAGATGGGCATTCATTACACATTGGAGCATATGGGGAGACCTTCCATGTGAGGGGGCCATTTTGGGGAGATTCTCATGGGAGGTCTCAAGGAGGATGTGCTCCAACATAGAAAGAGGCGTATAGTTTTCTTGAAAAACAAGGAGGAGAACAACCATCTTGCAAGGTTGTTACAACCATTTACCTTTCCACGAGAAAGATGGGAGAGCTCATCTAGGGACCTCATCACCCGCTTACCAACAACACATGGTAAGGGTTGTATATTTGTAGTTATTGATCAACTAAGAAATAATTTTCATTCCTTTGCCATTTATTTCCAATTCATTTCTCCATAAGAGGGAAATCCTCTCCTTGAAATTCATGGTCTTCTTGAGACCACAGTTACTGATGGGAATGGCCAATTCCTATAGGGCTTTGGACATGTTTTTTCCTGGTTGTGGTGCACTTTTTTGACACCAAACATCAGTTACTACCCCTAGAATATGAGCAGAGAGAGGTAGAAAGAAAGTGGCTGAGAAGATACATACCACAAAGTGTTTCGGGGCATCAAGGAGCTCAACATCACTATTTCAAGTTGGGGAAATATTATGTGGCCAAAAATGCATCCCTCTTTTTGATTCCATATGGTGATGATGTTTTAATCATTGTTGCTAGGATGGTTGGGACAAGCAAGGTTCCTTGAATCGAAGGTTGGATCCTAGAGAGTCAGGATGTATTCTTCTCCCTCAAGGACAATGTTGTTGCAACCCAAGATCGACAGGAGTTCTACACAGATCATGGATGGGGAGAGAGGAAGCATGGGGTGGAAAATTTTTTCTATCTCCATTTTCAGCCATATAGACCATTCGTATTACAGAAGAAGGAGGTTTAGAATTTTTTATATGGGCCACACAGGGTGATCCATCTTGTTGGAGGAGTAGCATATGGGTTGGAGCTCCTCATTGGGAGTAAGATCTCCAACATTTTTCATGACCCATGCCTCAATGAGGGAATTATAAAGCATATAGCTACCACCATGGATCTCCCACTTCTTTATAATATGATCCATTTGGTTTTATTACCAAAGGCTAACTTAGACACTTAGGAGGAGAAACTATGGGGTATATTGATTGAAGACCATCTGATTCAGTGGAGGAATTTATTGAATGAAGATGCCATATGGGAAGGAGAGGCGATTTTGTAGCATCCATCCTTGCATTTTCCTGAGGACAAGAAAATTTTTGGAGGGGAGGACTATAATATTCCTAATTAGCTTTCAGCTAGTTGGAATATTAACTTTTTCTTTTGTTATTTAGATAGATGAATAAGAGGGTATAGAGACCCATAAATATATTTAGTAGGAATAAAACCCCTTATAATGTTAATGTGGACCTTTGTATCAGATGAGTAAAACAATATTGGGTGTGAGTAAGGGATCAAGCATATGGATGGGGTCAATTTTGACCAAATCAACAACATTGTCATGGAGGTAGTGAAGAGTTATTGGAGGAAAACACAACTATGATGGGGGAGAGTATGCATGAGATTAGAATATTTAATGAGTGGGATTAAGGGTGAGGAAGCTCACCAAGCATATCAGGAAGGGGATGGAAGCCATAGAAGGAATTATTATTATTGTTTATTTTTGGTATTTTATGAATTTATGCATGCTTCAGTTGTTTAGTGAAGTCTGTTGTGCTGTTTAACAAAAGGGAATTTCTAATCAGAAATCCCACCCTCATCCTCGAGGGAGTTCAAGTGCCCACTCAGGAGAGTTTCCTTTGAGCTTAATTCCACTATCTGGAATCAGGCCAAGCTTTCCCCTTCATCAGCAGTGCATTCTCCTTCAGGAATTGCGTTATTTTGCAGGCTAGTTGCAGTTGAGGGTCAAGTACCCATGTTGGTGAGCCTATCTTCTAGTGAGGGAAGCATCCCTTCATCGGGGAGAATTATTTGGAGGTTCCTTGAGATTAATTTCCACCATCCCAGCATCAGGCCAAGCTTCATCCATCTTTAGTAGTGCATTCTGCTTCAGAAACTGTGTTATTTTGCAGGGCAGTTGCAGTGGAGGGCCTAGTGCCCAAGATTGTAAGTTGGTTTTCCTGTGAGGGGAGTAGCCCTTCATTCTAAAGATCTACTAGAGGATTATGAGCCATTTCTATATCATATCAGCCATGTATGATAATTTATACATTTTTAGTGTGTTATTTAGCCCTAGGGTTGCAACATTCATATGGTGTATTTCTGCAAACCCCTTCTCGGTTGTCTTGGAAAAGTGCTAGAAAGCTTAGATCTTTGATCCCGAAATTTTCTAAGAATTATATCAGAAAATATTTGTATTTTTAATTTCACCCTACAGTTATTCTCCATAGTACTGTGCAGTCATATGTTCTCTGACATTTTATGTAGCAACAACATTTCATATTTCATATACTAGGTCATTTGAGGCTTGTTTTACCTTGCTTGAGTGTCTTTTTCCTCAAGATATTCTACTCATGTCTTTGCTATAATATGAAATAGAATTTCTCTATGATTTTCTCCTATTGATTTATAGATATTTTATTTCATTTTCCAGTTTATATGCTATATTCATGTTTTTTCTAATTTGGAATATTACACACAACCAGGAGAAACTCCCTCATGTTGTGAATGTACATTGAGAGTACCAGAAAACAGTCATTAGGTAAATTTGAGATCTAAAATGGGCCTCCTAAGAAAAATTTACAACTAAAATAAAAATTATAAGAACCAATAATATGCAAGATGATGATGTAAACCATAGGGGATGATTCACCAATTTTGGAGTAAAAAAGTAAAAACATTAAAAAATAATAAAATAATAAAACTAATTTTTCAACTCGTATTTTCAACTTATCTCCCTAAGATTTTATTCAAATTTCGAGTGGGAGTACTTATTTGATGAAAAATATAATTCCTCATCCAATGAGTACCCACGTTGCATACTTTCAACGGACCCTACTACATGAAAAATGAAAAATACATGAAAAAACGTGATTGCAATCACATTTTCATGTATTTCCTATTTTTTGTGCTATAGGGTTCATAGAAAGTATGCAACACGGGTAATCCTTGGATGAGGAATCAAATTATAAATCCAACAAGTGCTTGAGCTTAGAATTTGAGAAAACCCATAGGGAGATAAGTTGAAAATATGAGTTGAATTTTTTTTTCTTTTTTCCCTCTAAAGTTTGATGATGTAGTCTAATATTATTTTGTTATTTCCATTATTATTTAATAATTTTATTAGGAGTCCCATTTTAGACCTAAAAATTCCCCTAATTCTCTTCACTTTAGGAATATCCTCATAATGTGAATTTCCCAGCCCATGGTGCCATAATTCACTTAGATGATTGGTGTTATGGGTCAATGAAAAGAGTGGGCTTCTTGTGACCTTGTAGAGTACCTTAGGTCTCAGTCCTAATGTAAATGCATCTTTTCTATGTGAGTTATCAAACCAAGTTAAAAATTTCCCATTGGTGAAGGAAACCCTCATCCCTTTATCTTCTAATGTAGATATAGAAATTAAGTTTTTCATGAGTCCTTGTACATACATGACATCCTTTAATAATACAGATTCCCTAGTGTTTAACTATAATTAAACTGACCCAAATCCTTTTACAGGATGATTGGAGTTATCTCCAAGAATTATCCTTAACTTAGTCTCCCTCTCTACCAGGTTAGAGAGGACTTCATTATATCCAGAAAAATTATGAGTGGTCGCATTGTCAACTAACCATATATCCCATGAATCTGGTGGAGAAGAAATGGTAATTGCAGAGATACAAATATATTCATTTTTATCCACAATATTACTTTCATGCCTAGAGGCTTTATATCACTTGTGAGATATACGATATTCTTCATGATCGCTTGATGAATCTCTTCTTATCCTCACATGCTTTCGATCACGGTTGTTCCTTTGATTGTCTTTCCTTATTTTATAATAGTTCTCGCTGTTGTTATTGTAGCGTGACATATTTTTCCTTTCAGGATAGTCACAATCATAGTATCCTTTCTTTTGGAAGGTGAAGCATTCTATATGAGCAAGTGTTTTTTCATTTATTTCTTTTGATCTTTGATGAGTAGGTCTTCTATATGGGCCTCCCTTTGATCTCTTGCTCCTATTTTGATGGGAAACATATGCAATAAGCTATCCTTCTTCATGTTTTTGAATCCTTCCTCTTGTTATCATTCTGGACTCTTCCTCAGTTAGCTTCCCAACCATTTCATCAAAAAACAAAAGAATGTTGTTGTTATTGATAGTGGTGATGAAGGTTTCTCAGACCGAAAGGAGACCTTTTAGAGTCATGATAACCAACTGTCTATCGGGCACATTTTCATCAACCCTCTGCATTTGATCTCTACAACGAGATATCCTCATGACGTAAGACTGGATGATCTAACCTTTTTTCATTTTATTTTTCTTGAGTTGGTCTTTTAATAAGATGATCTCATTTAGATTGTTGACCTCATACATGGCAACAAGCTTATCATACATATTTTTTTATTTTTCAGATTACAAACATAGGGAAGTAAATGATATTATAACCCATCAGCTAAACTTTAGTTTTCTTTGGACTCACCATTATTGTACCTATTCTTGATGATGGAGGAGATATACTATAAAATTTCAGGAATATTTCCTTGAATGTATTCCAACACATCATTGTTTTTGGAAACGATCTCGAATCTGACTTTCAATGCAACAAAGTTTGAATTGTCACCCAACTTCTCATGTTCCTTGAAGGTAGAGGAAGACATCACGACTTGGACTTGTAGATCTTCTCTCAAGCTTCATTTCTTATCTTACCTTGGGGTTGTCCTTCAACTTATCTCTTATACCATGTTAATTTTTCAATATTTCTCTATGTTGTATCAGTTACTTAAGATCAAATTATATTTTCATTAATAGTATATTCAAATCTATGCAATAGAAATAACAATAAATTTTAACTCAAAATAGAGAAATGTACACAATGAAAAGGAATACAATATCGAAACCATGAGACACAAAAATTGGGCCAACACTAAGGAAAAACTCCACTGTGGGGGAAACCCTTTCAAATCTTCTTCTTTTATAGATTGTCTTGAAAATATTTCATCAGAGAGTAAAATGAGTCCAGTACAATAATATAATGGATAATAATATGATATGATCTATAGATCATCAAAACAAAAAATCAATCGATCACTGATACCAACTGATCTTAGCTGGCCCGATATAGATGTGAGTCTAGAAAAATGTAAGTAACTGATTTGACGTTGATGTGACTGCGTGATGGATGGCTGATGATACTGTGTGATCAACTAACATAATACAAAATATGATTTTCACAATAAATCATAGAGTCATAGAGTCAGAGTTCAATGGCCCAGTTGAGGGCCTAAATACCTAGAAACTTGGATGTGTCCTTAATTCGACATGAAAGCCAATTTACTAGTTGAGCCACGACCACAACAAGATCAGCCAGTGGCCCAATCCTAGTAGAGCCACTACATCAAGTTCTCTAGCTCCCAGCTCAGATCCAAATGCCCGGATCTGAAATGTGCCTTTGTCTGTGATCCTGATCCACTACGCGAGCCTCTTGCAACGTACCTGTGTGAGCCAGAAAACAAAAATACAACCAATAAAAAAAACCCAGGAATATGATATCATGAGAGAATGTCTGAAAATGAGCTTGAGGTCGCTTCTATTTATAACTTGACGAGGGACATCTTGGGGATTTGATCAAATTAACATACAATTTAACCAACTCATAAAATAATAAAATAATTCATAACTTAAATTTTGTTGAACTGTATAGAACAATCTATAGACCGATTTTGATCCTCTTGAAAAGAGGAACCTAGTTAGCTTGTTAGTCTAATCATCTGAGCCGTACAATTTGGAATTTAACTCTAGTTTCCAAAAATTAATTGTCTGGTATCACTAGGTACCAATCGAACCTTCTAATGTGGGGAAGACCGCCTTCAAAGCCAAAGAGGGCCTTTTTTAATGGATGGTCATGCCTTTCGGGTTGAAAAATGCTCCCACAACCTTCATGAGGTTGATAGATGACATCTTGCGGCTATTCACCAACTCATTTTTTGGTGGTGTACATGGATGACATCATGATCTTCAGCCAGACTTGGGAAGATAACCTCCACCACATCACAGGTCATCCAAATACTACGGCAACAAAGTTTGTGTGCCAATTTGGAGAAGTTAAATTTTGGCTTGACCTAGGTTCAGTACCTGGGATACATTATTGATGAGTTGGGGGTGCATGTGGATCTATCCAAGATCCAAGTCATTTATGATTGGCCAACCCCAAGAGCTTTGATAGAGCTCACAACTTTCTGGGTATTTCCATTTTCTACCGTAGGTTCTTGTTGGGATTCTCTCATATCACTTGGTCCTTGATTCAAGTCATCGAGGGAGAAGCGAAAGAAAAATTCCTTTGGTACGAATCTCAATAGAAGGTGTTCATAGAGTTAAAGCATCACCTATGATATGCACCAGTGCATCCATTACCATACTTGAAACAACCATTTTATATCAAGACAGATTCCTCTAACTATGCGATTGGGGAATTTCTTACTCAACAGGGCATCCAACAAAATATCACATTGAGAGACTTTCCAACACAGTCGGGAAGCGTCCCAATTCTGACAAAGAGATGTATCCCATTGTGAAATATTTTTGGCAATGGAAGAATTACATTTTGGGGAAGGAAATGGTCATCCACATAGACCACCGACCCCTTCAGTTCACATAAACACAAGGGAAGTTACAAAATGATCAACATTAGAATTGATCCATATACTTTGAAATATTTCATTTAAACATCAAGTACAAGAAGGGAAGCACCAATAATGTTATAGACTGCCTCAGCCAACCACCAATTGTGGTGCTAAATACCATGCTCATCTCTTGTGGGAAGGATACTTCCGATTGTTCGCTTCTCTATAGATGTGATGAAGAATTTGGCCACACATAAAAGACACCCTTGGAGGTTAATAAAGTTCTAAATTTTCACCTCTAGGATGCACTACTATGTCACCTGGGATACCTTTATGTTCCTTCAAGAGAGCAGGCTAAATTTTTTTGGGAGGCACACTACAGTCGGGTCACTGGAATTTTTGGGGTGGAAAAAATAGTGGCAATACTGCATGAGTATTTCTAATGGCTAAACCTTCGACAGGATGTTGGGAAGTACATTAGATCTCACACTGCCTATGCCATTGCCAAACCAACCATTAATAAGAAAGACCTATATACTCTGTTTCATACCGTTAGTTGATATTGGGAATCCATATCGATGGATTACATGTCGAGCCTTCCTTCTACTAAGAATGGAAATGACATTTTTTTTGTGGTCGTCGACAGATTCTCGAAGATAGCCATTATGACTGTCTGCAAGAATAATATCATAGAAGAAGCCACTCCTAAACTATTTTTTGAATGAGTGTGGGTGAACTTTTGGATATTACAGCCTATCATCTTAGATCGAGACAATAGGTTCCTCAGTACATTTTATTCTAGCCTCTGGTTGATGTTGGGCACCAAGTTCACCAAGTCCACATCTTTCCATCCCCAAACTTATGGACAAACAAAGGTTGTCAATAGGGTGATCGTACACATTATGCACATGTAAAACTCAAAGAATCTGCACACATGGGATGAGAGCCTACCCTATTTAAAACATACCTATAACCAAGCTCTCCACATCTGAACCATCTTCATCCCCTTTTAGGTGGGCTTGGGATTCCTGCCACTATGTCCTAATGACGTAACCATGTCATTTGTGGCTACTTAGGAAAATTCGGCTCATGTCCAACCTGAAGTTGACAAGGTGAACAAATTCATTAAGCATATTCAGCACATCTACCAACAAGTTCATGACGTATTGGATAGATCCATTGCTAACTACAAGTAGCGACATGATCAACATCAGGTGCCACAAAAATTCTAGGTGGGTGACAAAGTGTGGCTACATTTGTAGGAGCACCTCGCTAGACACCACTGCAAGATTTTCCCACTCCGATATGGGCTATAGATCATCACCAAGGTTTTAGGTTACAATGTGTTTGAGATCATTATTCCACCATTCCTTGGTATACACCTAGTGTTTAATGTTAACTGCCTTCGGCCCTACTTTCCACCTCTACTATCGGTATCCGACATGGAAAAAAAATCCTCCCAAAAAATTTAAACGTATATTGCATGGAATAAGAAAAAATTGATTGAATCATGGAAACACAGATCAAGAATACTCACTAGTAGAGTATCCAACTACATCTAGTTGTCAAAGTAGGCCAAATCCTCCACCAAGGAAAGTGGTTCACTAGGGACCAAGTTCAACAAAAATTTCCTCACCTCATAGAGGCTTTGCACACAATGGGGACCATTGCTTCCTAAGGGGAGAGGAATGCTACAGGTGGAATTTGTGGCCACCCACCTATTCCACCTAGACCTCCAGTCAGTTTCATCAGTTTCCTTTTTTATAGTAACATTTACTATTTTTAGCAGTTTTTTGGGTCTTGAAATTCAGGAGCATTTTTTACCCCCTAAATGATGTTTTTTTAGATTTGTAGCATTCCCATACCCATATGAAAGGGCCTGTGGAAAAACTTGGAGTACTCGGAGATATATTTCTGATTATATATCATACGAGCCAAACAAAGATAATATGCCCAAGTTATGACATCGGGAAGTTGGTTTCCCAACTAACCTAAACGAGGCCCACAAACTCTTGGCGTTTCATCTCCTGGGGTTAAGGTTTTGGTTGTTTATGGTTTTCTTATGTTTTTAAATAATAAAAATTCCCTTGAGCCTCATTGTAACATAGTTTAGAGGCTTGTAGCCCCCACATCTCTTCTCAAAGATAAGCTACCATTGCCCTAGCTAGTTTATTTCAATTTTGTCTGTAATCATATTTCAATTATTTTATATTAATGAAATGAAGTGTTATTTTTACTGCATCTCTATGTTTATGTGTATTTCTATATTTTATTGTGTTCCTACATAAGTCTAGATCAATGTAAAATATGTAACAATGTGTAAGCAAGCATGTACGAAAAATATACAAGCATTAGAAACACAAAACCAGTCATACACTCATGACAACATGTTGACATCAAAACCATCAACACTTCCATGGCGATACCACTGTTACCATGGCCAAAAAAGCATGGATGAAACAATAAAATATATACCACAAAAATACTAAACACATATGCAACCAAAATAAATGCATGATTGACACATCACCCATCCAGTCCAAGGTTGAACTTGCCTTTGATACCACTCTATAATACCCTCTTCTCACATATACCAATGTAATCGGAAAACTGGGGTAAACATGTGATGAGGGGCTAATATAATGAGATTCAACCTCCTATGTGACCTTAAGGAAGTGGAACCGATGAAAAACGTAGCATACAAACCTTTTACAACAAAAAAAACACCTATAGGAGGTAACCCGTCCATTTAGGCCTCTTACCCCTAGGTCACAGTAAAATTTTGATGTATTTTAGCCATAGCCACATGCATAACACTACATCCCAATGGAAAGGAGGCTTTAGCCACAGTCATAACATTGCATTCTAGTGACCAGGAGGCTATAGCCACAAGCATAATGCTGCATACCAGCAGCCAATGCCCCGAAAACTAAGTTTTTTGCGAGTTACCTCAAGATTTGATCCACCTTTTCAAGCCCAACACTTCATGAAAAGTTTAAAGATGATAAATAACAACAAGAAAATAATATGGAAGAAATTACATCATTAGGAAATCATTTGGACCCCTCCTAGTCATGATAGATATTTTTTAAAACATGTCACAAACATGAAAGCTATAGGTATAAAAAATAGAATAGAGCAAAGGGGTCTCATCATTATCTAATAACCTCTAAGATTCATTTCTCCCCTACAACATTAGTTGCCATAAAATCTATTTGACCATAGATACATTGTGCATTCATTTACAAATAAAAACATGGAGAGAGCCATATATCATCACTGTCAAGATACATGCTTATTACCAACATAATAACAACATACAAACAATGGATACAACAACAATAGAATACACATAATAACCAATGAAATTATACATCAAATAAAAAATAAATGAGCTTCTCATTAATGAATGTAAAAACCAACCAAGGATTGGGCAAGCCAAATCTCTCTTTATTTAGTATCCAATGTGCCATATTGAAGCATCAATGTGGGACTCAAACTGAAAGAACCAACCAGGTAATCCCAAGGCTATACCACCTCACTCTCATCAATAGAAATCGGGCATTACCATGATCCACACTAGATCACTAGGCCAACATAATAAACATTTCATAATCTTCTTTACCATGATCTACACATGATCACTAGGCCAACACAAGCATAGATATCACCCAATTCTCTCCGCCTAAACCATGATGATTTTTCCTGTCTCATAATATATCAAGCTTTACAGCAACCCTATTACACAGCAATTTGTCACCATCCCTGCCATTCCTCATCCCGCACATTGGAGGGCTCATTCTGTGACCTGTGAGTAGAGACAAGACTTGAAAATACTTTCATTGCATCCCTCTGAAGATGAGCTTTCATTGCCCTGAAACATATCCCTGCCAAAAACCCTAAAAATAGCTCTTTTTCCATTGGCGCAGTTCCACGGTTCAGCCCTCGCGCCAAGGGGGAAAATCCTCCAAAGAGGGCACGCCAATTGGCGCTCTGTCATAGAGCTGCACCCGCGCCAACCATATTAAGAGGTGTTTTTTAAAAATAAATGGCGAAATTTTTGTCCTAACCAATTCCTGGACTGATATCTATCTTGAGTTGGGAGGTTTGGTTACGGATTTCCATAGAGAGGAAGTGGTTTGACACCTCTCATGGAAGCTTCCTTGATGATAGGGCCAATCCCATAATTATAGGGATCCCAACTCCCCTTCCTCCATCTATAAAAGCTTGCTCATCTCCTTTGCAAGCTAGTTCCCAAGAGCTTTCACATCCTTATGCTGCAAGAGCCTTCTTGATTCCCTTAAGGCCAAATCCAAGCAAGGAGACTATTGTCAAGTATCCGGAGAGAGAGGCTTGTCCCATCCTTGACAGGTTTTATCGAGACATGTTTTGTTGATGACCCACCAAAGGATAGTGCTGCGTCGAAGCTATGGTTGTATTCTTCTTTTGACTCATTAATGATAAGCGACTATTGGTTATGGTTCCACTCTTGTTCTTGATTATGTTCATGAGTTATGTCCTCTTCGATTGACATATAGTTGTATATACTGGATTTTATGCTTGCGTTTGTGTTGTTTCTTGCATGTGCAGGTGTCCGATCACGGAGATCGTGAGGATTGTGATCTGCCAGGGCAAAGGAACGGGAGCACCACCTCTTCTACAAACGACATCGTTGGATTCCAGGTAAGCCTTCCTCGCAAGTCAGTTTATTTGCAATTAGGAACCTGCACTGTAGCATGTTTGATTGTTGCTAGACCCGGTCTGGGCTAGTAGGGATCGCATCTGTCCACAGAGGGGATTAACCTCTTCAAAAATTTGGCGACTCTACTGGGGACTCAGCTTGTTGTTTGATTTGTAAGCTATAGACGGAGTCTGAAGTGCAGCCAGATAGCCTTCGAAACGATTTTTCTCTGCATTAGCAGAGTAAATCAACGCTGCTTCAGTCAATCTCCAATTTAGTTTACGGACTTAACAACTTGGAGTATTTTCTTCTCTTTCCGGTCAATTTCTTGGCCTTGCTTGCTTGGTCAGCTCTTTGGACTGTTTTTCTATTTTTTTGGCTTAATTCTAGCCTTGTCATCACTTGTCTGTGTCTGAGATTGCTTGTTTTTTATTTTCCGATAGTAAACTCGGCTGGCGTGCTTTTTAGCGTGACAGTCGCGCCCATTGGCGCAGGTTGCTTGTGTATCACCCGCGCCATTGCCTTTCTGGCGCTAATTTCAAGCTCACAGTCGCGCCAATCCTGTGAGCTATTAGGGTTTGCTGTGTTTTATGCTTTTTGGGATTGACTTGTGATTTTGATTTTGTTTTTTCGGCTATTTGATTACATTGGAGCCTAGTTTGACTGATTGTAACCTCTATCCTTTGGTTGTTTTCCTATTTCTTTCGATTTTGCATTCGAGCCCTAGGGAATCTAGGTGCTTTTGTGAGTCGAGCCTCCCTTGGGATTTTTGGGTTTTCGTTCGTTCAATCGACTTTGGGGTTGCTTCCTTGCATTCGTTTGACAGTTGTCTATCATTTTATTGCGCTTTTTGAGGGACTGATTTCATTTTCATTCGAATTTCTCTTTGCTTCATTTTGGGCCTAGATTACACGGCTCATTAGTTTCTTTGGGACTTTTCTTGGTTTTGAGAGACTTTGGCTCGATTTGAGATCTGATTGTTTGTGCCATTGAGTGAAATCTGCTTGTTTTTCTCTCTTATTATCATTTCTCAAATTGCTTCTCATTTGTTTTCGGTTTGTTTAGTGCATCTAGCTCTCAAACATTGAAAATTAAAAAATCTCTTTTGCTTTTGATTGATTAGTGCAAATTAAAATATTTTCGGTGTTATTAGTAATTAGTGACTTTGAAAGAAAAGTTTTTAGTTTCATTAGCTGCATTAGAGATATCACTGGTTGTCTTCCGATCATTTTGTTTGTGTAAAAAGCTCTTAACTCTTCTGTAACTAGCTTTCATCGAACGAAATGATATACTGTGGCATGTAGTTTTGCATAAAGGAGATTTTTGAGACATCACATTCGTTAGGGCCTGATAACTGAAACGTAATTGAAGATAAACTTTAAAATTTACTCAACTTACACTAAGGCAGCATTCAAATCTAACGAAACACATTTAGAGGTCTAGGCTAGAGACGTGTTTTGGCGTCTTAAAACCTAGTAGCTGTCGTTCGCCTCTTGGCTTTAGACAACACTAGTACGGACTTGTGCTCCCCGTACCGTCGCGTATATAAAGGGAGACCCCACTAGGTTTCAATCCTTTATCCATAGGAAGCTGAGTCTACCACCCTATACCCGTGATACACCGGACACAACATTCGGGGAGATTGCCTGCACGTACGGAAAGTCCTTGGTTGATTTCTCTTTCATTATTGGAACCAAGGTGTATATTGCAGTTCACGGTTATTTGGTACACCCTTTTGCCTAGTATTCCTAAGTAGTCATTTGATCTTTTCTAACTCCCTAAATTTGAAAGGATCACCAAGCGCTTGTCCTTTCACGCTTGTGTCAAATCTGAAAGAGATAGAGTCACCTTTTTGACCGTTTCTCGACTCTTAAAACATGAAATGATGAAGTTTCTTATTTTTCAATGTGGTAAAAAATTAATCACCCACGATCACATGCCTTGTTAGATTCTGCTTGTTGACCGTTTGATTGTGTGTCTTGACTCTTTTTAAGCCCATGTGTGTGTTTGATCTTTTTCTCTTGTCGTTACTACTGTTTGGTCAATTTAATGTGTTCTAAATTGCTACATTAATTTATCAATCCGGGATTCGTAAGCTGATGAAGTGTGGCGCACTATATGTGCAAGATAACCTATTTCTTGTTTTTTTGTCGTTTTTGGTTTTCTAATGTGAGATGGAAATTCTAAAATAAAAACAAGTATGGTTATGATTGTTCAAGGCAATGATATCATTTATAATGATTTACCAACTTCAAACTTCAAAAGGAATTTGAAACATACAATGAAAAAACTTGAAAGGAAATGAAAGTGTGCTGCTAGCCTAATAAATCAAACAGTGAACTATTGAGCATGAAAACCAAACTATCCTTGCTGCTGTCTAAACACAAAAGAAACTATGCTTAAAGAAATCCAAGAATTGCAACAAAGTAAATCTAAATCAAATTACATCAACTTATATTATGATCCCTCACCATTAGTCCAGCTATGGCTTTTGGAGGTAACCATAAACAACTTGAGCAATCTGATATCTAATTTGCAGAAAAAGAAACTAATATCAAACTACACACTCATACTTCAATCCCTCACCATCAGTCCAGCTGTGGCTTTCGGAGGTAACTGAAAATGACATGAGCAATTTAATATATCTAACTTGCATAAAGTAAACTAATATCAAACTACACACTCATACTTCAATCCCTCACCATCAGTCCAGTTGTGGCTTTCGGAGGTAATTGAAAATGACATGAGCAATTTAATATATCTAACTTGCAGAAAGTAAACTAATATCAAACTACACACTCATACTTCAATCCCTCACCATCAGTCCAGCTGTGGCTTTCGGAGGTAACTGAAAATGACATGAGCAATTTAATATATCTAAATCTAACTATTGAAACAAATGTGGAAGACTGAAATAAACAAAGCAGTGCTGGAATTAAACAAAAAGTAAATTAGCAGCAGAACAATATTGATTCCATGTCATTAGTCAAAAGGTTATGCAAATGCCCGGGCTGCCTATTTGTAATCTGAAACAGGAACATTGATCAGTTAACAACAACATAAAACATGAAAGATTATGGACAGAAGTAAGATGTAAAGCATGAAAGATTATAAACAGAGATGAAGCATAAATACCATGAAAGATGTAATGTATAAACACATGAATGACTTATGGCACAATGAGCTTAAAGAAATAAAACAAGAAACTATACAATAATGCACAAAACCTCAGCGTGTGCAGGGGCCCTCTGCACCAGCCTCGGGCAACAGCCTTCAAATACGAATTATGCTTGGAAACAGAGTCTTCTTATATATTAAAATGCAGTCATAACAGAGAGATGATATTACGGCACAGTGGCAACGTAATTACATTACAGAGCTATCTGGAGGCTAATGGAGACTAATCCAATATGTGTATGCAAACGCGTTATTTATAACAAAGGTAATATAACTAATTCCCTAAAGTTTGTGCTGATGGAGACACGTAAATCACCACGTCCAGGGATCCAGCATCATGGCCGCAGTGAGGAGTAAATCTATGAGGAGTGGATGTTGGATTCGGCTTATGGAGCCGTGTACAAGTGTTGATGTGTCTCCTGTAAGTTAGAAACGGTCATGTAAATCCTCATGTGATGAGAAACAGAGTCCTGTCACCGTGGGACTCTACGGTTGACTTCCACTTGTCCACCTTTGACCACAGCCTCCTTAAGTGAATTTGCTCGAGCCAATAGGACACGATCCATGTCCACATCATTTCTGACTTGCCCATGTGGCTCGTTTTACCTGAAGACACCTGCAACATAGACTTTCACAAAATGGTCATGAAAATAAAAAGAACCTAAAAGGGCAAGATTCATAGTACTACTGAGAAAAATAAAAATCAAAAGCGGAGACAAACATAGTTAAAAACCATTTTAGATGTTTTTACAAATTATATAAGCAATATATTTGACACCTAACCAGTGAATTAAAAAAACATCATGGGGAAGATGTATAAGATGTATAAGAACAATGCAGATTTGAGACTCAACATACCCCCACTGTGAAGGTGTTGCATGTCCTCGTGCAACCAAAATTTTGATAATCCTTCTTCAGTTCATATGCCTTGACACTTCAGCCAGTACATCCACCCGTCTCCTCTTCTTCCTTGGTGCTGCCAACATCCCGGGCTTCTTCATTAAGCATCTAAATTTGATATTAACTAGTGCTCTGCTTAACTTCTGGCATTTCTTTTTCAATTTCTTGTTCTTCTTCTGCCATATTCCCAGATGTAGCATGGTATTATCATGAATGATTTTGTCCAATTTGCTTTGTTCCTTCAATGTCTCATTTTCATTTTTAATGTGTCTATTAAAAAGCTCTAGCTCAAAGACTTCCTGTTTCAGTGATTCGACTAGATCATTTTGTGATATGTGAGGCTGAATGGATGAAGTACTGGGACCTGTAGCTGCTTTTTCTAAAGATTCTATATAATCATATACTTCTTGCTGCTTGGGGTCTATATCAGGTGTCATTTTTATTGGGCTATCCCCAAAATGCCGTGAAGGAGAGTTGTCTTCAAAATCTGGCTGAGAAGGGTTCACATCAACATCTGGCTGAGAATGGGATGGACTATGTTCAATGTCTGACTGAGAATGAAATGAACCAGGTTCACTAACTGACTGAGAGTGAGATGGAATATGGTCAGCTGGGGATTGTTCAGATGTTTATTCTCCCAAATCGATAAAATGAGGTCCCTTCATTTGCGTTTTCCTCAACTTCTCCTTAAGCCTGGAACTTCTTCTCACACGCTGTGGACCACTGTCTTTTTGCTTTTGTTTTCCTTTCTCTTTCTTCTTGGCTATAGATAATTGTTCTTGAAGATGAACCAATCTCTCAGATAACACTTGATGATCTTCTTCTTCGGAAGAAGGGGTTTGATGTATAGCCTTAATACTTTTTCTCTCTTTTGATGTTATTGGCTTTTTACCCTTGGTTTCTTTCTTCTTCCTTTTTGACAGTCTCTCTTCCCTACTAGTTCTTTCAATTGTAGTAGTAGGATTACTTTGAGTTTCATCATTTGTTCTTTTTCTCCTACTCCTTCTTGATGTGCTACCTTCAGGAATTTCTTGGGGTTCTTCAAAGAAATTTCTGATCAAAAATTGTTCCCATGTATCCTTGTTCTCTTTTAACTGTTTTTCAATCAAAATTTTTACAAGACCATGGTGATATAGATGTGGTTCTACATCCCCTAAATGTTTCTAAATAGTCACAGACATATTCTTCAAACTATTTAATAGAAAATACGGGAGATTGAGAGTTTGATTATCTGGGGAAAATCACCTAAGAATCGGGCAAATATGACACATAGGACTCAAAACGCCCTCCTCTCTACAGGTGATGAATTTTTAACAACTAATAAAGAAAGTAGCCTATATTCCTTTCAAAGCATGAACATGAATTCCTCTTTTAAAAATATTTATGTCCATACCTGGGTTTCGTAAGATTATTCTCCAGGCTTCATCATTAATGCTTTTCTTCTTAAACCAACGTTCACCATCTTGAGGAAGTTCTGTGGAAGATGCTATAGATGCCTCATTCACCGTAAACTTAAGGTCTCCAATCTCTACCTCCAGGCCATTGAACGACCTTGCAAAAGCTTTTGTCACTTCTTTATGGTAGCCTCTAAACTTTTGGATAAACCGCAGCCACTTTGCCTTCTTCAATATATCCCTGACTTGCGGATATCCTTCCATGAATTTAGGTTCTTCTGGTTCTGCTCTCAACAATTTACCCATCTTTCTTTTTGCTTTTTTTTAAAAAACTTGCCCGCGTGAAGTGGTTCAATGGAAGTAGGACGGTTGAATGAATGGAAATGAGCACGATGACTGTAGGTAGATATCAGATAATGGATATACAGACTGTAACATAACAGAGAACGAAGCGAAACAGAGAAGGGTTACGTGAGCACGACAGAGATACGGTTAATAGAATAATAGGAAGAGTATAACACATCCGGCAGTGTTTGAAATTTGGTGGCTGCAAAATAAATGTAAGCACGTTTAAACAACGGCTACAGATTTTATGCGTCTAAAAGAAGCCGTAGTCAAATCAACTACGTCTCATTGTCACAGGTGGAATATCGGAGTAAGAGTGAAGATTGTAGGTTTAATTATGGGACCATTTGAAAATGAATGTGGGAGGATCATATGGAGATCGTGAAAGGGTTACAGAGTTTGTCAATATAATCATTGCACATAATGGAGCTTATGGTTCATAACTATATAAAAATGTGTTTTCAATGCTATTTGAAATAAATTTTACTCATACCTTGGAATTCTTGCCATTTTTTCTTGGTCTTCAATTAGTTGCTCCTCATTGATATCTTGAATGCCCCATGTCTTCATAATTGGTCCTCACACCTGCATTTGATTTCATGGTTATGGAAATAACATCTGGTTGTACATTCTTTTGAAAACAGAGTGGTAGCTGCGGAATCTGCTTCTGGCTGCGGAAACTGGAGTCAGCTGCGGAAACAGATGTCAGCTGCGGAAACTGACACAACTATTATTTGGGTGAATGAACATGAACGGATGACAAATGACTAGATGGAAATGGTCATGAAAAAGAATTTTATTGGTGAAAATGGAATGAAATAGATAAAATGAAGTGGAATGGAGTGAAATGAAGTGAAATGAAGTGGAATGAAGTGGAATGGAATGGAGTGGGTGGTCACAAAACTTGTGAAATGAAAGAGATTTTTTTTTTTGGAAAATATAGAGTGTCAGGTGTTCTTGATTTTCACCCTATATTTTCTCGTATTACTGCCAACTGCTGATTGTGACTTGTGTTTATAAGCAATTTTTTTTTTTTTTTTAATTGAGACAGAATAAAAGTTTAGAAATTGTGATAAAGAAGAATTCTTCCCACATGATTAGCTCCGATTGTGACTTTCAACATTTTGAGTAAATTCCTCTTTCGAGAGTGGTCGCACAAACTGCTAACTGTGGCCATTCACAATAAGAGGAGTTTGAAACTCATCAATGGTCTTGATTCTTACCGCTCCATTGCTAAATATCTTG
The DNA here is from genome assembly GCA_034641835.2 of Pinus albicaulis. Classification (NCBI taxonomy): domain Eukaryota; kingdom Viridiplantae; phylum Streptophyta; class Pinopsida; order Pinales; family Pinaceae; genus Pinus; species Pinus albicaulis. The sequence continues at coordinate 826,928,068 of CM076582.1, read as the reverse complement.
TCAATCTCATATGGCTCAAGCCAATGAGTCTGAAATTTTCCTTGAAAATATTTAAACTTGGAATCAAATAACAATGCCCAATCTCCTTCTTGAAACTTCTTCTCTTTGATGTACTTGTCATGCCATTTAGCTCTTTGATATTGAACTAGATCAGTTCTTAAAATTTCCTCTTGTCTGATCTCATATAGCTCATTTAATTGCTCCATTCTATGCTTTTGGGCTTCTGATAAATTCATCCCCAAT